>CM070080.1:39880724-40285390 GCA_036250285.1 Pyrocoelia pectoralis
GGAATAATGCATTTTAGATTATTACAAATGGGGGATATAGTATGGCTATCTGCGATGAACATGTTGGTATTACAAAGATGACGATGGAGTATACTAGAAGTCATGTGTGTAATGTCAGGGTTAGAAAATATATGGATTGTTGATAAGATAGTATGTCCACATGACCCATGACACTGCAGATGACCAAGAAGAAAGGAGTGCATTATGTTTGGAACTATCTATTTTTATGCATTTTTATTTACTGCTGTACAGATCTGAGCAAGACGGCAGCGTCTGTCAACTGTGCATTTAGATGTATAATCCATAAACTCTGAAGTAGAAGGTAAATGACAATAGGTCAGATAGTTTTTATTGTAACGCCATTTGTTTATAGAATTAAGTCACAGCAACAAAGCACTACACGTGTGATAGAAGCTACAGCAGAAGTGTGGCCACCAAGCAAAACCACTCATAGACAAAGAAGGAACGGACCTAAGTATATCATAATGTCACAGTGACGGAAATTATTTTGTTTTTCATTTTTTATCATAAATAATGAGACCGCACCCTTTATAATTATATCGTTAAGGTTACGGCGCAATAAAATATGACTATGACTAACTGTATGACTGTATAAAGCGAAAAGAGGTATGTGAGCACTTGCACACAGTACCTAAGAATTGTATGCAGCAAAAGGACAAGAATAAACGATTAAGATCTAACTTTTTTTGTAAAAACTTTTGCATCTCATTCTCTCGATTTTATTGTAATATTTCGAGGTATTTTTTGTTGTGACTTTGAAAATACTTTATTTTATATTAGGTGTTTTCTTTTTGCATTTTGTGGCACACTTAAATCACCTCTGTTCAATACACACCATTCGTTTTATAAAAATAATTTGACTCAGTTTCTCAATAACCCTATTCGTTTAAAAGCTTTATTTAAGTTTTATATTAACCTGAGGCAGAAATGTCTACATGACGCAAGGTGCTTCAATCACGTGATAATTGTGCATTTGCCTAACCCTGTGGCACACCTGTGGCGATGCAAAAAGAAAACACCTATTGTATTTTGTTAGTTTTTCATAAGGTGATGATTTAAAGAAAAGGATTGCCTTGACAGTAGTTTGTCAAACTTCAGTTGTTAAATAATTTTCGTCTCTTCAATAAATGTGATTTTATTCTCTGCGTATTAATTAATTCAAAGTTTATAATAATTAAGCCAGTCTTGATACATTATTTTGACGCTCCTCGTCTGAAGATATAACTTTTTTAAATAACTTTCGGTAGTTGCCTTCTGCAAATTTTGAAAATTTCAAAGTTATACCTCAATTAGTTAATTAATTTGATGGAGATTCTGGATTACGATGCGAAGGTGGTCAGAAGTCCAAGCGCACGTGAGCCACCTATTTGGGCCCTGTGTGCTGCCTCCCTGAATTCGAGTCTTCCAATCGGGCAACATCACTCAAGCCATCTGATACATGAGATAAACCTGAGGATGCTGGACGGGGAAGCGGCTGTAATCTTAGCCATGTCCGGCCAGAAGTCCTCCAACATGAATCGTCTTAATTCGACAAGTAGGGGACACACAAAGTATGTGGTATGATGTCTCTGTCTGTGTAGCATCCTCTACTGGATACTATTGGAGAAACTAATTGAACGACACATTACGGAAGAGGTGGTGGGACTTGAGCCCATCAGTAAATACCAATGTGCCTATCAACCAGGTAGATCCTGTGAGCTCGCCATCCACAGAGTAGTGGACATAGCCGAAAGGGCGATCTCCTGTAAGGAGGTCGCTCTAGGGGCGTTTATAGACATAGAGGGGGCTTCCGATAATACCTCTCTAGAATCAATTAAAACTGCTATGGAAAGCAAGGGAGTACAACCTACCGTACGCAGGTGGATACACACCATGCTAAAACATAGGAACGTTACAGCCTCGCTTAATAACGACTCTGTAGTGGTCAGGGCCGCACGAGGATGTCCACAAGGGGGAGTCCTACCTCCTCTACTGTGGTGCCTGGTAGTGGACGGACTGCTGAGGCGACTAAGCGAGGCTGGTTACACTACGGTTGGCTATGCCGATGACATAGCGATTGTGGTGCGTGGCAGATTTGAAGAGACCGTATCAGTTGTGATGCAGGGAGCTTTAAATCTAGTGGAAGCATGGTGCGGAGAAGAGGGTCTGTCGGTTAATCCAACAAAACGAACCTCATTCTCTTCTCACGAAGAAAAGGGCCGACAAAGCTAAAAGACATAGCAATGTATGGCACCAAGGTGAAGGTTGTGGGAGAAGGCAAATACTTGGGAATAACGCTTGACCAAGGGCTAACCTTCAAACCGCACCTAGAGAAGACAGCGAACAAAGCCACAAAGTCCTTGTGGGCTTGCAGGCGAGCGTTCGGAAGCAAGTGGGGCTTATCTCCAATGATGACCCACTGGATATACATCAGAATGATCAGACCGATCATTACGTATGGCTCACTGGTGTGGTGGCATAAAACCTCCACCCAGACGAACATACAGAAACTCAGCAAGGTGCAGCGTAGGGCTTGCCTTGGCATCACGGGGGCAATGATAACCACCCCTACGGCAGCTATGGAGACCCTCTTGAACTTACCGCCGCTAAACCTAGCAATTAGGGCAGAGGCGCTCAGAGGGGCATACCGGCTGAGACTTAACGGCGAAGAGGGATCATCAAGGGCGGGGCACTCGCTCATCTTTGACGAAATCTCCAAAGACAAAACCCTTAGTATGAAGAGAACCTTATCAAAAGGAAAATCTTTATAGTGACAGACAGCAAAGCAGCGATTGCAGCAATAGACTCATATGTGGTAAATTCAGGGCTAGTCCTTGAATGCACACAAATGCTAAACGCACTAGGTAAGTGCAACTCAGTCACACTAGTGTGGGCACCTGGGCATGCGGGAATCGCAGGTAACCAGGTTGCTGACGAGCTTGCGAGAATGGCAAGCGCAAAACCATTCATAGGACCCGAACCGGCTTGTGGGATTACTTATAACACAGTCAAAAAGGAGATTCAAGCAATACTCACGAAAGAGCATTGCAGACATTGGTCGAAAATCCCAGGACAGAGTCATTCCAAGATCTTCCTGGAAACCCCAAACGGGGACCTAGCTACGTCCATCTTAAAGTTAAGCAGGACGAAGATAAAACTTGCGACAGAAATGGTCACGGGCCACTGTCGCATGAACAAACACCTGCACAACATGGGACTGACTGAAAGCCCGACATGCAGGGGTTGTGGTGAGGCAGATGAAACGCCCTATCACGTTATTTGCCAATGTGAGGCATTCATAAAGGCAAGGGAACTCCTACTTGGAAATGAAAAAATTACACAAGAGGAAGTAACGAAGATTCACCCTACTAAAATCCTGGACTTTGTAAAAGATACAGGTATTCTTGAAGGGTAGACAACACCGGGGAGCACAATAGACCAAAAGGTCGCAGTGCGGGAACCTATTGGGACCACCCCCAGAATAATAATAATAATAATAATCCTCTACTGGATTGTGAATTGACCAAGTCCATTTGGTGCATGTGCTTGTTAAGTTTACAGTGCTCAGAAAGTACGGCCACGAGTAGCCGCAGGTTCTTTTCAAAATGAATTTGGTGGAGAGAGTCATGGCTTAAAAACGCCAACAAAAATATTACATTTTTCTCATTTACAAAAATCCCTTTTATTTATAAAATTTAACATATCGGTTGCCGATAGGACTTAAAAAAACGATGTGCATCTCATTTAATTATAACGGAATTTCTTTTCATTTTGATCCTCGAATTTTTAAGCTTGTAAAGTGAATAAATCATAATTTCTGCCAACAATTTCAAGCAAATCACGAGTTAGGTTTGGCTATTAGGATAACATGAACTGGAAGAATAAAAAGACATTAGTATCAGGTCAATTCAGGTGAGGTTATAGACAGTAGCGCTATCTGCTGTAGAAAATGTTATTAAAATTTAAAGCAGTTGATTCTTTTTTTAATTGTTAGATGTCAGCACGATCGAAAAATTTTCAAAACATAGAATATATAATACCACAGAATGTTAATTCGTCTGGGTAATGTAAATAATTTTAAAATATAACCTTTCTTTAAAAATTGACTTATATGATTTAAGTTATTTATTATACAAGGGAGAAAGTGTTTTTTCTATGAAGGGAGAACAGTTTTTAGGGCGAGCAATTTTATGCAATCGCTAAGTTTATTTTTCCCCCGCATGTAACACAATATTTGGGGATATTAGTGAGGTTACGTGTACAGGTGTTTGTTCCTCGCTTCCTCGTTCCTTATACAGTTTGATTGTTTTGTTAGTTAAAAATGAGTGAGGTTGATAAGGATAATTGCTGTGGTTCACGTATCAGATCTGTGGAGTTGGTGTTCTTATAAAACAGAGTAATTTTCCTCGAATTATAATATATCGAAGTTGAATTTCTTCACCTTATATGAATGCATTTTAGGTTGATACAAATCGCAGACGATACATCCACCGCAAACAAAAAACCCAGGTACACGTAGGTAGAAGGCAACGTCAATGCTTCTAGGGGGAATCCGTGTACCGCATTGCAATGCAACGCAGAAATGATATTAAGGAAAAGAATGTGGAGGTACACAGAAGAAACGCAATCGATTGTTAGAAACAAAGTTTGTATTATTAAAAAAAGTGATTAATTCAAAATAAATGTCAACAAATGGGGGAATGTTACTGTAAATTATTTACATTTGATAATAAACAGATAAAAGGGTTTATGTTACTCTAATTCTCTAAAATAGGCTTTCGTTTTATATTAACCTGAAGCAAAAAATGTATTTTCCCCGTAACTTCAAAATATGCGATTAAGACATTTTCTGTAATTGATTTTACATTATTTTTTGTAGCCAAATTTGAGAGAATCTCTTAGGTACGTTTTCAGCGGTTATGGTTAGGTACGAATTTATTAATCATCCAGGGCAATCTCTGGAAGCTCCGGTGGGGTGCTTTGCGTTTCTTCATCGCTCATTGTTTGAAAATTTAATTTATTGTATCTTTACAATAAAAAGTATATTTATATAATTTGTTACTTAACCTAAATTTGTTGCTTAATTCTACTACCAACATTTCCACTGTCACAAACTTACTATCTAAAAATTCCCTAGATCTTACTAAATGAGAACTGTCGTTACGATATAACATTCTGTGGTATTATATATTCTATGTTTTGAAAACTTAACTATCGTTCTGACATCTAGCAGAAGAATAATTAACTGCTTTAAATTTTAATTACATTTTCTACAGCAGATAGCGCTACTGTCTATAACTCACTCTCCTGATACTTATTGCGTTTAATTCTTCCAGTTCATGTTATCCTAATAGCATTTGGATCAAACCTAACTGCCCCGACTCGTGATTTGTCTTGAAATTTGTTGGCAAAAATTTATACACTTAAAAGCTTAAAATGATCAAAATCAACGGATCAAAATGAAAAAAACTCTTTCGTTATAACTAAATGAGATGCACACCGTCTTTTAGAGAATTTTAAGACCTATCGGTGACGGATAAGCTCAATTTTTATTAATAAAAAGGATTTTTGTAAATGAGAAAAATTTAATATTTTTGTCCGCGTTTTTTTAGCCATGACTCTCTCTATCAAATTCATTTTGTAAAAGAACCTGCGTCATACTTTCTGAGCACTGTAAACTTAACAAGCACATGCATCACATGGGCTTGGTCGAATTAAGACGATCCATATTGGGGAAATTCTGGCCGGACATGTCTAAGTTTAGAGCCGCTTCCCCGTCCAAAATCCTCAGGTTTATCTCACATGTCAGATGAATTATAATCCTTGGGCTTGAGTGACGTTGCTAGGTTGAATAACTCTAATCAGGGAAGCAGCACAAAGGGCCCGAATAGGTGGCTTACATACGCATGGTCTTCTGACCACCCTTGCATCGTAATCCAGAATCTCGATCCAATTAATTAACTAATTGAGGTATCACTTTGAAATTTTCGGATTTGTCAGAATTCAACTAATTATGTTAACATCGACGAATTGTAATGTCCTTGTGGAAGGAGTAATAGGGATGAAGGCGATCAGATTTACTGTGATGGTTGCAAACTTTTATTAGTTCCATCTTGAGTGCACTTCTCTCACAAATAATGACTTCAAACGCCTGTCTCATGACTCTCCAACCTTTGAAACACCAGACAAACAAAACAGGGTGAAATGTGCTATTTGTTCTCTTTCTTCAAATAAAACTTTTGTGTTTCCGAATGGTTTAAAAATTCATCAAGGTTTAAAACATCGAGATGTGTTAATGTTCCAAACAATGATAAACAAAAAAGAGGATGATGAACTTTCACTTACAAAAACTTTAAGTTACCTTCACGTAATTCAAAAGAAATGACCAGATCGTTGGTGCAAGTAATCAAAAATAGATTAACAAACACAGTTTTTGATAATAAACCAGATGATCGGGAATAGGAGGACATTATATTGTTAAACAACCTACATCATTTGCAATGAGAATCGAATCTAAGATAGTTGAAGGTGATATCATAGGCGCTATAAAAATTCTTTCATCTCAAGATGGCCTGCGGCTCCATTGGATGAGGCTACTTATAAAACACTCCTTCAGAAGCATCCGCGATCTAAGAACTAAAAGTTCAATGCTCAGATTTCCAAATCAATCGATATTCCACAACCATTAACGGTTAAACCTTATGAGGTAATGGCAGCAGTGAAACAATTTCCTAACGGATCAACTGCAGGAATTGACGGTTTAAAATCACAACATTTGAAAGACCTACTCTCCACTAACATAGGACCGGCAACAGTTAAATTATTACATTCTTGGACGAACCTTTGTAATTTCCTATTTGTTAGTAAAGTGATCACAGCAGTGTGCCCAACACTTTATGGTGCATCCTTGTGTGCCCTCACGAAAAAAGATGGAGGTGTCCGTCCAATTGCTGTAGGAACAACACTTAGAAAACTCACAGCAAAGTTAGCAAGTAGAGCAGTGAAATCAGAGGTGGCAGCCTTGCTCTGCCCCCATCCATTAGGTGTTGCAGTCTGTGGTGACTGTGAAGCAGCAGTACCTGCTTTGAGAAAGTATATCCTCACGGAAAAAGGCAGTAAGAAGGTGGTGTTGAAAATTGATTACAAGAATGCTGACATCGATACTAAACACCACACCTGAAATCTTCACCTTCATCAACCAATGCTAGGAACGACCATCATCACTATTTGATGGAGACAAAATTATTTCATCGGAGGTGAACTGTTGGGTTTTAGTCCAACAATTCCTCCCTTAGTTGAGAGCGTATCTTCGGAACTTAAGGCGCCTCTATACATAGGGTAGGCAACACACCATGCAATTGGAAAAAGTGCAATCTTTTGACCAGGATTACAGCTCTAAAATTGATCTTGAAAAAATTTTAAGGTCGGGAATATATTCCTTACTATAATGAAATTTTGCCTTAGAATTTTGTTTGAAAAAAAACAAATATTTGAGGTAACAAAAAATTATTTTATCTTTCATCTATTTTAAGAGATATTTTCCAAACGACAGTCAATATCCGAAAATTAAATTCTACGGACAAATTCTACAGTGCTTAAGAACCATATTTCGTTTAACAATCGTTTCCAACGGTTAAGTTATAACTGTAATCCTGGTCAAAAGTTTTTTTTAATATAATTTTTATGTACAAAAATTTTACCAACGAAAATTTCGTAAATGCCCCAGGCCACAGAGGTCAGGTAGTGGAATTATACTTCTAAGGAGATTATACAGACAAAAGAAAAGTACCTGTTTAATGACCCTGTTACAAAAGATGCAAAATATTGCGTAACCAGGGTTATTTCCGACGTAAATTTAAAAAACGCTATAGACAAATTGTAAAAACGCATTATTTTTTTTATTAAATTTTATTTTAATTAATATAAACAGCACAAATCTTGAGTTGATGTCTTAAATTTTTTTGAAAAAAGGGCGTGGTTGTCAGTTTTATAAATTTAACGTACCTTTTTTTGGTAGTAGTAATTCCAGGGGGGTCAACTGCCCTACCCTGACCCTCCTAAATGACGCCCCTGATGTATTCCACCTTTAGTGTAGACTACAAAGTAGCATATATTTCTTTTGGTTATGTGCAATAGACCCTGTACTTAGTAAAAATAATTGTCATTGAGCTTATTATTATTACTACATTCACAGTATTCTAATTTACCCTTCAAATATGCTTCAATAGGATGCTAATTGCCGCTTTTCTCGGAACATTTAATTTCAACAATGGCAGTTTTTCCTACTGATCCGCCTGGAGAACAAGCAAGAAATGGTAATTCTTCATCAACTATAGGCCCGATTTTTTAACAACTGCTGAGCATTGGGATTAAAATTAACTGAATTGCTGTAACTTCAGTTGCAAACCAAGTAGAACTATTTATTTTAAACGTATGTACTACATACATAATAGTGCCGCAACGGTTTTTGCCGTAGGTGTTGTTTTTCTTAATTTACAAAGTTTTCCAAAATTAGAAGCATCTATATCTATACTGTCTAAATTTTTCAAGAATTTTTGCATCATTTTTTCATAAAGCTCCACATTCATGTTTGATATAGCTTACATTTCACAGTCAAAATAATATTTTTTACCACAATGAAACGTAACTTACTATGATTAGTGAACCTCTTATATAAAATATATATTATGTAGGTATACAGGGTGTCCCAAAATTGCTGGGACACAGAGCTACTACGTGTAATAGAGATCAAAATAAGTTGATTGGACCCAATTTATGTATATACCAAAATGTACCGTTTGCCCGTGAGAAGAGTTCAAAGTTTACATAAAAAAACACATTTTTGTACGCTGTTCAGACATGAGTGAAACAAATTGAATGAAATTTGACAAAAGTGCATTTTAGAGGATTACTCTCCTTTGGGTAATTAAATAAATCCAAAAGAAATTGTAGAAGGGTTAAAACCACCCTCACCCCCTTACATTTTTTTTTCAGAACTTTCTTAGGGGTGGTAATACGATTCTCAAATTATTTTATCAAGAAGACTGATTAATTATCTTCATTTTGTTACTCTTGATAACATTTCGTATTCCGCATAGTTCCGAAGGAAAAAAAATGTTTTCTTAAATAATGCTAACAGATATTCCTAGTACAAGTTTAATAAAATTGTAATACAAAATTTAGTTTCAATTTTTTACGTCGAATTGACCTTTGTATTGATAAAGGTGGCCGTCATATTGAACATTTATTATGAAAAAACGTTCTGCCTTTGTTTCCACTCCCAACTAAATTTTGTATTACAATTTTATTAAACTTGTACTAGGAATATCTGTTAGCATTATTTAAGAAAACATTTTTTTCCTTCGGAACTATGCGGAATACGAAATGTTATCAAGAGTAACAAAATGAAGATAATTAATCAGTCTTCTTGATAAAATAATTTGAGAATCGTATTACCACCCCTAAGAAAGTTCTGAAAAAAAATGTAAGGGGGTGAGGGTGGTTTTAACCCTTCTACAGTTTCTTTTGCATTTATTTAATTACCGAGAGGAGAGTAATCCTCTAAAATGCACATTTGTCAAATTTCATTCAATTTGTTTCACTCATGTCTGAACAGCGTACAAAAATGTGTTTTTTTATGTACACTTTGAACTCTTCTCACGGGCAAACGGTACATTTTGGTATATAGATAAATTGGGTCCAATCAACTTATTTTGATCTCTATTACACGTAGTAGCTCTGTGTCCCAGCAATTTTGGGACACCCTGTATATATCTACCATTAATGGGATTTTTTTGTTAATTATATCTAATACGAATTAAATTTTAATGGGATTTTAGCACATTTTAAAGTAAAATACTTTAGAATCAATTAAATTAATAGGTAGGTTTGTTTGTCCAAGTACAGAAATAATAAAAATTATATCAGTACATTTATATTTTTTCAGAATGTGTGGTTAATTGTTATAATTATTCTTAAACATTGTCAAAGTTTATTTTGCTTTGTATTTTATTAATTATTCCATACTAAATCAAATTGTTTATTTTATAGTGTTTTCCGAATTTTCAAATAATTATTCTTTTGTGATTCTTGGACGCACATAATATGTACTATAATATTTTAATTTTAGTAGTCCAACATAGTAAAATAAATTAAAAGGTAGGTAGTCTTACAATCTGCGGGAATTCCAAGAAAATATAAAAGTTATAGGTATAACTAAACAATGAAACTTTCAAGTACATTTAGGTAAATTACGCATAATCCGTTTAGCCCTCAGGGAGTATTGAGATATGTATGTTGCCTAATTTAAAATCAGTAAGGAGTAGGTCCGAAATTTTTGCAGCTGTATAGAGGCGCCTTAACATTTGGTACCTAGATGACGGCACCATAGGAGGAGGTTCGTAATAAGTACGCATATTGGTCTGGATGTGAATCCAAGTAAATGTGAATTATACTTTTGTGATGAAGTGGATGAAGAAGCCGTTATCCAATTCAACAATGTGTGCCCCGGGATTAGAATAATTAACCGAGATCTAGAATTTCTGGGTTGTCCTATCTTTGAAGATCGCACAATAAAAATTCTCGATATGAAGAAGGAAATCTTGCAAATGTTTACGAACAGATTCAAAGACTGCAAACTTCATATCACATACTACCTGCTGCGAAATTGTTAATTAATTCCAAAACAAAATTATTTCATAAGAACAACACCTACGTCAAAACATCAGATGAAGCTACAGGAATTCGATAAAATAATAAAGTGATCATTGGAGCTAATTACCGACACGAAGCTCAACGACCACCAATGGAGGATAGCATTCCTTCCTGTGAAATATGTAGGTATAGGGATTCGGGAAATTTCTGAAGTAGCACCAGTTGCATTTCTGAGCTCAACTAACGCCACAGCAGATCTTGTCGATTCAATTATCAAATTTAATAAAGGTGAGACAGCTGACGACGTTTACAATGAAGTTCTGAAAGGATGGACTGATGCTATCAACACAGTGGCGCCTACAGTGAAAGAAATCCCAAAAAATTGGGATTTAATTCAGATTCGAAATCAGATATAGCTCCACTAGAATTTACAGCAGATTATGACAAAGCTATTTATAAGGCAAGTTGTAACAACGAATCAGGTGATCCATCTCGAACTGTTGAAACCTTACTGGAAAACAATTGTTTCGTGATATCGATTGGTCTAAGACTAGGTTGTGACATATGTACACCTCATTCATGCTTATGTGTCTTATTGTCTGTCAGGCTATGCAGACACTTAATATTCCGTGAAGTTCAGAATCACCAGGAATCTGTAGGGAGGATGGTAAGTGTGTTGATGGGATGGCCAACATTCCTTGCAGTAGCAGTTGTTTGGGATACAACCGTAGTGGATACGGTACCTCCAACCTACCCGTCACATTCAGCAAAGAACTGTGGATATGCGGCCAAAGTCGCAGCTAACGAAAGAGGAACAAATACAGATCTCTGGTGGAAGAGAATTACATTTTTGTCCCTATTGCAATAGAGATCGTAGGGCCCTGGTGCGAAGAAGCCCTAAAATTTCTGAATTTCGTAGGAAAATTGATACAGTTACATTATTCAAAAATTAATGAATTTTTTATATTCTCTAAAGATACGTATTTACTTATTTATTTGTTTAATTTTTTTTTTTGTTAACCAAAGTTATGTGAAATGTTTATAGAACTTGAATAAAAATTTGCAACCCCTATAACGGAGCCCGTCACAGTTTAATATAATAAATATCTGCGTAAATAATTCGTATAACAGACAATCGGCAAATCACTTCTGTATATACTTATTGACAACTTCGACATGAAGACAACTACCGAAGGTTATCAAAAATACCTCGAAATATTGCAATAAAATTGAAAAAATTAGATAGAAAAGTTTTTACAAAAAAAGTTAGATCTTAATCGTTTATTCTTGTCCTTTTGCTGCATACAATTCTTAGGTACGTCGTGCAAGTGCTCACATACATCTTTTCGCTTTATACAGTCATACAGTTAGTTAAAGTCATATTTTATTGCGCTGTAACCTTAACGATATAATTATAAAGGGCGCAATCTCATTTATTTGATAAAAAATGAAAAACAAAAGGATTTCCATTCACGCTGACATTTATGATATACTTCAATTCGTTTCTTCTTTTTCTATGAATGGTTTTGCTTGTGTGGGCCACACATCTGCCGCAGCTTCTACCACACATGTAGTGCTTTGTTGGCGCCTTAATTCTATAAACAAATAGCGTTACAACAAAAACTATCTGTCCCTGTCGTCATTTACCTTCTACTTGAGAGTTTATCGATTCTACATCTAAATGCACAGTTGACAGACGCATGCCCTCTTGCTCAGATCTGTAGAGGCAGTAATAAAATACATAAAAACAGATATCTCCAAACATAATTGCACTCCTTTCTTCTTGGTCATCTGTAGTGTCCATGGGGTCATCTGGACATACTATCTTATCAACAATCCATATATTTTCTAACCCTGACATTACACACATGACTTCTATACTCCATCGTCCATTGTTGTAATACCATCATGTTCATCGCAGATAGAACATACTTATATATTCCACATTTGTATTAATCTAAAATGCATTATTCCATATAGTCGGTGAAAAATTCAACTTCGATATATTATGATTGAGACAAATTACTCAGTTTTATAAGAATATCAACCGCACAGATCTGATACATGAACCACACCAATTATCCTTACCTACCTAACTCATTTTTAACAAACTGTATACTTAAGGAACGAGGAATGATCATCTATGTACATCTTGATCTTAGATTAGAACAGTTCTAAGATGTACATGTACATATACCAGAGTTCAAATGACTTAATCTTAATACTGTTACACGTAACCTCACTAACGTTCCCAAATATTGTGTTACATACGAGCGAAAAATAAAATTAGCGTTAAAAACGCTTACTGTTCCCCCTTGTATAATAAATTAATAAATAACTTAAATCATAAAACAGTCATAATTTTGTTTAAAGATAGGTTATAATTCCACAGACGAATTAACATTCTGTGGTATTATATATTCTATGTTTTAAAAATTTTTGATTAATTTCTGACATCTAGCAATTGAAGAACGAACTGCTTTAAATTTTAGTTACATTTTCTACAGCAGATAGCGCTACTATCTACAACTCACCAACATCTCTCCTGATACTTATTTTATGTCGTGTTATTCTTCCAATTCATGTGATCCTAATAAGCAAACCTCACTACCGATTTCGAGTTGTAGAAATTGTCCACAGAAATTTTGCACTGTGACTACAACAATATGAATCAAAATGAAAAAAACAATTTTGTTATAACTAAATGAGATGCACATCGTCTTTTAGAGAATTTTAAGACCTATCGGTGACGAATAATCTCAATTTTTATTAATAAAAAGGATTTTTGTAAATGAGAAAAATGTAATATTTATCGCCTTTATTTAACCATGACCCTCTCCATCAAATTTTAACTAATTTTAATTATTTTTCAAATGTAATAATTGGCTTGTGTGTAAATAATTCATCCATACCTATAAGCAGCTATAGATAAACCGTGTATAGAAAACATCAACATGATGGCATTTACTTTACTCGAAATTACAAAAATACCTTGTCAGTCGTCATATTGGATTGAAATGAAGAAAAGTTTTTAGAAAAAGAATTAGATTGGCTAACTATCGTTTATGGTTCACGAATTACAATAGTTGTAATTATTTGGTCATCTTTGCCTGTCTTTGCGCCTATGACACTGGAACAGCTAGTGGAACGTATAGTAGATACTTGTACTACACATGGATGGTTCCAATTGAAGAAAATCTGTCCATCATAATGTGAGTGTGCTGTACACGGTTTGAAGAAGGTCACGACGGGTAACGGTCTGCTCTGGAATCAAATCTTTTGGAATTCAACAAATAACTACTAAGTTTCTGGTGTCCCAGCTTGTGAACAAAGTGCAAGTGAGGTTGAAGAATGTAACTTTGTAATAAGTACATATTAGGAGTAGGCCGTTAGGACGGCACACTAGACTGTACAGACATTGACAGATAGAAGAAGTCTAATAAATCGAGTACAATTTCATTAATTTAAAACATGGTGTCAGAAGTGAAGAAGTGAAGAATATTATTAATAAACTGATTAATAAGTAATAGTAAATTTCACGAGAGAAATTAGTGGACAGTGGAAAAAGAAAAAAGTAAGCATGGGTGATGATCGAGACAGGCTGCCGAAGCCACTGGATTGCTCGAATATTGGAAAGGAGTGGCTTGAATGGAAACAGAATTTCTTAGTTTGGATGTTCGCAAATAAAAGAACACAAGATGATGAAAAAACCAAGGTTGCCACTTTCATTTGGTTAATTGGTGATCAGGCCAGATCATCAATCTACAACACATTGTTTCCACACGATGGATCTGAGAAATCCATGCTTGGTGAAACAATTATTGGTACAGGTTCTGCTGCTATAAGTAGCCAGAGAACTTTAAATGACGTCCTGGCAAAGTTTGATGAATTTTGTCTGCCAAGAAGAAACGTGGCCATGGAATCTTTCAAATTTAATATGATTTCGCAGAAGGAAAGACAACAATTTAACGAGTTTGAAACAGAATTGCGCAAACAAGTAGCATTATGTGAATTTAAATGTAAATGTGGAGAGACGTATGAGGACAGAATGCTTCGTGATAGAATTATAATCGGAGTGCATGACAAAAATCTTCAATTGAAGCTATTAGATGGTCGTGTTGATACATTAAGTAAAGTTCTTGAAACATGCAAGATCTTTGAAGCTGCTAATTTTAATAAGGATCTGCTAGATTTAAAAACATCGGTTGTTGCAAGTCTTGCAACAGAACCAGAAGATAAACAACAACCTATGGTTGTTGACACTATAAATCGGTTTTGTTTCAATTGTGGTGAACCATGGACGCCGAAACATATGCATACATGCAAAGCAAAGGATGTGAGGTGTCGCACTTGCGAAAAACAGGGACATTTTGCACGATTGTGTCGTCAACGAGGAAGGAAGTCACAAAATCAATCAAGGAGGGGCGTCACAAGTGAAAACAGCAGTCGTGTAATTAATACTATTGCATGGGATGACGTTTCAGGTACATTAGTTAAGGAACTAGGAAGCTTTAATAATAAAGGTAATTTTAGAATAAATTCGTGTGGGTTGAATCGGGATAAATGGGTAAAAAAATATCAAATTAACAATGAAGTAGTTGAATTTAAAATTGATACCGGGGCTGATGTAAACTGCATTCCTTTGACTTTAGTTAAAAAATTACAAATTGAAATGAACAATAAAAACAATGAATTTCCCGTATTCGATTATAGCGGTAATAAAGTCAAAGTTTTTGGTACTGTTAAGCTAAGTTGTATAGATTTGAATTGTGGATTGGAACGGAAAATGTTGTTTCTTGTTGTTGATAATAGATTTGAACCGATACTGGGATTAGACAGTTGTATTAATTTCGGATTAGTTAAACGGATGGACATAGACAAAATTGCATTGCCAAGTACAACACAATCATTTGTTGAACAATACAAGGATGTGTTTCAGGGTTTTGGTAAATTTCCAGGCGAGTTTAAAATTTATCTAAAGGAAGATTCAAAACCAGTGCTTCATTACAGGAAGCGGATACCACATGCATTGAAAGACAGATTAAAAACGGAGCTTAATGTAATGGTACAGGAAGGGATCATTTCGCCGGTCGACTATCCAACTGACTGGGTAAATAATATACAAATAGTAGAAAAGTCAAATGGTAAATTGCGTATTTGCCTTGACCCAAAGCCACTAAATGCATGTATTAAACGGGAGCATTTCTTAATACCTACAATCGAGGATCTCACATCGGATTTGGCTAATGCACGTGTTTTTACTGTAATTGATCTTACAAGTGGTTTTTGGCACATTTCACTGGATGAGACCAGTTCAGATTTAACAGCTTTTATGACACCTTTTGGTCGGTACAAATTCAATCGATTACCCTTTGGTATTAACTGTGCTCCGGAAATGTTTCAAAGAGTAATGATTCAAATATTCGGAGATATCTCTGGTGTCTATGTTTATTTCGACGATATTTTAATTTTTGCGGAAAATTTTGAGGAACATGATAATATTATGGCGAAAGTGATGGAACGTGCGCGTAAGTATAATGTTAAATTTAATTCAGAAAAAAGTCAATATCGTAAGGATTCCGTTAAATTTATGGGAAATGTCATATCATATAATCAAATAAAACCGACTAGAAAATACCTTGAGGCCATTTTGGGCATGGAGAAACCAAGGGATAGGGCGAGCGTGTTGCGTTTTTTGGGATTATTAAAATATTTGGCACGTTTCATCCCAAATCTATCAAAAATGACGGCTGAATTGCGGAATTTAACAAGACTTGATGTTGATTTTCAATGGAACGAGAAGCATGAAAAGGAATTTAAGGCGTTACTAGGTGTGATTGTCTCTGAGCCTGTGTTGGGAGTTTATGATCCCAAATTACCAGTTATAATTCAAACAGATGCCTCAAAAGATGGTTTAGGTTGTGTATTGATACAAAATGGGCATCCCATCAGTTTTGCTTCCCGTACACTGACCAAGAGTGAGCAAAAGTGGGCACAGATTGAAAAGGAACTCCTGGCCATCGTTTTTGCCTGTCGTCGTTTTCACTATTACTTATATGGTCGCGAATTTACAGTTGAAAGCGATCACAAACCGTTAGAAACATTAGTTAAACGAGATGTCAATGATGTCTCTATGCGTCTTCAACGGATGTTCATGTTTTTGCTAAAGTATCCACGGATAATTGTTATCTACAAACCGGGAAAAGAAATGCTAGTTGCTGACTGTTTGTCACGGGCCAAATTACTGGAGGAAGAGGAATTGGAAGGTCTCGCTGGCGTCATACATTCAGTTATAAAATCGGTTTGTTTATCTAAAGAAAATTTCAATTATTATCAAAAGATTCTGAATGAAGATGAAAACTATAGCCGTATTTGTAAATATGTGGAAAATGGCTGGCCAATATTTCACCAATTAAATGACTTTAGTCAACAGTTTCATAAACTTAAGTCAGAACTTCATGTTGAAGAAGGGTTGTTATTTCTGAATCATAGACTGGTCATACCGACAAAATTGCAAGGAAAACTTAAAAAATGGTTACATGGATCCCATCTTGGAATTGAGAAAACCCTGGCACGCGCCAGAGAATTGTATTATTGGCCGGGGATGAACACACAAATTAAAGAAATGGTTCAATCGTGCATTATTTGTGAAAAGTTCCATAGGAATAATCAAAAAGAACCACTGGTTCAGGATGAAACCCCAAAGTATCCGTTTCATGTGGTAGCAATGGATTTATTTGAATATGCAGGTCGCGATTATGCTGCTATTTTTGATGCGTATTCCAACTATTTAATTGTAATCTCGCTAAGTAATAAAACATCCAAACATATTATTGAAAAAATCAATCAGATATTTTTCAAAATGGGTTTTCCAACCATAATTAAATGTGATAATAGTCCATTTGGATCATTAGAGTTTGAACGTTACGCTTCAGAAGTTAATATTAAATTTAAATTTTCTAGCCCGCGTTATCCACAAAGCAATGGATTAGCCGAAAAAGGTGTGGCAATTGCTAAAAATTTATTAAAACGTTGTTATGAAACAAATGATCTCGGCTCTTATCAATACCGAGTCTTGGAATATAATACAACTCCTGTAGCAAGCATGCAGATCTCACCATCCGAGTTATTTTTCGGAAGATTACTCAAAACAAAACTGCCAGTATCGGATTCACTCTTAATCAGGAACAACTTAATGGAAAAATCGGTTCAACAAAAAATTGAAAAGAAAAAAGATAGGCAAAGATACTACTATAATCGAAATGCGAAGTCATTGCCAATATTGAATATAGGTGATGTTGTTATATTTAAAAAAAATGGCAAGGAGTGGCACTATGGAACAATAGTGGGAATTGTTAATAATCGATCGTACATAATTAAGGATAGTTTTAGTAATCATTTTAGACGTAACCGAAGATTAATTGCTAAGTCAAATAATCTTGATTTTAATGCTGGTAATTTGTTATTTGAGGATAATGTTAAACAGGGTTGCCAAAATATGCCTGAAATAAACATAGTGCCACCGGTGTTTAATGATGCTCGTAACCAGTCAGATACAAACGTTAGTACAGAAAGTAACGTTACCATCAATAATCCTGGTGATGCCGAAGAATCAGTGATGCAGATGGTACCGCAGTGCACTACGCAATCATCATCGGTTATAGACAACACTGGTTCTGAAGCAGATAGCCAGACTGAGGGTGGACAATATAAAACACGAAGTGGCCGTACAATTAGACCACCTAATAGATTAAGTTATTAAGTTAAGTTATATGTATCTAACATATTTGGTTAAGTTATTATTGTTATTGTTAAAAAAGTTATTTAAAAAAAAAGCATGTAATAAGTACATATTAGGAGTAGGCCGTTAGGACGGCACACTAGACTGTACAGACATTGACAGATAGAAGAAGTCTAATAAATCGAGTACAATTTCATTAATTTAAAACAAACTTAACGTCTTAACGATGGGCACATCCACATTTGAAATTATGGTTGTGTTTTTGGAAGATCCTGGGCGAGGGGATGATTAGAAACACTTGCCAATTGGCAAATTAAGTAGGTACCTACTTAGAATCCAGAGTGCAAGCAGACGTAAGTAATAAAAGGTTTATAATTATGATAATTTAATTTATAATTCAGTGCAGGTTACAACTTCCAGAAGATTGTGGAAGAGTGGCTGCTTCTAGAACTTTATCGAGGAAGGTCCACTCGATTGGTGGTCCATTAGCTCTTAACAAAGTGATTTTACATGAATTGCAGTGCAATTTGGGTAATTTATTATATTATAATTTATTGTAATAGTACCTACAGTATATATTACCTTATATTTATTATTGTTACGCTTTGTAATTTTGCGAGGGTTAAATAAAGTTGAAGTTTGAGCGTGCTGCTTATATTTGAATTTCATCTTCTTTAACTTGCTGCTCTTAAGTACAATAAGAAGAGAGATCGAGAATTTATAACTGTTCTTGTCAAAAGATAACATAACAATGTAACAAAAGGCAAAAGTTTACGATTTTTTGCTAAAAAGAGATTTTCTATCTTTTTAATTTAAGCCAAAGCTTCTATTAGGAAAGTAAAATGAAGTTTCCGCAATTTAGATTATTAATATTAAGAAGTTTGATCTTAACTTACCTACTCACGTCAAGAAGTTATTATTTTAATATTAAACTCCTAGCGCAATATGTTGGTGCGAATATTTAAGTAGTAGTTTGCAAGCCAAGAAAGGAGAGAAACAGCTACTAGATGTTTATTTAATTAAAATACATAATCATATATGTACAAAAAAAAGGTTGTCGATTTATATTTTTCATTGAAAGAATTGTGCTGTTTGTATTAAAAGTTATTGTTAAAAATTTTCGTATGTATTAAAATCAGATTCATTAAACTTAAAATCTACTACGTGACTGCTGAATGAACAACACAAATGTACAACATGCAAGAACAATTTCTTGAACTTTATCCATGTCTAAATTAATCGTTGTGCGAAGAATGCAAAAACATCGAACTCCCTGTTGCTAAAAAGCGCAATGTGATTATTAAACAATGTTTTGTTGAAATCGCTTCCCTCTTTTCCAACTTCTTGTCTTATAGCTGTAACAGATTTTTGCTTAACGATGATGCAGTTGCGATAATAATTTCTCAGTTGGACATTTCCAAATGAATGGGTTGAATGGTACAACCACCATTACTGTAGTTTAAAAAAAATCGACAGCAAGTTGTATGGGACGGTCCTAAATGTGCATAGGTTTGTATTAAGAAAATCCGCTCAGTATTGGTTACCTCAAATAATATCGATACATCGTTTTTGTTTTAGGCACGGAGTTTAGTCAGATTTGAACTCTACTTCTTCAACGTCTCAAATCTAAAAAATTGTGTAACGTAATATAAGAATAACAATATACGAATGTAGACTTACTTCAAGTAATGGTAAGATATAAATTGTCAGGCGCTTCGCTAAGAAATTTAATAATTTTTGGTTGATATACTTGTGAAAACGTTTTTAATAACGCAATTAGTCTGGCAAATTGGAAAATATTTATATGTACGTATTTCGTTTTATATTACTTCAACATTGTCCGCAGCATCGAATAGTTTGTCCAAATTGTGGAGCTTTTTTTATTTCCCCCGTAACTTCAAAATATGCAATTAAGACATTTTCTGTAATTGATTTTACATTATTTTCTGTGGCCAAATTCGAGAGATTCTCTTACGCACCTTTGGATATTGGTTTCTGTATTTAGCGGTTAGGTCCCAATTTATTAGAGTCATGCAGGGCAATCTCTCGGAACTGCTGTGGGGTACTTTGCATTTCTTCTCATCTGTCATTGTTTGAAAATTTAATTAACTCTTGTATCTTACAACTTACAATAATAAAAAATAATAGTTTTATTCAAAATAAATTTGTTGGTTAATTATACTACCAACTTTTCCCCTGTTACAAACTTACTATCTCAAAATTCCCTATATGTTACAAAATGGGAAACTCACCGTTACGAAATAACATTCTGTGGTATTATATATTCTATGTTTTGACAATTTTTCGTTCGTTCTGACATCTAACAATTAGAAGGAGAATCAAATTTAATTACATTTTCTACAGCAGATAGCGCTACTGTCCATATCTCTCCTGGTACTAATGTCGTTTTATTCTTCCAGTTCATGTTATCCTAATAGCCAAACCTAACTACCCGATTCGTGGATTTGTCTTGAAATTGTTGGCAGAATCAATCATTTATTACAAAAGCTTAAAAATACGAGGGATCAAAATGAAAAAAAATTCCGTTATAATTAAATGAGATGCGCACCGTCTTTTAGAGAATTTTAAGTCCTATCGGTCAAACATAATCTCAATTTTTATTATTTTATTTTTTTTATTTATTTATGTTATGAGCGAAGATCTAGGAACAGCGAATTTCCAAGCACTTCTACGCGCATCAACTGCTGTGGTTATTAGCACTACAATAAAATAGATTTTTGTAAATGAGAAAAATTTAATATTTTTGTCCGCGTTTGTTTAGCTATGACTCTCTCCATCAAATGCATTTTGAAAAAGAACCTGCGGCATACTTTCTGAGCACTATAAACTTAACAAGGACATGCACCACATGGGCTTGGTCGAATCACCATCCTGTAGAGGATGCTACACAGACGACGAGTCAGCGCAACACATACTTTGTGAGTGTCCCATACTTGTCGAATGAACATGATTCATGTTGAGGGATTCGTGGCCGGACATGGCTAAATTTACAGCCGCTTCTTCATCCAGCATTCTCAGGTTTATCTCACGGGTCCAACAACTCTAATCACAGAGGCAGCACACAAAGGCCCCAAATAGGTGGCCTACGTGCGCGTGGTCTTCTGACCACCCTCGCATCGTAATCCAGAATTCTCCATCAAATTAATTAACTAATTGAGGTCTCACTTTGAAATTTTCACATATGTCAGAATTCGACTAATTATATTAACATGTCAAATTGGAATGTCCTTGTGGAAGGAGTAATCGGGATGAAGGCGATCTGATTCAGTATGGTGATGGCTGCAAAACTTGGTTCCATCTTGGGTGCACTTCTCTCACAAATAACGACTTCAAACGGCTGTCGGATGAAGAATGCAAAGGCAATTTGGTATTGTAATAAATGTATTTTGATTGAAAACTCACAAACTCCAACATCTGAAACACCAGACGAACAAAACAGGGTGAAATGTCCTATTTGTTCTCCTTCAAATAAAACTTTTGTGTTTCCGAATGGTTTGAAAATTCACCAAGGTTTAAAAAGATCGAGATGTGTTAATGTTCCAAACAATGATAAACAAAAAAGAGAATGATGAACTTCATAAGCTCTTACCTTGTTTGAAGAAGAAAAGCGGAGTGATTAAAAGGATTTCCAAGCCGTATTGAGACTTTCAGCAATAATGGACACTGTGTGAAAATGAACGATATTCACTAGTGAAAGGAACTGCTAACTTTCACTTACAAAAACTTTAAGTTACCGTCATGTAATTCAAGAGAAACGACCAAATCCTTGTTACAAGTATTCAAAAAAAGATTAACAAACACAGTTTTCGATAATAAACAAGTTGACCAGGAACAGGAGGACATTATTGTTAAACAACCTACATCATTTGCATTGAGAATCGAATCTAAGATAGTTAAAGGTGATATCAGAGGCGCTGTAAAAATTCTTTCATCTCAAGATAGCCTGCGGCTCCATTAGATGAGGCTACTTATCAAACACTCCTTCAGAAGCATCCACGATCTAAGAACCAAGAGTTCAACGCTCAAATTTCCAAATCAATCGATATTCCACAACCATTAATGGTTAAACCTTATGATAATCAACGACAGCAGTGAAATCATTTCCTAATCCTAATGGATCAGCTGCAGGAATTGACGGTTTAAAACCACAACCTTTGAAAGACCTACTTTCCATTAACATAGGACCGGCAACAGCTAAATTATTACAATCTTTGATGAACCTTTGTAATTTCCTACTTGTTGGTAATGTGAACACAGCAGTGTGCCCGACACTTTATAGTGCATCCTTGTATGCCCTCACAAAAAAAGATGGAGGTGTCCATCCAATTGCTTTAGAAACAACACTTAGAAGACTCACAGCAAAGTTAGCAAGTAGAACAGTGAAATAAGAGGTAGCAGCCTTCCTCTGCCCCCATCAATTAGGTGTTGCAATTCGTGGTGGCTGTGAAGCAGCAGTACATGCTTTGAGAAAGTATGTCCTCACGGAAAAAGACAGTCAGAAGTTGAAAATTGATTACAAGAGTGTTTTCCACTCATGCACCACACCTGCAATCTTCGCTTTCATGAACCAATGCTAAGAACGACCATCGTCACTATTTTATGGAGTTAAAATTATTTCATCGGAGGTAGGCTCCCAACAAGGGGATTCATGTGATCCATTTTGGGTTTAGTCTAACAATTCATCCCCTAGTTGAGAGCGTATCTTCAGAGCTTAACATTTGGTACCTAGATGACGGCACCATAGGAGGAGGTTCGGAATCAGTTTTATATGATTTACAAAACATTGTAAAATCAATTATGGATATTGGTCTGGAAGTGAATCCAAGTAAATTTGGTGAAGTGGATGAAGAAGTCGTTATCCAATTCAACAACGTGTGCCAAGGGGTTAGAATAGTTAACCGAGATCTAGAATTTCTGGATTGTCCTATCTTTGAAGATCGCACAAAAAAATTCTCAATATGAAGAAGGAAATCTTGCAAATGTTTAGAAACAGACTCAAAGATTGCAAACTTCATATCACATACTACCTGCTGCGGAATTGTTTATTAATTCCAAAACAAAATTATTTCTTAAGAACAACACCTATGTCAAAACATCAGATAAAGGTACAGGAATTCGATGAAATAA
This sequence comes from Pyrocoelia pectoralis, assembly GCA_036250285.1. Classification (NCBI taxonomy): domain Eukaryota; kingdom Metazoa; phylum Arthropoda; class Insecta; order Coleoptera; family Lampyridae; genus Pyrocoelia; species Pyrocoelia pectoralis. The sequence goes on from CM070080.1 coordinate 39,904,267, forward strand.
TAAAGTTATCATTGGAGCTAATTACCAACACGAAGCTCAACGACCACCAATGGAGGATACCATCCCTTACTGTGAAATAGGGATTCAGAAAATTTCTGAAATAGCACCAGTTGCATTTCTAGCTCAACTAACGCGACAGCAAATCTTATCGATTCTATTATCAAATTTAATAAAGATGAGACAGCTGGCGACGTTTACGATGAAGTTCTGAAAGGATGGACTGATGCTACCAACATAGTGCCACCTACAGTGAAAGAAATCCAAAAAAATTGGGATTTAATTCAGATTCGAAATCAGATACAGCTCCACTAGAATTTACAGCAGGTTATGACAAAGCTATTTATAAGGCAAGTTGTAACAACGAATCAGGTGATTGGTTGAACACTCTTCCATCTCGAACTGTTGGAACCTTACTGGAAAACAACTGTTTCGGGATATTAATTGGTCTAAGACTAGGTTGTGATTTTCATGCTTATGTGGTGCAAAAGTATCTGCAAAGGGTTCACATGGACTCAGTTGTAAACATCTTGTAGTGGATACGGTAGTTCCATCTTACCTGTCACATTCAGCAAAGAACTATAGATATGCGGCCAAAGTCGCAGCTAACAAAAAGAGCAACAAATACAGATCCCTGGTGGATGAGAATTAGGTTGACTTAGGAAAAAATTCAAAATCCTAAGGATCAGTATAGCTCTGCAAAAGGGAAATGCCGCATCTGTTATGAGAACTTTTAGACAATCACTTTATTCAAAAATTAATGAAACTTTTTATATTCTCTAAGATATTTACTTATGTATTTATTTAATTTTTGTTTTTTTGTTAACCAAAGTTATGTGAAATGATTATAGAACTTGAATAAAAATTTGCAGCCACTATAACAGAGCTCGTCACAGTTTAATTATTTTTCAAATGTAATAAATATCTTTGTGTAAATAATTCGTATAACTGACAACCGGCAAATCACCTATATACCTATTGATAACTTCGACATGAAGGCAACTACTGAAGTTATCAAAAATACCTCGAAATATTGAAATAATATAGACATAATTACATGCAAAAGTTAGATCTTAATCGTTTATTGTTGTCCTTTTTCTACATACAATTCTTAGGTACGGCGCGTGAGTGCTCACATAACTTTTTTTGATTTATACAGTAATACTGTTAGTCAAAGTCATATTTTATTGCACTGTAACCTTAACGATATAATTATAAAAAGCGCAATGTCATTTATTTATGATAAAAAGTGAACAACAAAAGGATTTCCGTTCACGCCAACATTTATGATATACTTAGGTCCATTTCTTCTTTGTCTATGAGTAGTTTTGCTTGTGTGGGCCATACTTCTGTCGCAGCTTCTACCACACATGCTGTGCTTTGTTGCCGACTTAATTCTATAAACAAATAGCGTTACAACAAAAATTATCTGCCCCTGTCGTCACTTACCTTCTACTTCAGAATTTATGGATTTTACATCTAAATGCTAATGCACAGTTGACAAACGCATGGCCGTCTTGCTCAGATCTGTACAGTGTACAGCCAGTAATAAAATACATAAAAATAGATAGCTCCAAACATAATTTGCACTCCTTTCTTCTTGGTCATCTGCATTGTCCATGGGGTCATGTGGACATACCATGTTATCGACAATCCATATATTTTCTAACCCTGACATACACACACGACTTCTACAGTCCATCCTTTGATCCTTGTAATACCAACATGTTCATCGCAGAGAGAACATACACATTACTCCGTTTTATAAGAATACCAACCGCACAGATCTCATACATGAACCACTGCAATTATCCTTACCTACTTCACTCATTTTTAACAATCAAACTGTATAAGAAACGATGAACAACCACCTATTGTTGTTTGTACGTATATACCAGTGAACTCTATGCGAGTAACATAGAGTTCACTGGTATATACTGATACACGTAACCTCACTAATCTCCCCAAATATTGTGTTATATACGGGGGAAAAATAAAATTAGCGCTCGCATAGTTGCTCGCCCTAAAAACGCTTATTGTTACCCCTTGTATAATAAATAACTTAAGTCATACTCATGTTTAAAGATAGGTTATAATTCCACATACGAATTAACATTCTGTGGTATTATATATTCTATGTTTTGACAATTCTTCGTTTGTTCTGACATCTAACAATTAGAAGAAAAATCAAATTTAGTTACATTTTCTACAGCAGATAGCGCTACTGTCTATAAGTCTATCTCTCTCTCCTGATACTTAAACGTTTTATTCTTCCAGTTCATGTTATCCTAATAGCCAAACCTAACTCTTGATTTGTCTTGAAATTGTTGGCAGAAATCTTAAAAATGCGACAAATAAAAATGAAAAAAACTCTTTCGTTTTTTTTTAGTAAATGAGATACACACCGTCTTTTAGAGGATTTTAAGTCCTATCGGTCAAACATAATCTCAATTTTTATTTATAAAAAGGATTTTTGTACATGAGAAAAATTTAATATTTTCTCCATCAAATTTTAACTAATAGAGTTATTTATCACTTTGAAATGTTTAAAATTTGCAGCCGCAGCCGCTATAACGGTGCCTTTCACAGTTTAATTATTTTTCAAATGCAATAATTGGCTTGTGTCATTGATTATATATAATCAATGCTTGTGTGTAAATAATTCATATAAGCAACTATCGGCAAATCGTGTATAAAAAACTTCAATATGACGCCATTTACTTCAGTCGTCATATTGGATTGAAATGAAGAAAATAAATTGGAAAAGTTTTTAGAAAAGAATTAGATTCCATAGGATCGTTTATGGTTCACGAATTACTACAGTTGTAATTACTTGGACGTCTTTGCGCCTATGACACTGGAACAGCTAGTGCAACGTATAGTATAGGCAGGGACTAGAACCGAAACCGAAAAGAACCGGAACCGTTACCGGAACCTATTGATTTTATTATAACCGAAAGCGGAACCGAAACCTTTATTCGTATTTTATTTAAAACCCGAACCGGAATCGGAACCCTTTTATTTTTACAGTACTACCGGTATTTTTTTATGTTCCCAAACCACTGACCTGTATATACAGGTCAGTGTCCCAAACACTATCAAAAATTCAAAGTTATACGCATTTATTAGCACTGTATAGAAAAGGTGCTGCTTTTAGCCACTGATGGCGGAGGCTTTAATGTGCTTTCACTTGCCTATGGCGACATGGCGTTGTCTTTTCTACATTGTATATTATGTATGATTCTCAGCCACAAAACACGTGTTCTCTTTCTAATTAAATGGGTAGAGAGGCAAGACAAACCCCGTACACAACTATTTTACTTATAATAAGAAAGAAGTACAAACAACAGCAATATGAATGTGATTCTCCCTTAAAAAGAAAGAAGCAGAGCAGCATACATCAGTTTTGTTGTAAAAAATAAAATGAAAATATCTTTCATATCTGTAGTTTTTTAGTATACATCAGTTATGAGCAATTAAAGTTTACTTTGATTACAGTATATTATTATACAAGGGAGAAAAGGCAATTATGTGAGCGGTAAAATTACTTTTCCCCCGTGCATAATACAATAATTTTTTTCTATACCCCTCAAAGTAAGCATTACTTCGTAACTAATACAAGTACATTACAAAATTAGTTGTTATGTTGATAACGGTTACAGAACTAAAAATACTTTTGAAATCAGAACCTATATAGAACCCGAAAATTTAGGAACCGGAACCGGAACCTTTTTCATATATTTGTTTAGAACCTAAACCCGAACTGAAACCCATATTTTCGAAGTGGTGGAATTATAACTGGAACCGAAACCCTTATTTCAAAAAGGTTCTGGTCCCTGATAGTAGGTACTCGTATTACACATGGATGTTTGGAATTCAAGTAGATAAAACCAAGTTTCTGGTGCCCCAGCTTGTGAACAAAGTGCAAGTGAGGTACTTCGTACTTACATCGAGTGATATAACTTAACGACGACGGCGACGTTTGAAATTATGGTTGGGTTTTGGAAGATCCTGAACGTCCGAAAAGGGGTTGATTAGAAACACTTGCCAATTGGCAAATTTCTTAGAGTCCAGAGTACAAACAGACGTTGTAATTAATCAAGGGTTTATTATTATGATAATTTAATTTATAGTTCAGTGCAGGATACAATATTCCCAGAAGATTGTGGAAGAGTGGCTGCTTCATCGAGGAAGGTCCACTCGATTGGTGGTCCACTAGCTCTTGACAAAGTGATTCTACATGAATTGGTTAATTTATTATACCTATTAATAATATTATTGTAATATTTATATTTATTATTATTACGCTTTGTAATTTTGCAAAAGTTAAATAAAGTTAAAATTTGAGCGTGTTGCTATTTTTGAATTTCGTGTTCTTTAACTTGCTACTCTTCAGTACAATAAGAAGAGAGATCGAGAATTTACAAGTGTTCCTCTTCCTGTCAAAAGATAATGTAACAAAAGAAAGGCAAAAGTTCAAGATTTTTTGCTATAGAGTAGCTTTTAGATCTATTTTTTTAATCTAAGCCAAAGCTTCTATTAGGAAAGTAAAATGAAGTTTTTGCAATTTAGATAATTAATATTAAGAAGTTTGGTTGTGTTTAACTTACCTACTCATGTCAAGAACTTATTATTTTAATATTAAACTCCTAGCGCAATATTAAATAAAATTCAAATTCCTAGGGCATAATTTCAATAAAATGAAACTCCTAAGGTAAAATTTTATTTAAATGAAACTCCTCGAACAGAATTTCATTTATCTCAAATTCCTAGAGCCAAATTTCATTTAAATAAAACTCCACGACCAACATTTCATTTAAATGAAACTCTTAAAGTGAAACTTTATTTAAATGAAACTCCTACAGCAGAATTTCAATAAAATGAAACTCCTAAGGTAAAATTTTATTTACTTAAATGAAACTCCTCGAACAGCATTTCATTTAACTGAAACTTTTAACGTAAAGCTTCACTTAAATGTAATTCGATGAGCAGAATTTCGTTAAAATGAAGCACCTAACGTAATAGTAATACCTCATTTAAATGAAACTCCTTGCACAGAATTTCATTTATCTCAAATTCCTAGAGCAAAATTTCATTTAAATGAAACTCCTCGACCAGCATTTCATTTAAGTGAAACTCTTAAAGTGAAACTTTATTTAAATGAAACTCCTACAGCAGAATTTCAATAAAGCGAAACTCCTAACTTAAAACGTCATTTAAATGAAACTCCCAACGTAATACCTCATTTAAATGAAACTCTTAGAGCAGAATTTCAAGAAAATGAAACTTCTAAGGTAAAATTTTATTTAAATGAAGCTCCTCGAACAGAATTTCATTTATCTCAAATTCCTCGAGCAAAATTTCATTTAAATGAAACTCCTCGCCCAGCATTTCATTTTAAGTGAAACTCTTAAAGTGAAACTTTATTTAAATGAAACTCCTACAGCAGAATTTCAATAAAACGAAACTCCTAACTTAAAACGTCATTTAAATGAAACTCCCAACGTAATACCTCATTTAAATGAAACTCCTAGTGCAGAATTTCAAGAAAATGAAACTTCTAAGGTAAAATTTCATTTAAATGAAACTCCTCGAACAGAGTTTCATTTAACTAAAACTCCTAAATTAAATATAATAAATAAATTAAAGGATTATAATACACAGTTCCCTGGTTCTACTTAGTATTAAAAATTATAGACACTTGCCTAAACCTAAACGATAAGCAACACTTAAACCGTATCGCTTTCATTGGTTGCATCGTCATATCGAGTACCATATCTAATCACAATATTTAGTTGTCCGTGATATTATATAATATTGCGCAAACATTTAAACAATTACCTACTATTATTCTCAACACAATCGAATTGTTAAAATGTTGGTTGTAATAGTGTTAGTGTTGCTTTTTGTAGTTTTGCTCTATCGCCTTTTTGTTAATCCATTAAGGTACTGGAATTCGAAATCGGTACCATACATAAAAAATGCATTGCCCCTAATCGGCAATTTGAAGCTAATGTTGACAGCCAAACGTCCTCCCCCACACCTTTTGGAAGATTTCTATTACCAGTACCATAACGAAAGGTAAGTGGGCCAAAACTTCATTTGTTCCACAAATATAATATGACCTTCTAGATATGTGGGGTTTTATCAGTTTCTATTACCAACGCTAATAATACGTGACCTTGACTTAATTAAAAACATAACCGTAAAGGATTTCGAGACGTTCCCCGAACATAGAACTTTCGTCACCGAAGATGTTGACCCTTTGTTCGGAAGAAGCCTATTTGCAATGAAAGGTTCGTGTCGACTTAAGCGCGTTCATCACTGTAATCGGTTTTGTAGGTGGATCGAGATGGCAGACGATGAGAGCTACGCTTAGCCCAACCTTTACAAGCAGAAAGCTAAAAGGAATGTTTGAATTCATGTTGGATTGCGCGACACAATTCACAGCTCATTACGAAAAACAAGGAGAACTGGTCGAAGTTGAGATGAAGCAAGCATTCACAATGTACACAAACGATATCATCGCATCTACGGTATTTGGTGTCAACTGCAATTCCTTCCAGAATCCGGATAACGAATTTCGCCAAATGGGTCGAGAAGCGACCGACTTCTCCGGAATTAAAAATATGAAATTCATGTTCCACGCCATTCATCCGCTGCTCGCCAAGGTGAGTCTTTACAGATTCGTTCACTTGCACTTTACTCCATTATTCAGCTACTTGGGAAGGGGATATTTTCGGAGAAAGTGTCCAGTTTCTTCCGAAATTTGGTCCAGTCGGCGCTAAAAATGCGCGAGGAACGTAATATAGTACGTCACGACGTTCTTCACCTGTTAACCGAAGCGCGAAAACAGAACGAGCACAACGCTATCGTAACCGATGACGATATAACCGGAAACGCTCTTCTTTTCTTCACCGCCGGTTTCGATACATCTTCAACCATGCTCAGCTTCACGTGCCACGAACTCGCTGTTAATCCCGATGTGCAACACAAACTCGTCCGAGAAATAAACGATACGTTCCAAGATTCAAAAATTTCCTACGAATTGTTACTGGGCATGAAATACCTGGAGCAAGTCATATCCGGTAATCTTTCATTAACTAATCTTCCCACATTTCACGATTACTCTTTACAGAATCGTTACGAAAATGGCCACCAAGTATGCAAACCGATCGCGTATGCGTGAGATCGTACAAACTCTCGGAAACATTCACCTTGGAGAAAGGCACAAATGTTTGGATACCAATTTTTGCACTACACAGAGATCCTCGGTATCATCTCGATCCGTTGAAATTTGATCCGGAACGTTTCAACGATGAGAACAAAAGAAAAATGGTACCGTATACCTATATGCCCTTTGGCGTGGGGCCCAGAAGTTGTATAGGTTCCCGTTTTGCTCTACTTCAGGCCAAAATAATATTGGTGGAGATGCTGAGAGCGTTTGAAATTGTACCGGTGGAGAAAACGCAAATTCCGCTCCAATTGAGTTGCCATACGTTTAATCCGAGCGCCGAAAAGGGATTTTTGTTAGGGTTGAAAAGGCGCAAAAATCTGTAGAATTACGTAGTACAACCTCAATAAATGTACCATCAATTTTTTGAATTTTGAAAGAACCCAAACATGATGATAGAAGACAGCCTTTATTTGCCGATTTTTGAACGTGTCCTCAAATTGAAGAAGGGACAATTCTGGACCACTTAACATTTATCCAAAAAAAAACTCTAATTTGCTCATTTGGTACAATCTATAAAAATTTAAAACTTTTAATAAACGAATCATGTTAATGCGTTATGACTATCTTTCTTTTTTAAGCCCTTATGCTGTTCCAAAAGTGTCTCCAATTTTCAAAATCCTTGTAGAATATAGGCAAGACGCTTGACAGTACAGTAAACTGGAGGAAGCATATCCAACTCAATGCGGAAAAAGCAAGAAGATCTTCTGGGAACGTCAACATGTACGTGGTTTGTCACTGTTCTAATTTTGTCATCTGGTGGACTGTAACCAGACTATCCTCTGGATCCACTGGATCTTCACGTCCTGATGGTAGCCGTGCAAGTGAAGCAAAGGGCTTTCATTCTCTGAAAAGAAACCAAGGAATTTCCTGTCTTGAAGCCACCGCTCGCAGCAGCAGAATCTTCAGCGAATTTCTTCCTAACAATCAATAGAAAACAACATTTCAGCGCCTCAAAAACGTGAAATAGAGTATAGTTCTCTGAAGGCAGCAACTCTTTGCTCTCTTTTCAAAATTTATTGGAATTGTCTTGGAAATCATCCTGGATAAGAGAACCACCAACACGGGCCATAACAATTGCCAACTGATTTTTCGTGCAGCTCATACTTACCTACAAAAAGTCTTTTCAGAAACACGGAAAACAAAATGCCAAATCAGCAAAGACAAGAAAGTAGTTGTAAACGAAGGAACCAACTTGACAGCTTTGAGTAGCTCCCTTTGTCTCCTTTTCAAAATTTATTGGAATGGTCTTGGGACACAGAGCTTATGATATCTAAGGAATGGAACAAGGACCATTCAAGCAGATTTGGAAACCAAAAACGAAACAGACGGGAATCAGCAAAATAGGAACAGTAGCAAAATGAATGGAGCAAAGAAACCATCTGCAAAGTTCCTTTTTCTCTAATTGTTCAGATAACTGAACTTTAATTTATTGCTGACAAAATGCTTGAAAACCATTTTGTGTACCCCCCGAAAGTGGTGGCCTTTTATTATCCTTACGAAATTTATTGGAATAATCTTAGGAATCGATCCTTTCACGAAGTTTAATATCTAAGAAATGAAACAAAGTCCAAAGGAAATTTGAGAACCAAAAAAAAAAAAAACCTATAAAAATGGGAAAAGAAGCAAAATGTTTGGAACAAAGGAATAAGCTGCAGAATCTTTTTTTTTTGTAGTCGTTCAGACAACTATAAACTTTAACCTATCGCTCGATAAGGAACCATTTGTGTACCTCTCCGAAAATGGCGACAACCTTTCAAAATTTATTGGAATAATGATAAAGATCGCCCTGGAGTAAACCTTTGACAAGCTAGGATAACTGATTTTTCGTTGACCTTCGTATCTATGAAATGGACCAAAGCTCACCTAGGCAGATTTGCAAAAAGATTGGAGGCCTAAGAAATTTAAATTGTATTTTTGTTTAGTAATCTAAGACCTTGTTTCCGCGAACTTTGTAAATTATTATCAATCTATTCAGTTTTGTTTATTTGGGTTAAGTATATTGATAAATATTATAAACGTTTACTATTTATGTTATTAACCCAAAGCACTTATGTATTGATTATTAAGTACATTTACACTTTAAAAAATAGTCCGATCAGTTCGTATGTACTCACCATATCTCTCAAGAGTTCATTTACAGTGTTGAAGAGCTTCTGCTATTGGTTTTCACACGCTCACACATCTTTGAAGTGATAATGATAATTTTGATAATAATTATTGCAAGAAATGTCCATAATTATACTATTTTTTTACGCAATCCTTCTTCAAGATCAATGATCCTTCACTTATCCCACAGTTATAGCCGAAGACATGAAAAATTCACTCAATCACTTGTAGTTCCTCGCAGTTTCCTGGGAAGATCTACTAATCTTGTTGAAGGTAATAGCCCGGAAGGGGAGAATTGTGCTCAGGTCTGTTAAGAGCAGTTACTGATTGAGTCAATTATGTTTGAGCGAGCTGCGCATAAAAAACGGTGCCCCTACACAGTTCCTCATACGTCTATCCACATCAATATATTGAACGTACCTTTACAACATCATCTCATCTCCCGTTTGGGAATTCGGCTCAATATAACTGGAGAGGATGGATTGATGGCCCTTTCTATCGAAGTTTTTAAGGACCTTCTCCGAGGAGAAGGACTGGACTCTTTGTCATACAGACTAAATGAGTGAACTTTTATTCTGGATATTAAGAGGAACAGTAGAATTATTTTCCGGTGGATTTGGCAAGTGCAGGGCCGAGACTGTGATCAGAGGAGTCTATGATTTTCTGAATTGAGTAGGGGGACTACCTTGACATACAATAGTCCATTCGAACTGCTGTGTCGAATGGACGTCAGAGTATGTCTTTAGAATAATATGAAAACACGAACACAAGTACTGAACTTGGGACAGTTGAGATCTTCAGTTGATCTAAGCTGCATGATCTTCCTGTTTTTGCCATTATCTTCTGTGGTGATCGCGTGTCGGTTCCCATCATACCGAAGCCATACTCTGCTCTACCACCTACTGGGGCTAATTTTTTATTTGTAGGTATATCCTGTAAATAAATTTCCTCTTCTGAACTCTCTTCGCTAAATCTTCGAAGATCTTTGGTTCGCCTTCAGTAGTCATGTTTAACTTGAAGAATGCCAATTTCCAGTATACTCTCACGACATGCGTGCCATTTTTACTCCACTTTGGGTGAAAATCTACCAGTGTGACGAATCAAGGACATTCATGTTCAGTTGACCTTCCTAACTCGTTCCTCTTTCGTCATTTAATGAGTGAAGTAGAGAACCAGCTTTAGGTCCGTAAGGACTACCAGAGGTAACAAACAATCTTTTTCTTAGTCATTTGGACTGCAGCGTCAACTCTTCGAAATTTCAAATGGCCTCGAAAAACACTTTTTCCTCATTTTGGCATTTGGATCTCCATGGTCCATACAACTTACTACCGATGCGCTTTGGAGAAACTTTGCTCAAAGTGTTTACTTATCTCTTTGATCAGGAACTTTTTAATAACTATCCTATTATAACAAGGCCAGAATATTTTGACAGGTATTGGGCACAACCAAAACTTTGTCAAAATTAGTTTAAGAGGTTTTGGTAATGTAATTGTAAATAAAAATAAGTAATAATCAGAAGTAACTATGTAGTATAATATACTATCATTGACTTTATATTTATAATGTATAAAGTCAATAATAATATGTACCTAAATAACCCATTTTCACTTGTGCATTAGATAAGTGCAAACGCACTTTATACAGTTATCTCTTCAGTACGCCTGCTCTTATTATATCTTTTAAGTGTGCACATTTTTCTTGTCTTGGAATGAGATCATTAAATAATGCTCCTTTGTGGATTCCTAGAACTTTTGCAACAGATCCTATCGGGCTCAGAGCATCGCTTCCGGATCCGTAAAGGCTGTACGATCAGTAAACGATCCCTGTAAATCACGTGACTTTGTCTTCATCAAATTAGGAACTCCCAGTTAAAAGAAAATATCCGGAAAAAGGATACAGTTTGAAGGGAGCGGGCTTTAGAATCGAAATTGTATACATATTTGGAGTATTTCCCCCTCTCAATTAAGGAAAACCGATTTACCGGAACCGCAACAATGTTCTTAGAAAAAAGGCTAAACACCATCAACATAATGGAACAACATTATGTCTCTTGGAGTGTTTTTTTAAAATTATACGTGAAGTTGGCCCCCTACTTTGATTTTTGAAATTCGGAGACACGAGGCGGCTTTCCCTGTGTAGTTCGCGACCCGGACCAAATATTACGACGAGTTCCATGAAATGGAAGATAAATTCCAGATGTTGCCTCCCATCCAAGATTATGCACAAACCGTGGGGGTGCTGCAAGTTCTGTCAATCATGGGACAAAGAAATCGTACAAATTGCCTAAATTGGAACAGAAAAAGAACGGGGGGGGGGGCTTAGGAGTGGCTTAATTTTGGAAATCCACAAGGAATGGGACTTGTTAGATGAAGCTTAGTGTCAGTAGATACTTGGTGCAGGTTACAATGGAGGAGGCGAAAGCTCCAGAAGTACTGGAGGGAGTCTCATAAAACTACCAAGGGCGTTGAACAAGAATAAGGCTTAATAATGATCAGAGTAGCGAAGCAAAAAGGGTGAATGACACAAGTTGTGAAATAAATGAAACAATAACTTCCAATAAGAACTGGCACCAAACTCGTCAAAAAATAATGTACACGAGGATTGAACGTTTCGATAACATTGATACCCTTAGACTAATTATATAATTAATATCAACGCGTGTACTTAGTAAACAATTTGTCAATTATTTATGAGAATTTTTTTATAGCTTGCACTCATCTTCATCCATTCACTTAATCATCTTCGTATAGTTTTCACGTAGAATTTCGAAATAAAAAATAGAAAAAAAACCTATGAAAATTTTCAAAATTTTGATAGATCTTTCGTTATTTTATCTTTTTTTAGATCCACATAAAAAAACCCCTTATTGACTTATTCCGCATTCCTCTTTTAACGTATAAAAGGCTACAAATTCAAAGAAATTTAGAGTTGATCCTTTTTCAACTACAGAAACCTTTGAAAATATCGACAGATACGAATTTTTGTAAGCAATTGTCTCGGAAATAGCTGTATCTCTTTTCTTTCCAAAAATTGACCTTTAGTTCAATTTTATTGCAACATTGATGGAGAGTGCGAAATTTTATTACAAAAGGGATGTTTTCACAATAACAAAGTACTGATAAACTGTAAATAATGTTTTAGATTCATATTATGTAACCAGCGGCTCAATATATTTCATAATTTAATAGTAATTTACATAAAAGTCAGGAAAATCTCGCATTACTGAAGACTGAAGAGGAGCTAAATTGAAATACGAGGCACTTCGTGCCGAATATTTTAAAGCTCCGAGTCAAAGAGATTTTACTGACGTGTTTTGTATTAAATTTTTACCGAAATCGCAAAAAAAGACGAAATTTTCAAATTTTAGAAAAATTTGTTACAAATTCCACAAAAATCAAGTTTGTCAATTTTATTGGTAACTGTAAGTAGTTTTTGCGTCTTGTAAAGTCTTTACAGTGCTGGTTCGGAATATTCAATTTTCCTGCGCGTAAATAAGCAGGAAAATGTTGTTTCCAAGACGATTTCCGGAAATAGTTATTTAAATAAAAGTCAGGAAAATCTCACAATACGGAAGAGGAGCTAAATTGAAATACGAGATACTTCGTGCCGAGTATTTTAAAGCTCCGAGTCAAGTAAGAGATTTTACTGACGTATTTTGTATTAAATTTTTCCGGAAATTACAAAAAAAGATGAGATTTACAAATTTTAGAAAAATTTAAAGTATTTAGACTGGCTAATGTTTAGCTTACAAAATTGATCAAATAATATTATGCCCATTCTACCTAATAGCGATATAATCACATTTTTGCCAAAAACTTAATCTGCTTTCAATTTTTGAAATTATCTTCACACGAATTTGTTTTGTACTGAATTGTGCGCTTGGTTTCATGTATTAATTCCGATACATTTTAAAAAATCGTGGGAGGGGAAGGGGGCAGAAATGAGAACATTTCGAAATTCTTCCGAACTACTCAGCATAAAACGAAAAAAAGCTAATACATACATCAATAGAGGTCGACGAAATTCACAAATTTCAGGACGTAGTGATAAACTTGGCCCGTTGAGTTGGCATGGAATGGAACCAAGAGCTAAGGTAGGATGACTCGCTTTCCAGCACAAAAATTGAATATGTAATGGGAAAGCAACAGTTACCCGCCCAGTATTAGTTTGGGGTGATTGTGGAGTATAATGGTTCGGTAGTCAAGGGGAGGTTATAATTTTGAGCCGTGAGAGGCAACCAATAACCATATGTGATAGTGTCTTAAAGGGTAGTGTGATTTGCAACTTTGCAAGATGTGACAACACACTACTTTGATCGGAACCCCGCAAAGTTCTCTTCACAAGGAAAAGGAAGATTGGGGGAAATCGAACTCCTTTACTCTTCCAAAAACACCTCAAGGTTTCAGAGTCAGCCTTCATGGAAGCTCTCCTGAGTCCTGAGTCTGCCTCCACTGGATCTCCACGTAAGAGAGCAGGTCATGCTGGCAGTCTTGCGTCTGAAAACTTGTTGAATAGCAGGGGTATTGAGGTTGGCCACTTTCGAATTCTGGACGAGGCAATCAAGCGACTGCCTATCTTAAGAGGGGCGATCTGACTTACTTATCCCTCAATTATTATATTAGGGAAAAACTATCACATCTTCTTTGATGCGGAAGTGGAATCCCAACCAGATATACCAATCTTCATGGATGGATCTAAAACAATGGAAGGAACAGGCACCGGAATTAAAGAACTGAACTTCCATGTCAGCCAACAACTAGACAATATTCCGACTGTCTTTCAGGTAGAATTACTAGGAGTAATGTTTAGAGTAATGCACAGCATAAAAAATAAAATTATCAGAATTTCCAGTGACAGCAGAGCCGTTCTGCAGACACTATAATAGGTCAATGCAAAATCACCTCTAGACTGGTTATGGTTTCCGAATATCACCAACTACTAGAACAAGTGACAAACAGCAATACCTACTCTCGAACTTGTATGGGTTAAAGGGCATGCTGGAATAACAAGGCAACAAAAAATCCGATAAGTTAGCCCGACTGGCCTCAAAACAATCATCTTATAGTCCAGAGCCGGCGCTGCCACGCCACCTACAGTAAGTATCAACTGAAAACAACTTAACAACTCAAGAGACCCAAGGCGGAATCCTGGTCGGATATGGGCCACGATTAGAGCCGCGCCCCTTTCCAGCATCCTCAGATTGAGTGAGGTTGCGGGATCGGACGACTCTAATCAGGGAAGCAGTACAAAGGGCCCATCGAAATCCGGTATCCAGAATCCCGCGTAAAAGAGGTCGAGACCAATATACCTCGATGAATTGGAAATTAGTCACGCCTGTGTTCCCTTAGATGTGGGTCATAATGTGGCATCTTGTCGCTCAGAATTTTTTGTAGCGTTCGTCCCAAAGTAACAGATCGTTGGTTGGCCGTTATTTAATTGATCGAAAGGCCATAATTATAACACAAAACCGCAACATTACAAAAGTGAGTTATTTATACTACCTGAACTGGAAATGACATAGGCAACTATTTGTTTTTGTGAATTTTTTTAACTTTCATAACAGTCAAGTTCATTCTTATTATCTACTTGCTTAACTAAGTGTAATTTTTAGTTTGTCCACTATACGCTTGGTTATAGTCCTTACAGTCGATTTTGTATATTCCCGACTTTATTTCATGGTACTTATTGAAGTTTTTTGTGTTTTTAGTGTCGAGTAAGGGTCTTGGTTGTTTATTTTTATACAAGTGTCTCCTTTCGGAAAATTGTGGTTTCCATTAACTTAACTACTTTTGCTCTATCGCATATGCTTCTTTCCAGCTAAAATGTTCACTTCTTCATCATTCACTCATGCAACTTTGACGAATTTGTGCAAATGGGAAAATGTATTACTCGTCTCAAGCGTAAGGAAATCGTCCCTTTTTAACTTAAGCATATAAGGTTCCCAACCGTAATTTACTTCCAAATGTGGCCGGACGTTGTTTTGACCCTTCAAACGTAAAACTGGAATTATGGTGGTTTTTTCCCATATCTTTTTCAGATAACGTGTCGGTAATTACGTATTAAGCAATTTACGCAATACAACAAAAAGGAACGTGTTAAAACGTGCATTTAAGGATTTTCCCTACTATTAAAAATATAAGACGTAAAATCCTTTCACGAAATGAATTTTCCTGATATAGGACAATGACAGTTTATATATACTTCAGGATACACACGCGTGAAGATTTAATCCTTTTTTAATCCCGAAATTATCTGCATATCAGCAATTAACGTGTAATGTAAATAAGAACATGATCACCTAATTAAAGCAAAACGGTATGGATGTGGTAGGTAATTCGGTACGTCTTACGTGGTACTTATATATATTTTAATTTACCTAACATATAATTATTAAAGTGGGTATTCCAATTAGAAAAATAAAAGGTAGGTATATTAGGTACCAGAAAATTACATTGTTAGTGCTGTGTGAATATTTGCAGATTAAGTTTGCCCAAATTCAACAGCTTACCTTGGAGCTTCTAACGAGGTAGGTATGTTAGTATTAAGTATTATTATACTGAAGGGGGGGGGGGGGGGGGGGAGGTTCCGAGTTCCGTTATTTGGCTAACTTTATGGACGAAGAGTGACAAATTAAGTTCCTACTTTTGTCCAATTGCTAAGTTTTGAAAATTGTGCCTAAGGGGTAAATCTTTTCAAGCTCACCATGTGCCAAATTGTTTGGTAAAATAGGCTTGGACAACTGCCCTTAAAAAGTTTAGGATTCTAAGGTGTTCCTTGTAATGACACAGTTAACCTCCTTTTCTTCACATCAGATGCCGCGACCAAATTATCCTATAATGTAGATCACTAAACAAGTAAACGGCTAAAAATGTTGGTCTAAACGGTTATCACTCCCAGTACGTTTATTGTTGGTTCGGCTTCTGCCCTCTGTCCAAGCACCTTGGTTATCATCTCTTGTAACCTTTTACTGTCTGTCATCATCGCGACTTTGGCCTTCTTGGGCGCCACAGTCATTTATACCTCCATCATCCATTGATTGATGGCCCCAATTGGCTGATCAGCGCATTTCAAGCTTCCTTTCGCACACGACTACCGTGAGGTTATCAACGATATCTCTCACCTCAGTGCTTTCTTCGGGAAAATCGTCGACCAGGAAAACGAGGGATGCGAATACACACAGTTTTATAGTCCCCTAGGTAGGTACCTCTTGGTCTGCAGTCCTTAGACTTTGTTTGTGGATCAATCCATACACCTTGCGACCTCTGGTACCTTCTCGCCCGCCAGCTCTGCAAGTCAGCTTCTCTTTCCCTCGCGTTACTTACAAACACCGGATCAGTGGGAAAAAGTTTCTGTATTGTCTCCTCGAAGGCAGTGTCAGTCCATTCGACAGTTGTCTTGTGCTTTCTAATCTTTAATATTATATTAGTTAAAATCGCCCCATATGTCGCGGTCCAGTTCCTCACACTACTTTTCTTTACGCCGTTCTTATTGGCTGCTATGATGGCCTCAAGAATGTTTTAGCACATAGTAACTTATCTGTGGTTTTAGGCTCTGACTTGTAAAAATTTTTCTTTTCTTCTACTTCTCCCTCTTTGCTTAGACTTACAGTGAAGATTGACCTAAAGTTTGTGTATGCATATGGATGGCTTTTCCGGATTTCTATGGATTATTCTTAGTAGATGTGGTACAGATCTTTGCCCAAATGCTTTAAACGACTATTTGTATCATCATTTTGTGGAATGTTCAATATATTGAGCTTTTTATATATTTGGACAAAATTCGAGCAAATACGTAGTTCTTTTGCAATAGGTACAACATTTTTGATTTTACTTGACGAAATAGGTAGATAAGGCCAGTTTTTAATTAAAGTGACTTCATCGACTCTTTCAACAACAAACAAATTCACTTTTTCAAATTAGACAGCATACCTGCAAAAAATTTCTGTCGTTTTTGAGGTTTGGAGCATTCAAAATGAATGGTACCAATCGATACATTTAATCTATAAACAATTTGTTGAGAAATATTATGCATCTATTGGTACCAAACATGAAAACCAACAGATTTACATATTTGGCAAAAATGCTAATGTTTCTTCGCGGAAGTTTACATTTTTTACAAAAAAAAATAGTTGATAGGTACTTTGTAATACAAGAACCACATATTGTTCCATGTAATGGGTTAAAAATTCCTAGAAATTGAAACTGACCGAACTCTCTACTTTTGGGTTAATTTTAGACTTTTGATCAAATTTAGCAACGAAACAAAAAGGTTTTAAAAGTTGTTTTGGTCCGGCTTGGTTTGTGTCATAGTTTATCGGCAGAACAGTTGATGGAGGTCAATAACTGAAATGTTTATTTGTATAATTAATTTGTCATTAATCAATAAACAAATTTCATTAACAGTTTGTCATTTTCCTTAATTTTTGTTCCTTTTTCGTTCCAGTTTCGTTGATTTTTTTTATAGCAAATAGGCTAAGGCTAAGGTATCCAAAATTCGTCGTCATTCAAACAGTTTCCAATGGATATTGACCAAACCTGAGGCTTTCTTCCTATTTTCTTTCGATTACAATTGGGCTTATTTCACACATTGTTTCCTACATGTAATCTAATCGAATGTACTGCTCTATTGCCACATGACAATTCACGATTTTGGTTAAATTTTAATAAATCACACACAAATCTTTTCATTTCAGCTCGAATATTGTTGCACTTCATTCTTCTTATTCACCCTTAGACACAAAACAAGTAACACACTTTCGTTAAATACACAACATGACAAGCACGACGCTCTCTCTCTTTAATTCCAGTTCGAACCCGGAGGGATAATAAGTCCAAATAATGTAATACTACCTTTCTTCGGGGATTGGGAAATATGTTATACCGGGTGAATGAGACCCCCGTATCAGTAGTTTATTTCAAGAACGGTGAGTCGTAGAGAGGTAGGGTAAAAAAAGTGATTAAGTATAAAAGCCATAATAAAGAATCGAATGGTGATATTATTATTTCTGGGAAAAGTCAGCATTCCTCCAGAATGGCTCGAACTCCAAAATTTTAAATGGCACCATAAGTCGAAAAAGGTATTGTTTAAAAGATTGTTGAAAAAGAAGAAAGTTTTATAGGAAAAATTATTTTATTACTGCCACCCCTTTTAAGTAATATTCGACTAAAGTTGTTAAATTTGAACCAACAAAATTGAAAAGTTGACTTTTAAAATCTAGTGCTCTTCCCTTTCAAGAAGTACTTATTAGAGCCACTGATAGTGTACCTAGAAGAGCTCAACAGTGCTTAGCAGTAAATGGAAGACATTTTGAGCACATGCAACATTGGTAACTAGATTTTAAAAGTCGACTTTTCAATTTTTTTTGTTAACAATGAATTTCAAATTTAACAACTTTAGTCGAATATTACTTAAAAGGGGTGGCAGTAATAAAATAATTTTTCCTATAAAACTTTCTTCTTTTTCAACAATCTTTTAAACAATACCTTTTTCGACTTATGGTGCCATTTAAAATTTTGGAGTTCGAGCCATTCTGGAGGAATGCTGACTTTTCCCAGAAATAATAATATCACCATTCGATTCTTTATTATTTTATAATCACTTTTTTTACCCTACCTCTCTACGACTACGACCGTTCTTGAAATAAACTACTGATACGGGTGGTCTCATTCACCCGGTATACGTCGAAATTTAATTAGCCTTTGTTCGGCCGAAATCCTTTTCGAATTCATCTGCTCTTGTTTGTCCCAACGTACGCCCGAAAGCAGCCCCCCCTCCCCTTCCCCGTGGAAAGGTGACCCATTTAAATAATTTTCTGTCGCAAACCTCGCGCTGAAAAACGGCACAGATTTTCGACACACGGTAGCTCGATTTTTTTAGGCAAAGGTTTAAAGACACTATATCGTTTGGAGTAGCATAAGGTCATCGTTTTTAAAGTTATGAATAAAATAGAAAGATAACACCACTGAATATGGAAAGTATAAGATCTAGTTGTTATAAAAGGACTTGAAGATCAGCAAGAAACGCTATTTGAACGATATCGTTCTGTGGGAAAACCGCTGTGGGCAATCTGTGGCCAAAAAAGCGCGTCTATTTTTACCCAAACCGCAATTACGGTCTAAATTGATTATAAGTAGTAGACCTTTGTGTTACTTCTTCAGTTTTTAAGTGAGTTCTGTATTTCTGTGGATGTACACCTGGTAGGTATTTTTTTTTAAATTATTTTACGCCTTGAACCAAGTGAACCGCAGGGTTGGTTCATTTGAAGATCGCCCCTAACTCGCCCAATGCGATTTTAATTTGGGCACCATTATAGATTTCCATACTTTTGCTTTCCTACCTTCGAACAACAAGATACAGATGTGATCTTTTGTGACAATAACCTCAGCTTGAATTTTGTAAAAATATCCGTGATAAACCGACCGATGCCCTCTCGTATCGTTCTATGTTATTGACATATTTACATACTAGGAAGTGAAGAAGTCGATAGAATCAGTTCAGTAATAGAAGCAAAGAGCGCTTGAACCAAAGCTAAAGATCTGAAGTGTACCATAAGATTTTTCACAATGAGCCAAACTTTCTAGTTGCTTGGCGAAGTAAATACTATATACATTTTGTTCTGGCAATAAACGCACCAATCGAGTTCTTCAATTTTCAAATTTGTAAAGGTGCTAAAATGTCAATTTTTAATTCTCAGTCTTCTCGTTATAGGTCAGTATGGGGTTGTTGGTACTTATCGCCTTAGTTGGTATTACCATCTTGATTTACCGAGAAATATGCAAACTCCGATATTGGAAAAGGTTACAAATACCATGCGATCCAGCCGTACCTATATTCGGCAACTTGACACAGTCAATTTTGCAAAAAAAGGCGATCGCTGACATCCACATGGACATGTACGAGAAGTACTCCAATCACAGGTAAAATTGAAGATTGGCTTTCTCGAACGATCAAAAATGACATTTTGCAGATATTTTGGATACTTCATGTTCAACCGCCCAAGTTTGATGATTCGCGATTTCGAACTTGTGAAGCAGATCTGCATTAAAGATTTTGATTCTTTTTATGATCATCGCGAATTTTTGCCACAACAAGCCGACCCGTTTTGGAATAAAATATTATTTGCGAAAAAAGGTCGCGAATGGCACAATTTTCGAAAAATCGTAGCGCCAGCCTTCACCCAAAGCAAAATAAGGCAGATGTTTCCTTATATGACTGAATGCGCGAAACGATTAATTGGCAGCCTTCCTGAAAGTAACGAAACAATTTCGATGGACATACACGACCTGTTCATAAAAATTTCTAACGATTTGACTCTTAATTTGGCATTTGGGATTGAGTGCGATTCGTTTAAAGATCCAAATAATGATTTTTTTACGGTTGCCAAAAACGAATTTGTGTTGTCAAGGATTAAGGCGTACAAATTTTTTGGAGCCGCTATAAGCACGACGTTTGCAAATGTAAGTGATACCATAATTTTCAAGTCTTATCATTTCCTTTCAGTTCTTGAAGATTACCTTCTTCAGTGAGGATACAAAAAGATTTTATCGGAAAGTGATGAAGGATACGCTCGACTATCGTAAAAAGCACAACCTTATTAGAGTCGACGTACTTCATTTACTAAAAGAGGCACAAAAGGGCACACTTCAGTTTGAGAAGGAAGATACCGATGAAAAAAAATTGTTTGTTCCGAAAGAGGTAAATGGTATAACTAACAATCACACCTCCCAGTTTGAAATAACAGATGACGACATCATGGTACAGCTGTTGGGATTATTCCTGTCAAGTTTTGACTCATTCACCACTTACCTCTGTAATACCACCTACGAAGTAGCCCTCAACCCAGACGTTCAAGAAAAGCTTATTAATGAAATTGATGAGACTTGGCGAAAGTGTAATGGAAATTTAACCTACGACGATTTGGTGAATATGAAATACTTTGACATGGTATGCCTAGGTATTCTTCCACATACCTCCCTTGAACTTTTAAAGTACACAATACATTTGCAGAAAGTCTTCGTTATCGCAGCCCCACAGTCTTCATGGATCGCGTCGTCACAAAACCGTACACCATACCTCCAGTCTTACCACACGAAAAACCCTTACACCTCAAACGGGGCCAAGACATAACTATCCCGGTCTATTGCTTCACACGAGACGAACAATTCTTCGAAAACCCCAACAAATTTGATCCGGAAAGGTTTAGCGACGAAAACAAAAACCGCAACCTACCACATACCATCCTAGCATTCGGATACGGAGCACGATTTTGTTTGGGTAAGGACCCTTAACGATTTCATTATCACATGCAAAACTTACAGGTCAACGTATGGCCGTACTTCAAACAAAAATGACGCTATTTCACTTTCTGCTAAAATATAGACTGGTACCTATCAAGAAAACCGCGGTTCCCTTCATCCTAAACAAGACCAGCATTTCTCAAAGTAGCGAACATGGATACTGGTTTGGGTTACAACTACGCGAGAAGGACCGTCACTTATAACTTCATTGCTGCTTATCTACTATTAAATTTAAGTTAAGGTTATCGCCCATAATGTTATGGGACCCATATTTAGTAATCTAGGCAGCTGGTAATAATTAAAAAGATGTTAATTTTAATTAATAAATAGAATAGTCTAATCTTTGTATCCGTCAGTCAGCTACGGAATTCGTAATAAATAGATTAATTAAGATTTTAAAGGCGTCGTCAATAACATATTAGGCCGTCAGCTTATATCTCAAGGGCCTCTCTCTCCTATTTCATCGCACTAGTACCCTATGGTACTGAAACTGACCGGGAACGGCACGAGCACCTCTTATAAAATTGTTGTGGTTCCTCCATGTTAAAGAGTTATGTTCATATAATGTTTAATAATTATGTTTATATATATGTTTAAGGATTTATATATTTTGCGCTATCTATTATTCATTTATGAAATCAATTTGTTTTAGAATTAGATCAATTATTCTTAAAACATAAGAACGTTTTTGTTACAGTACCTACCTATTGAATTTTTCAATATAAAAGTTCACAATTAAATCTATTCATATGAACCACCCAAATTTAATTCATTATTGTATAAATCATATACATTATATAAGGTAACGTAAGAAAACGTATATTTTAAGCTAATTATATTTAATTTACATATACACTCCACTTCCGAGTGATGGTGGGATTTAATCGCACCGAGGCCGTTCTTTGGCGAAATTGACTTGACTGAGGGACCACGTTCATTCCAACAAGTTTTCTTGGTATTTCCGATATTTCGCTTAAGACCCAGCCCCTGTATACAACTCCAGAACGAACAGAAGGAATAATACTTTCAACTTAGGACCTGGCAGTCACACCTTTTTCGTCTCCCAAAAGCTTGAGCCGATCCTTCGCGAGCCAATTGAAGATGATTCAAGAATATAAGAAGAAACTGACCTTTGTGAATTGACCACATGTACTGGTATACCCTGAACCACACTGTTGGTGTATGATTAAGGAAGAAGACCAGCATCTGCATGAATAGTCGAACATCTACGGAGGTGGCTGAGGCAAGATCCAATTTTCTGGAGTTCTGGTTCCAATCCATTCATTTCTGTGGCGTATAAGGGATGGTCAAGAATCTCTACTTGAAGATCAGTTCAAGTAGAGGCCCCTTGTCTCTCCTTACACGCGGTGTTCTCCCCCCCCCCCCCCCAACAGTAGATAGAAACATTGTTCAGATAAGACTTACACCTTAAAATAAATAAAATAAATATTGACGGTTCCTTTCTTCACGTCTTAAGTAGACCTCTTCCCTTTAGTAGTTCCTCGGCGTTGGAGATCAATTCATTAGTTAGTTGTCGCGCCGCCTTCACGCCGTAAACATCAGTTAACTGCGGAAGATGAAGAAGAATGAAGTTTACCTACATAGTTACGCGAAGTCTGCAATACGAAAAAATCTACATTTTTTTAAGGGACCATTACATTCATCGCATAAGAAACCTCGCTTGGAAAAATGCTCGTACCATTTCAGAATTTCCCCCGAATTATATAGGTTTCAGTATCTTCCTACTCTTTACTTCAATCTTTGTTCCTCTTTATTCCAATGTGCTTTGTTTTTCCAGTTTTGTTTTTGGATATTTATATTGTCCATACTTTTTTGCATCCCCACTTTATTCGATTTTTGCCCGTGGTAAGATTTCTTCTTTGTTTCCCTTGCATCAGATATTCAATTATGGATAATATGTTGATTATCGTACTCTTGCATTCTGCGCTTGGACAACCATTCTCTCGAATGCCATCGTTTCGTTCACTATTTGGTATAGAAATACCTTGCCGCATCTAGCCAGGGCGTGGAGAGCAGGTAAAGATATGGATATCGTCGGTTCTAAGAGATAACCACTTCACGATCAGCAATGTACAACCAATTCATCCTCGTATCGATGTGCATCCACAGCTCAAACTTACAAGCACGGTAATATCTGTATCGCTGGAGCTGACAGGGTATGTTTGATTTAAATCGCTTGATTTAAATCGCGATTAAAATCAAGTGATTTATTTTTAAAAAAAATCTGATTTAAATCAAAATGATAAACAGAACAAATACATTAAGTTATTTTAGTAACATTTACAAAATTTAAATAAATGCTTGAAGAATACTAAAATTACATAGGTACCTGTAGAATGGATCTATATAATTAGTCAGGATAATTAGTGCTATTGTTGATGGTACAATGATAATGGCACATTAATGAGGTTGCAATTTTTAATTTTACTTTACCTTTGGAATTTTAAGCCTTCCTTTCCTTTGTTATTTAAGCAGGTAACCAATAAACCCTCAAAATAAAAGGGAGATTACCAATATATTATTAGCAATTGTAATTGATTTTTGATTGCTGAAAGTAGTTATTACTGACATTACTGTAAAATTACTAAAATTATGTCAAATAATTAAATAATCAATTACATAGTTATTTTATTTTATGGTAGCACATTAAAAAAAACGATTTAAACATAAAAATCAATGTACATGAAAAAATCGATTTAAATCAAAAAAATCGATTTAAATAAAAAAAATCAAGTGTTTTGATTTTATTTAAAAACCATCGATTTTTTCATACCCTGCTGGAGCATCACATTCGAGTGACCAGACTGTGAGGCATCGGCGACGGAAAGTTGGTTACCAAAAAGTGCAAAAGCTCGTTCATATTTTCAGTTTTTGGAGAAATTTTTCCCAACCGCTTCAATATCTTACACGAGACCCGTGTGCAAATTCCTCTTTTGACACTGAGTACTAGTCCATGATGGACACAGGATTGCCCCTTATTCTTTGGAGTACTGTGAGGTCACACAATTGCCAATAGTCTGTAGATATATTTTGTGTAACAGATGAATATACAACCCTCTCCATGAATCAACGCTATGTTTAAGGAATGAATTCCTCGTTTCATGAATGCTCGAAGTGGAATTTTGCTACGTCAAAGAACAGATTTGAAGCTTTTATTCACTTGATTAGGAGTACTCAGTCAGTCTATCGACTCACTATTGTCTAGGAGGTGATTGAAGTCCTCGACTCAGTACAAGAAATCAACGAAGATGGAGGAGTGTGACGACGTTTCTAATTTTGCGGAGAACATTTCAGTTGTGCAATGACTACTCACGTTGGACTTGCTCTGTTTACGACAACATCAGCTTTGCTACTCCCACGGGATATCGTGAGTTAGTGCTTAGGGTCCTAATTATGCCTGGATCAAAAGAAGTATGGCCGAAGCGATTTTGCCCTTTTAACAAAAGGCAATTAGAACACTTAACGGCATGAACAACATGGAGAGCTGTAGGGAAGTAGGTATTCAAAACCAATAAAATACTCACAATTATATCAGTGTACATACTCACCTGTTGTACCTTTGTCGACAACAACCTGGAATTGTTCAACTCCCGCAGCGATACCCATGCACACGACACTAGGCAGAAAAATAAGCTAAAGCTTCCTTTTCACCGAAACAATCACCCATGTATTGGGCACCAAAACTGCACAACAAAGCTTTCAGACAGCATTAAGGGACTTTCTCCCGCGTCATTTAAAAAACAATTAAAAAGTTTACTTCTTGAAAAAACATTACATCTTTTTAAGTATGTTTCTCGGTCTTTTTTTTTCTTGGCCTGATTTCTCCATTTTTACCTAAATGTTTTCCGCATTTTCCACGATTACAATTGCCAATCATCTAAATTATTACATGCCAGCTCCCTGAAGAACATCACTTGAACGCACTCCATTACCAATAACTTTCTTCAAACTCTTGCTGTGATATTCGTATGTTGCTGGCTTGGTTTTTTTTCTCACGAGATATTTAGTTTTACCAAATCGTCTCTTAGGAGGATCTCTTACTGTAAAGGATGAATTAGATATTAGTTTCCGCATACGTATTACAAAACCTTGCCCGATCACCTGGATGACCTTTCATCTTATCAATGGGATTACTAATTTCAGTTTCGATCATTGAGTATTGTAAGGATAATAAAGGGTCGGGCGGGGCGGGGGGAGGGGGCTTTATTGAATGGGAATATCCGTTTCTCAGCAAATGAAAGTGAAAGTGCGGTGAAGTTTTGAACCGAAGAGAAAAATGTCGCATAATGGACATTTGGCGATGCGTACACCTGCAGTTATATGGTTAAACTGTTTGGGAGGAAGAAGCTGGTGTGGTAGGAGAGGAAGAAGGCTTCACTGGCTAACTACAATTTATGAATATTTCTATATATTGGCACCACCTAACGGTTCATTACATTATTTTCGAGCAATAACTCAAGTCGATATCGTATCAAATTTATAGATAACATATATGAACTGTTGTTTAACTGTGATGATAAGGATGTACTTTTCAACTCGTGTTTGATAAGCAAAATTAACGAAATGTTTATGCTAATCAATCCTGAAATAAGAAAAACCTCATCTCTTCCACAGCACGAACTAACGATGAGTCCACTACCCATCGTTGGTTGGTGCTGGGTCACCATTAACAAGTCACAACTGACTAGGCCGGTATATAGGACATGTTGGGACACTTCGTTTTGAAGACTTTTGAGGACGTATATAAGTTTCGGGATAATTTAGCCGACAACACAATGGTTGCTCCCATGTAAGTTTACAGTCAAGTGTCACACCTAAGAACTTTATTTTATTCGTTGCGTTTAACATGGATGGATCGACTGTTTTTAGAGTAAAGAGTAGTTTTTTGGTCTTCTCGTTGTCGAGTAGAAGTTCATTTTCCGAGAACCATACATTTGCTTTTAGCTGCATTTCATTGACAGTATTGTTCGGTGTATTAATAATTCCATCTCTTAATAACACGTGTGTATTATCTGCATAAAGTATGATATTATCGTTATCCATGTACGTACTGTAACTAAGGAAAATCATTGATGTAGATTAGGAACAACATCGGCCCAAAAATTGACTCTTGGGGCACTCCGTCTATTACCGGAAGCATTGACGAGAATAAATTGTTAAATTTGACGCATTGACGTCCTGAGTATTTGTAGTTCATTATTAAACCATTTAACATTCCCATCATGGATCACGCAGATATAGATAGTTCTTTCAGGAAATGAAATTTTAACTGATTCACTGAGGTTTTCAATGAATATTCTAAATTTATCATTGATGCTCAAATTTGAGTGGCGTACAAAATCCCATGAATGATTGCTAATCATGTAGTGAAAAGAGTTGAGACCTTTATTTGTAAAAGGTCTGCTACACTAACTTGTTAATGGAAGTCAACTTCTTATCTCTTGAGGCTGTCGTCATTATGGTAAAATTCTTTGTCCTAAGTGGTCAGACAGGTGCGTCTCCATATTTGATGTATCGTACTTTCCAAATGCAAAGTTAATGAAAATATTGTTCAAGCAGTTTGAGTACCTATCTTGTACTATCTTTGATTGTCGGTATAAATCCAAAAGAATCAAACAAATTGCGCAATGCTAAAGCCTGACAGTCATTTGTGCCAAATTTAACATTGAAATCGCAACAGATTATCGCCCCCTTATCCTTTGGAAGTTTACCAAGTACGTTTTCCATGACTGATAAGTGATAGGTACCTAACATATTATTAAAGTCGCCTGACGGAGATCGCTATATACAATAATGACAATGTTCAAGGATGAGGAGCATAAGATGGCAGTAATTTCGCATACTAATTCCACCGATAATTCATTTACCTATTTTTTGTTTCATTATATCCTTTAACCAATGTTCACTTAAACATAAGATGTCAATGATAGATAAAGGCCTTGACTTAGTGAATGTGTTGAGGAAGATAAATTGTTTCAAGGTGGTGGGGATAAAACCGTTTCCGACAAATTATCATGTCTCAATTTACTTACATAAGTACCTATGTCGATTTTTTATTGCCATGATTGATATCATCATTATTAATATTTGTTTTGAAGATTTCACCGAAATAAGTTGAATTAGGTTATCATTTGATATTTTGAGGTCACGCACTTCGTCTTTTAACGTAGGTAGGTAGATATTTCATCACGTAATTTTTGTGTTTCGTGTGATATGATAACTTTTATTATAAAGTTGCATTTTTGAGAAGGTGCGTGTACGTCATAGACATTTTACATAGTTACCATTGTTGTCAACTGACAATCACTTGAATCGGATCACCATCAGCTATTTGGTAATCGTGCCAAATAAACAATAAAGTTTTGGAGGTTGTGAAAACAACTAACATTTCTATTTACAAATTATGTACAAGCTTTAGCAGCGCGGAAATCGGTTAATAATGGAGGTACAGGCAGTAGGTAGGTTGGTCAGTCGCCGGAGGGTAGACTGGTTCTGGAATGCAGGCTGACGGGCGATGTAGACGGACTGATCGGTGTTCGCTGCTTTCGTTCGCGGCTATGACTTCTGATTGACTTCTGTGGGTAACAGTGTTCGCTTATAAAGGATTCTGGCCGGTGTCGGCGCGTTGTCATTGGTCGCTCAATGGGAATCAATCGTTACTCTTCACTACGTAAGCGACTGTGTACCGGAATCACTTTGTGGTCGCCACGTGAATGTTTGCACATTCTTCTTTTCAATTGCATCATACGTGCCATTAAGTTGTTTCACGTTTAAAAAATTTTGAAATCGTTGCATATACTTATATATTTCAAACGATTCTTCTTCTGAGTAATTTTAGTGTACGCTGATGAGGAAATTATGGCAGAGGAGGATATGCAAGAGGGAGGAGATACAAAAGAGGATGGAGTGGAAGCATAAGAGAGGAGATTGTAAAAAGAGATTAAGACACACAGATACAAAAAGAAAGAAGAGAGGGGAAATATAACGGAAAGTACGGGGAGATCATTATGGATGAAGTGCCAGGTTACTAAAGGGGACGAAGAAAAAAATGGTAGCAATGTACTGATGGTGAAATGAAGAAAATGAAGAAATTTAAAAGTAGGTAATGGAAATATCATTTTTTTAAAATTAGGACAAAGAATAAGAAATCTTTTGTTAAAATTGTAAATATAACAAAATAAATAAAGAGACGTAGAGTAAGTATAACGGTCAGATGGAAAAAGGTGACTAAAATTTGAGGTGGCCGAGATAGTAAGAATCATGGTTGATTCCAAGCTTCGAGTAGGACTCATCTACTTTTTTGGTTTGACAGTTATTGGAGGCATGATACCCGATGGGGCCACATCAACAAGTGTCCAACACCCATCCACCTCATCTCGCTTTCTAAAAAAGAGTGTCTTAAGTTATTAGGCTATTTGCAGCCGAAGTTAAGCGACAGATTCGGCTCTCAGCTACAAAAACCGAAAAGAGACCACTTGAGCTTTATTCTTTAACCCATATTCTGTTCTATGTCTGTTGTAATTTTATAAGGATCTGATTATTTTGTTCTCTGTTCGGTAAAGATGAATCTATTAGGTAGAGACTCCTGCCTAAAATGACGTTCTGTGTGGAAAAAAGACTGTCAGCCGTTAAACTGCTCATAAAGACCTTCATTTCGATCACATAAAACACCTTTAAAAGCTGTTACTATGTGGGAATTGGTAAAGTAAGCTTAGACATGACTTTTCTTCTTGGCCATCGTCAAAAAGTGCCTATCCATGGGCTCAAATAAGTGGGTCAGATACGTAAATGCGGTTGTATCTGACGATCTTCTAAAATTAAACTTGTAAGGTCTCTTTGGGTCATCCTAAAGATGACCTAGATAATTTGGGAAACTGCGCGTTTAGCTGTTTTACTTTGATTAACTTGGGAACATACTTAAGTTAATATTGTATTTATTTCCCAAATGGGAATTTAAATACTATGAAATTTCTCACATATTCACAAAAACCTTTTTTATATGAACACTTTTTGAACCGTAACGATCGATGACCATGGGTTTTTCTAGTCTCGTTTAATCAAAGTAGTGAAGAAATTGCTCCATTGGTGCAGAGTGCGGAATTTTTGTATTATTATCGTGTTGTGAAGCGAGCATTACAGCAGTTAGTGTTCTTTCGTAATCATAGAAGGTTTCGTGCTGTATAATAGTGACTCACTGTTACAAAAATTTTATGAGGTATAAGTTAAAAGTTTCGACATTGCTCTGTATAACAAGTAGGTACAAGTCTTTGAGATGTACCTCCAATAGCTTATTTCCTGTACATCTTAGACTGAACGTATGGTATAGGCAAAATATGCAGTCCTTTGAGAAAATTACAGTGTTGATTGTAACGAGTGTTTGTTGAGAATTTTTTTGGAAAATACATTTTTCCAAAATTTGTTTTTGGCTCTAACCTTTCTAGTCAGAAATTAGATTGAAAAATTGCACTGCGTTTTTGAGATATCGATAAATAGGTACTTGTTTTGATGATAAATAACAAAGAAAAAACTCACAACCTCCCCTTGAAAACAGTATATTGAGATGAAGATGATGTCGATGAACGATGGTTAATCTTTTTTTATTTTTATTTTTTTTTATTTTATTTATTTATTTTTTAAAAAATATTTTTTATGTTTCGTTCATAGACATCATCTTCATCTCAATATACTGTTTTCAAGGGGAGGTTGTGAGTTTTTTTTTCTCTGTTTACGAACTACTATAATGTTGTTTTGATGATCGTAATTGCGCTGTTCATTATATGTAATTTTGTTGTTAAATTAAGTAATTTTCTTATCATTTTATAAATATGTAAGTCTCTCAATGACCTCCTGCCGAACCTGCGTACCTATGTTTCGTCTAAATTAAAATTCTCTGATATTTTGTTGAAGTGTCAACATTCGGGGAACCCACCACTCAGACACCTTTTGAAGGCTTAAATAATGGTTTGGAATGGTTCCAAAAAATACCCATTATCTAGTGGCCAGACGATCTTACCATGACCGATATTTTCTTGGTTGCACGGTGGCTGTGGCGTTCCTGACAGCTTTCTCACATTGATACTGGTACTGAAAACAATTAGCTTACGTAGTTCCCACCCCTATTTCTGAGTATTACAATGTTGAATTTGTTAAGATTGATTTTGAGTAAAAAGGCGCAGACTCAATTATGCAGTTCTTCGACATAATCATCCCTACATAGAAGACGATGTTCTGTCACTTCTACCACCTGGTGCGGTTTCTATTCTTCATGTTTCTCCTCTCGTCCATGTCTTTCTTTGATCGTTCTGTTTTCGACATGGTCTTCTCCAGCGTCGTCACCCCCTTTTTTTAAGACTCCCACTCCTCCATGTTTCGCACTTTCTGCCGGTATATGTCTTTCTTCCTATACTTCAAAATGAAAATGAAACATTGTAATTTTCTGATGAAAAATTTTTCTTTCACTGACAGATTTACTTAGAAGGAACACAGCGGTAGTAATAGAGAAGAATATAAAATTTCCAACAGAATTACTTACTTCACCATTCTGCACGTTTCCCTCTCAATCAATTTCCTAAAACTTTATATTTCCAAATAATTTTTCAGATGGGTTTCCTGGTCGTCATCATCCTAATTGGTGTCGCGATACTTATTTACGAAGAAATCCGTAAACTGCAGTACTGGAAGAAACTGTCAGTACCATGCACTACGCCATTACCAATATTTGGTCACATGGCACGGGCAATATGTCAAAGAAAATCCATTCCCGAAATCCACAAGGAGATGTACGACAAATACTCAAATCACAGGTAAAAATGAAGATCATTTTCGGAAAAATGAGAACGAAATCTTTTATATATAGGTACATCGGATACTTTCTGTTCAACAGTCCAAGTTTAATGATACGCGATGTAGAGCTCGTGAAGACAATCTGCATCAAAGATTTTCATTGCTTCAGTGCCCATCGGGAATTCTTATCAAAGGATACCGATCCGTTTTGGAATAGAATACTATTTGCAAAAAAAGGTTGAAGTTTGACCACTTTTATACTACTTGCTCTTAAAACTGAGTTGCAGATCGCGAGTGGTACGATCTTCGAAAAATTGTGGCTGCGGCCTTCACGCAGAGTAAAATGAAGCAGATGTACCCATTCATTATAAAATGCGCGATGCGCTTGACTAGTAGCCTTCCGGAAGAGAACAAGACAATTTCGATTGATTCTTATGACCTTTTCTTCAAGTTCTCGAACGATTTTTCGCTAAACACTGTCTTTGGTATCGAATGTAATTCGTTTAAGGATCCTAGTAACGAGTTCTATAAAGTAGCTAAAAACGCTTTTATTGTGCCAAAGTTGAAGGGGTTGAAATTTTTCGGTGCTGCCATAAGCAAGTCATTGGCAAAGGTAAACTCTAGCATTTCGTACTTAAATATTTAGAATTTTGTTTTAGTTTCTCAACGCCAAGTTCTTCGATGATGACACGAAGGAATTTTACATCAAAGTTATAAGAGATACGCTCGAATACAGAAAAAATCATAATGTGGTACGACCCGATTTGCTGCATTTGTTGAAGGAAGAGCAAAAGGAGAGGCTTCAAAATGTTCCAAAGGAACTTGACGATCCATCAGACACTTACACTCCACCTCTAATGACGGAAGATGACGTCGCTGTGCAGTTGGTAGGGATGCTCTTCACAAGCACCTACACGTTTACAAACTACATCTGCAATTTAGTTTATGAGTTAGCACTTCACCAAGACATTCAGTCGAGATTAATTGCGGAAATAGATGAAACATGGCGTAAGTGTGACGGAAATTTAACCTTCGACCATTTAACCAACATGAAATACTTCGATATGGTATGCCAAGGTAACTTTAGGCCATCTTCTTGTGGAGTTTCTTAAACAAATTAAATAATTGTAGAGGGTCTCCGTCTCAGGAGCCCGACGGTGTTCATGGATCGCGTCGTCACAAAACCTTACACCATCCCTCCCGTCCTTCCACACGAAAAGCCGCTACATCTCAAACCAGGTCAAGACATAACAATTCCAGTGTACTGCTTCTCACGCGATGAAAAATACTTTGAGAATCCAGAGAAATTTGACCCGGAGAGGTTTAGTGACGAAAACAAGCATAAGATTATTCCCCAAACCTGCCTGGGATTCGGTTATGGCTCAAGATCTTGTGTTGGTAAGGGAAAGTCAGTCTCTTTGTCCCATGTTTATTATCCCCTAAAATTGCAGGTTACAGCTTAGCTCTAGTTGAAACAAAAGTCCTTTTATTCTTCATTCTGCAACGGTTTAGGTTTGTACCCACTGAGAAAACTCCGATTCCATTCCCTCTTGATAAAATCAATATTTCGCAATTTAGTTCAAGAGGATATTGGCTCGGCTTGCAATTACGAGAGGATATTCCTTACTAGAAGCAGATTTTGCATTTTTTTAAAGTCTAATCTTCTTATTTTTTACAATTTGTTGTGAATTGGTAATTATTTGTGACTTTAGGTAAGTTATTGGACCCTGGGATTGTATTTTAAATGCTATTGATATTATAATAGTATATTGTTATTAATATTCTTTCTTTAATAAACATTTCTTTAATTTATCTTCAACATTTCGTTGGTTCTCAAGCCGTATACGTCGGTGTATCACTTACTCAAATTAAGAGTGTAAATGCATAAACCGTTGCAATCTAGTAGTTCCTGATAAACGAAGGGGCACGCGCGCCTATACAATTTTCTTCAAGATTTTGTTCTGGATGATTGTGACCCCACACGACGGAAGTGTACGCATATGTGCATCAGAAAACAGGTTTACGAGAACTGCGAAAGAGTTACTTAGCGCTTGCCTTCCATGGTCACTCGTTCCCGAAAATGTTGAGGTGATCCATGGCTGCATTTAGTGAAGAGGACAGCAGAGCTTTCCATCTCGACGTTGATTGCAATTATCCATCCGACGTACCATCGACGGTTAATCGATTTTGGCCGCACCGCAACAGAAAGGTTATGGTTGTTGGTGGTATCTTGAGATTTCGACACGTACCAGAACAGCAAGAATCGCTTAGCGCTCTTACGATCTGTATTCCTCGAAATGGACGCGGAAATGTATCTTTTTGAGGTAAGATGGCTTCGTATACAATAAGTATACATTGAACACCTTGGAGACGCCCAAAAATATCGAGACTGGATGTGCTTGAAACCTTCTGTCGCATGTTCTAGCAGGCGTAGCGAATGGTGAACCTTTGTGTAGTTCGCGCTTCTTTCGGAAGTACTGCAGCCTCTTCTGTTACCTTGGCTGCCGTGAATTTCACGGTGATCTAGCGGTAGCTTTGTGGCAACGGGGGTGACTGAAAGGATTTCCCCAACATCATAACTTCGGCACCTTTCCACTGCGATGTAAAATGTTGGAGTCGACCGTATCTCTTCGCGGCTCCGCCTTTGTTCTCTCGTTGTGACTTTGTCGCTATAGGTTTTAATCCAATCCAGATCCTCATATTACTCAAAACCGTCGCCCTTTTTGGAGTCAGTATACACTAATTTAGTGCAGAGGAGTCAATCTTCACCGAATGCTTCTTAACGTGCGCGTCATCTTACATAAAGAACCATTCCCCTCATTAACTCTTCCGGGATTTGTTTCGGATGGTGGTTATTCACGATTATTGAAAGCACGTTCCTCTTCATAATGGGGTCTCCGAGTATGAGCGAAAGTTAGTAATCCCCTTGGTTGCTTTCGGCCTGCATAAGTTAGCTGTTCGCAACTTGCAAGTTGCCCAAACACTTCTGTCAGCTTATCTTCAATCGATTACTCATCCACTCTCTCAGATAGTTAACCACTGTCCGAGAAGTGCCAATGCGCTACGTTTGACCAGGTACTGCTTGTCAGTCGTATCGGCGATAATCGGATGACAAAAACTGTATTCCTTTTACAGAGGTGCAATACATAGTGAAGCAATGAAAAGAAATAAAGGCAGATGGCGTGCCTCTCGGGGTCGTTGATGGTTATTAATGACTCTGGCGTGGTAGGTGGAAACTTTCATGTGCTTAACGAAGTGCAGAACCTTCTGCAGTGATCGTGGAAGTGGACTCTACCATCCGTGATGGAATTCCTCTGTGGAAGTTTTAGGTAGCTGGTTTCTTTTGATGAATCAGAGGCCGTCTACAGCCCCTCTGGATGTTGATCTGGATGGGCTGCACCCTTTCAACGTGCGATGTTGCTTCATCACCTTACTCAGATGAAGCATTGTAGCTCATGTCTAGGTAAAGAGAACAGTAGAGCGCTTCTCGGTGTCCCTTGTAATTCTCCATCTGGCATAGTCTAAGTCGTTCAACCCAGACTAGTGATGGGTTCAGCAATACCTTATCGAATGCCGAAACATGCAAGAAGTTGCGATCGCGTGTTCCAATTGGTGAATCATGGAGTGTTCCTTTCGGAAAGTAAACTACTCGTCCTGAACGAGCCGTCTCGCTTCCACTTGATTCAGAAGCCTTTTCAGTATCATTTGTCTGCGAATTTTTACGCCGTGATAGTAAGCTGATTGAGCCCGCGGTAGCATGAGCGACTAACCGTAATATGAAACATAATAACATCGACGTTCCTCCTGCAAAGAGGAAAATGACGCAGCCTTAGTACGGCGTTAATGATGTGAGTAAGAACTACTACCGCTGTTCCAAAAACTGTTGTCCGGTCTGGGAGACTTTATGGGGTTGATAACGCCGGCTTCGCTTTCAAAAGTCGTAGACCGTATCGTTTCACCTTCATTTGGGTATTGTAATTGTAATTCTAAAGCGGGACGAATGAAATTCACAGTGCTAAAAATTCTAGCGCTCACTATATATGGAGTCTCCTAGTTTGGACATCGTCGACATACCGGGGTATGCTGGTATTCTGAAATGTTAGGCCCGTCGCCCGTATGACACGAGACTAAATTTAGTACTAAATAGTGGACAAGTTGTGCGCGCGCATATTTAAAATGTGTAAAAGCTTGGAAATTTGAAACTCGTCTAGATCTTCGAACAAGAATGGAACCCTCACCGCACTCGTTGCCTGAACTTCCACGATGGTTGTCTCTGTATACTTCAAGGAGGTGGTGCGTTGATGAAGTTTTTCACGAAGATGGCTTTACCGCCACCCCTAGATCAGAGTCAGTAGCCCTAGATATCATAAAGTTGATCATCCGTGTAGATTCTGTAGTTTGTTATCTTGGAATCTGACGCGCGAAAGTGGATTTCCTGTAGCTGGCGTGAGAGAGTGCAAACTCCCTTCTTGAAGCTTGGCCGTTGGCGTTCCAGAAGGCTATCTGCGCGCAGGGTAGACATAAGTATCATATGTTATAACTAGGCAGTGTGGGACCGCCTCCTCTCCCTCTGGACGAACCTCTATATAGTGAACTTCGCTAGAAAGTTTTACCTAATCCCACTGCAAGGAGCGAGGTCACTGGTTTCTGAACGAGGGGGTGAATGCAGACAGCGCTACAGGCATTTCGTTCCCTGGTAAATTGCGGTAAGCTCCCTCGGCAATTGCATTTTTTCGTGTTCTACTTGTACTTTACGTTTAAGATTCTCTCTGAGGCTGCAGTTGTATAACCTCCACGGAGTAAAGGACTTATTAATCTGCACCAAAAGGGAGATGCCGGCGTATATTTATTGACAACAAAAGCAGAGTTTTTATTAGCAACTGAAGCTGGGAAGATAAATTGAGCGGTTTAAATAGTTCTTTGACGAAATGCTGGGGTTCACACATGATGTAACAATATGTACAGGTTCACGTAGTCCCTCCGACACTGTTACTTAGGCAACCAACGTATCACCTAGTAAATGGTAGGCGATGTTTAACGATTTGTAAATAATCGTTTGATATGTTGGTTGCCTAAGTTACAGTATTTAAGGCAAAGGAAAGGGGTGTATGAGAAATGAGAGTAGCCTTAGATGTTTTATTTGCTAATAGAATTAAACGTGATCATATCAAGCATCAATTAATATCACATAGTATTATATATAGAATTCGTGTAAAAAAATAAATTAGGTATAAGCAAATCTCTATAAAAACATTTATAAAAATGGGATTAAAAGGCATTTACTTCTCTCTCATAAGCTCTATGGACGTGGTAGCTTTAATGGTGAAAATAAACGGACCTTGTTGATTAGGTAAAAATGTTGAAGGAACGATGTGTAAAACTCCAGCCGGAATATTTTCTAATTCCAAAATAACGAAACCAGATCTGTAAAACATCAATAAGTCCATTACCGGAATTTTTTTTAAATTAAAAAAAAAATACCTATAAGGGCCCGATGTTGTTGTTCGGAAAGGTGCAGTAACGCTCGAATCGTTAACGCTAGCTATGGTTACGTCAAAACCAATTTGGTACTGCTTGGGTCCCTTTAACTCGATTAAGATTTTGTTATCATTACTCGTACCGTTAATTTCCAACCGAAATCGTGGATTATTTTTGTAGGTTTGCGGATTATTTCCGCAACCGCCCGCCGTAACAACGCTCCATTCGCCTGCCATTTCCTTGCACGATACGTACTTGTCTTCTATTTTACTGAGCTTAAAAGGAGTGGTTGAATAAGCACGAAGCGTGTAATAAATCGTTTGGGTTTTTTCGTACTGTGATACTACCAGTGTGTAACAGCGGCTCGAACTGGGATTTAGAATAATCTTGCACAGGTAATGGGGGCTGTTAATACGAACGCCATCGATATACGGCGGTGGATCGTCTAACAAGGAGGGTTAATTACTGTTAGAATTACAAAGCGACTTACTTGGATAGTAGACTCTTTTCCCATTCCCCTTGTAGACTAGAACAGTAATGTATTCGCGATTCTCCCGAAAATCGTCAATATCAGTAATGTGGCGTGTGAGAAGTATCCACACAGCTCCCGATGTACCTCCTGCAATATCTAAAGAAAATTGAGGATTGGAACCGATCATGTACATATCTTTGACGGGTCCCGTTCCCGCGTTCCAAGACTGATGCAAGCAATAAGTATAATTAAAAAGCTCGGGATTCCAATTCATATAAAAAACATCGAAGAAAGCGCATATACTGTCGTAATCGATCCAAAATACACCATTATCAAACTGGGCGGCACTATTTGGATCAAAATTGAGAACCTGCTGTAAGTGAGGCGTCCAATGTCTCCTATCTAACTCGGAGTAATTCCCCTTCCAACGTAAATGTGACCAAGGATTTTTCAATTTCAATAATCGCACCTACAGAACAGTAAATAAAGTGGTTTTAAACAAACGATTTACATACACCTTCAACGTTTTGTACATCCATGACTGCGTAAGCGTGAGTCGGTACAAGTCCTGTTCTCTCCGCTTCCAAATCGGACAGATCGCCAGTCGCTACGGTTACCAAAACATCACCCTTGGTTAGACGAGTGCTCAATATTGCGAACAGGGAATCTTTGTTAAAATCGGGATCCTTGGGACGTATTGCCATTCGTTCCGGTATCCAGCCGGTCAACGCGTGCAAGTCGATACTCTACAAAATTTTTGTAAGGAATGTCAGAGTCATCGTTATTGTTTGACGAATGATGCGGCTTTGTATTTAAAAGGAAACATGTGCGAGAACAGCAGATATACAACTTTGGTATACAATGGGCTACGGAGCAGGGGCAAGAAGTTTTTACAACAAAAAACCGCTACCTTGGTCAGGTACGAACCCACGTCACTCAGATCAAAGACTTTAGACCGCCGTACAAAGGACTTTAGGCAATAATAATCGTGGACGAGATTATGAAGACTGAATTTCATATGGGTTCGTAAATTCCTTTATTTACCGAAAGTTCAGCTCCCCGAAACATAAAAAATGGAAGCCTTGGAGAATGGAAACGCTAAAGGGAAAACAATTTACTCTCACTTGTTAGCAGAAAAATCAGGAGTGAACATTTCCACGGCGCAAAAGCTGATCTGAATATAGATGCGTAACGTTTGTTTTGGAGCGATTCGAAGTCCGCCTTGCCCTAGTTAAAAAGGAAGGAAAAAACGAACAACTTTTGTTAGATAAGGAATTTCGTAGAGGAAGCGCTCCAGGATTTGTAAATCTCGAAAGACACAAACCGTGCCCTTTAGCACGCAACATTATGGGGCGTTCAAAGTCTTATTGTGGTTGATTTTTTAATGAAAAGACGTACTATTAATACCCCTGACTATTGCAGACTCCAGTCAGAGAGTGTTAAACAAACATTTCGATCCAGAAGACGGAAGCAATCCATAAGAAGGGTGATCCTCCTACACGACAAGACTCACTCACGCTGGCCATTTGACACAACACACGCTTGTAGTTTTTCTTCCTCAACCCCTCATATAGCCTCGACCTCTCCTTACTAAGTGGTATAATGATTGTAAATGAAGATGAGGTGCAAATATGTGTGTAAACACGCAACCAAGAAGGTTTTATAAAGACAGCATCTTCAAGTGTCCAGAAAAACATGCAAGGAGAGGATGTGTGTAATACCCCAGAAAAAAAAATATATGTCATTTGTCGGAGTAATACATAGGTATAGGTTGTAAATACGACAAGGGCAAAACAGAGAGTGTGTAATACTCCAGAAAAGGTATACCATTGCCCTGTGTTAGATTAAAGTCTAGTTTAGAGTAAAGTCTAGTTCAGAGTTTAGAGTTAGAGTTTGAGTAAGTTTGGTCCAGTAAGTGGGAAGGACAGTTTAATTTTCCTGCTGGATATGACCCAATACCTACATTTAGTTTTAAGTAATTTAGTGTGCTACTTATAGTTTAAAATATAGTAGTATTAGTTTCCTGTAACCAGCCCTGCGAACAGGTGATTTATTCACCTCTGCGGGATTACATAACGTAACTTGTCGTGTAATTTGTTTCTGGTTAATTAAATAAATAAATAAAAATTTCATTTCTTGGGGTAATACATAGGTAAGCATTGTAAATATGTTATTAGAGCAGAGCAGAGTGGGTCACATACCCCAGAAAAGGTATACCATTTCATATATTTGGGAAATATATACGCAGGGATCTCAGTGCAGACACTGCCAAAAAAAAGTGACTTAATGACTTAAAATAGTGAAAATAATGACCAATTTTGGTTATAATAATGACTAAAAATGATACAACATTTCAAACTACACATTTTCAATATGTAAATATTTATTGATATTTGGTAAATTAACAAAACATAAAGTTATCTTCTAAAAAAACAAAAACCAAATAAAACTTTTTCATAAAAAATATAGAACTAAAATAAAAAGATTCAAATCAAATTCAAAAAACTAATAGAACATAAATGAAGGTTATATTTCATTTTTTCAGTTTTTTCTTTTCAATAAAATCCGTAATTAAATGATCTTTTCTTTTATTAATGTTCTTCTCCATACAATCGGCAGTTTTCACTTTCTTTTCCTGTGCCTTCTTCATATTTTTGTAAGATTCAAGCAAACATTGAGCCACGCGTGCGCCCTTCATATCCCCATCTGCAATGGCCTTATCCAGTCGCTCAGTGCCTTCTTTTAATAACAAATCTAATTCATTGGAACTTTGTTGCTCATCGTCCTTTAATTTCTTTAATTTGTCTTCTAATTCTGTTATTAATTGTTGCTTTACACGATGTTACTTTTTGACGTCTCTCCTCCTCCTCTCTTGCACGTCCCTGCTTTTCACTTTCCAATCTCTGTTTTTCTGCCCTTTCATTTCTTTGTTCCTCTAAATAATTTTGATAGCTTCGGTGAGCTCTTTTGGCTTTGTCAATTAGTACTTGGGGCACAACAAATAAGTGTGGTTGAAAATTGTATTTTCTCATTCCATCATGAACGTTAAGTCTCGCATTTAGGGTACGCAGTGATAACTGCGTTTTGTCGCATGTCAATATTTTTATAGATGTAGAGAACCCTCTTTCCACATCAGCACTGCCATGATTTAAGGCTAAGCATGCTTTGACTACCTTTGCTATGTTAGTATACTTTGCATTATTTTCTTTTTCAATATCAAATACTTGCCTCCAAAAAAATTCAACTCTTGAAATACATTCTTTTCGTGAAATTTTTTTTATTTCGTCAAATATATTTGGCTCCGATTTCAAGAGGCACCATTCATCGCCTAATTCACCGATATCTACTTTAAATGGAAGTTTTTCTCCAATTGTAATGATATACATTTGGAACTTGTTTCCTGTATTTTGTTGGGGTTCAGACATTTAAAATATCGTAATATTTTTCCAGTTTTTAATGAAGATTTTTCAACTAGACATTGGGCTGCTTTCATGTAATGCTTCGGAGCTCCTTTATAAAATTTTAATTGATCTATTTCCCTGAAGCTGTTGACAAGATTTTTTGCATCTGTTCCTATCTCGATGTCTTTCAGGGGTTTCAAGTTTTCATCAACAATCAAGTTTCGTATTAACATCAATTTTAAATCCCTCTTTACAAACCCTCATGGCGAGAACTTTAAAGAGGTCAAGTAACTCATCGTAAAGGAGGTGAACCAGTGGCTCATTTCTTTGGAAAAATGGAACACAAATTGCAGTGGCGTCCTATTGCTCGATAAATACAAATGCCATTGGCGCAGCATGCAAATTATAAAAAACATTAATGCCGCCTTCTATAAAATACCTATACATAATTCAGAGACAGAGGTAAAACAAACAAAATAATGATAATAATGACAAGTTCATAAAAATATAGACTTTTAATGACCTTCCACAAAAAAAATGACTTTTAATGACTATAATGACTTCGCTGAGATCCCTGATAGGTAACGTTGGCAAATATGTTATTAGGGCAAAACAGAGGTGTGCAATACTCCAGAAAAGGTATACCATTTCATTTCTTGGGGTAATACATAGGTAAGCATTGTAAATATGTTATTAGAGCAGAGCAGAGTGTGTCACATACCCCAGAAAAGGTATACCATTTCATATATTTGGGAAATATATAGGTAACGTTGGCAAATATGTTATTAGGGCAAAACAGAGGTGTGCAATACTCCAGAAAAGGTATACCATTTCATTTCTTGGGGTAATACATAGGTAACCATTGTAAATATGTTATTAGACTAAAGCAGAGCGTGTCACATACTGCAGACAGGTATACCATTTCATTTCTTTGGAAAATATATAGGTAATGGTGGCAAATATGTTATTAGGGCAAAACAGAGTGTGAAATACCCCAGAAAAGGTATACCATTTCATTTCTTGGAGTAATACACAGGTAACAGTTGCAAATATGACAAAACAAAGGGTGTACTGCCCCAGAAAAGGTATACCAACTAATTTCTTGGTATAAATACGTTATTAGGGTAAAACAGACAGTATAATACCCTAGAAAAGGTATACCATGTCATTTCTTGAGATAATACGTAGGTAACTGTTGAAAATATGTTATTAAGGGGAAACAGAGAGTGCGCTACACCCCAGAAAGGGTATACCAACTCATTTATTGGGATAATACATCTATGTAACTGTTGTAAATATGTTATTAGAGCAAAGAAGCAGAGTGTGTGCAATACCCCTGAAAAGGTATACCATCTCATTTCTTGGGGTAATACATGTAGATAACAAAAACCGTTAAGTTTACTTACACTGTTACTGCCAGGAAAATCGTAACCGCCCATCACCTTCATGTAAGCTTTCTCGAGCAGGGAAACCCAAAATTCCGTCTTGTTATTTGAATACGAACACAACAACTGCCCATACCTATTCATTGGTAACAAATCGTCAATAATGACCTTACGCGTGACCCCATTCAGATGCAGCTTCACCATATACTTTCCAAACGGATTGTATAGCGGCCGTTTTTCCTTATTTCTCGGATAAATGATGGCGGTAACCAATTTACACCCGAAACGTTTCTCATATGAGGCGCTCACAGCCAAACTGGCGACGAACGAGCAATCAGATATTACGGTCTGCTTAATGCTGTAATAATTAGGCGATTCGGGCGCCAATATACAGGGCTCTTGACAAAGTTCGTCCGGTCTTACCCAACGTGCGAACTCCTTCCTTTGTTTCGGCGAGAGTGCCAACGTACCATCCTTGTCGGTAAACGGGATGGCGTATTGAAATTTTTCGGCCAAATCGATCGACATGAAAGGTACGAATTCGTTATTGTTTATTTTTGAGGAGTGAAAAAGTACACGTTTTTCCTCTTCTGTGTAGGCGTCCGAGCCGCCTGTCACTTTTAAATGTGCACTTGTTCCTCGATGTAGTTTAGGTACACGTCTCGCTAGGATGGGTGACATGGGAGGTGCACTAGGTGAGACACTTGGAGGTGTTGATGGCGTTTCGGTTGGTGGTGTACGTTTAGCAACCCCCTTCAACTCTTCCGCACGTTCCAAGCCGCGTATGATTACCTCCTTCAATTCACCTTGTAACAACTCAGGGTTTTGTGTAACGTATTCGATGGCGTTAGCGTACAACTCGATTGCAACCTCCTTCAAACCGGCACCGTCTGCATCTAAAGCCTGTTCCAGAAGGAAATGACATCTACGCTTCCTTTGCTTGTGAACATCCTCCTGTATGACGTGCGTTTGCAAATTTTTCGCATTCGTTAAAGCGGCAGCTCGACCCGCGTACTCTCGTGACTTCTTGTTTAACGATTGTGCCTTTTCCGGTTCACTAATTTGAGCAGCTTGGTGTAAATTCTTTGCGGCAATATCGTAAAAGTATATGGCCGGATCCTGTTGTCCCGCCGAGTCAAATTGTACAGCTCTTCGGGCAGCTTCCACAGCATCCTCTATTAATTGTAACGGATGACTCATCTTCACTTTTCAATTATTTAGGTTAGAAATATCATAATCGTCCTAAAAAAAAGGTTTTAAAAAACTTCCAACTTACACAATAATTAATAATAAACATTTTCCTTTTGACATAATTCATTTGTTGAAGGTTATGTAGCCAATACGCGAACCAATCAAAAACTGTCTGTGTCTAAACAGCTGATTTGTGATTGGATCAATTTAATAGATTAATTGCCTCATTTAAGATAATAAGGGCCAATTTATCACAAAAAACGTTTTATTTTCACGCTCCTTTAATCAAATTAGGTTTATAGGTCGTTAAAACCCTTAAGTTACAGATGTTGCAACTCAGTGGCGTAGATAGCTAGAATTATCACGTACCAATCGTACCATTAAATACCGGTAGAGGGCGAACACGAAAACGTAGTTGATTATCTTCTTCTTTTCACTGTATTTTCTATATTCCATGGATAGGGGAAGAGGAGGGAGGATATTGCAGAGTTTTTCGAAGGAAGGAAAGATAGGGCACGGACAAGACGAAACAATGAGGTATTATGAAAGGGGGGGTTACGCAAGGGAGGAAGTAAGAAGGAGGATGGGGGGCGAGCCAAGCCAAGAAAGAAGGAGAAGGATCAGAGGAGGAAGGTATAACCAGAGGTATGAAGAGATTATTGCAGAGGAGTGCCGGAGTATCTTAGGGGAGGATTGAGTAGGAAGAGGAAGAGGATGGTGGGAACGAAGAAAGGGAGACTAAGTATTGGTGGAAGGATGAGAAAAGAGAATGTAGGTTGTATAGAATGGGATGGGAGAGTATAATTCATATGCTAGGAGAATG
Source organism: Pyrocoelia pectoralis (assembly GCA_036250285.1). Lineage (NCBI taxonomy): Eukaryota > Metazoa > Arthropoda > Insecta > Coleoptera > Lampyridae > Pyrocoelia > Pyrocoelia pectoralis. The sequence goes on from CM070080.1 coordinate 39,948,457, forward strand.
CGAAAAGCTGAGGGAAGAGGACAGAGACAGAGGAGGGAGAGAGAGGAGAAGGAGTAGGATGGATGCGTATGGTGGATGAAAGAAGGAATTGGAGGGGAACGGGAGACGGTTAGGGGATGATTAGGGCATGGGGACAGTGTGGGTTGAAGATTTATGTTTTGTTTTATATTAGTAGAGATCGTGATAGAATAAATGACAAATAAATAAATGCGGGATTATCTAAAATTAGTTCCATTTCAATGTTAAGTACACATTAATCCCTACGGCCTATAGGAGTAAAAAATAGATACCAAGTTTTTCATTTGAGATAAATTACGTTGGCAGCAATTTGGCGTGAAACATTGTTGAGTTTCAAGTGTCTTCTGTTAAGCAATAATTGAGCCAAATGCAATAAATGGATTTATGCGTGCTTAAAGTATTGTATTGCATTGTATGTTTATTTGTCCTAAATAATTACCATTACATTACATTAAGTACTTCTTCTTCTTCTTTCCCCTACCTCTGGAATCCATCCTAGTCCCTCCCCACCATCCCTCAGCACTTCCATCCAACTCCTTCGTTCCTCTCTGAGCTCCTCACACTCCCTATGTGTCCTATACTTTCCCACCCTTCCCCACACATTCTACACTTCCTTCTCACATCCTCCCACCAATATTTATTTACCGCCTCTTCATTACCGCACCTGTATCTGCCTATCAGCTTTTTCTTTTTGATAATTAGACAACCCCTTAGGTACCTAGGTATCCCTTCCACCATAATCTCCCCATATGTATCGTTATACCCTCCCACCCTAATTTTCCCCCTTCTTTCCGGTTTCTGCGAATCCCTATCCCCTTCCGTCACTTCCTCTACTGTAATCTCCCCCAGGCTTCTCTCCCTACTGGTCTGCGCTTCTCCACTCCTTTTATATAGTATAACTCCTCCTTTCATCCAGTCCATAGGTACTTTTGCTTTTTCTCTTTTTCCTTTCCCCTAATTTTTTCAAGCCCCTCTATATAACCAGAGAACAAGGCAGCACCGAGAGGGTACCCTTGCCTCAAACCCATCTGCGTTCCAAACGCCTCACCAATCTTGTTCCCAACCTTTGTCCTACACCTCGTCACTTTATACAGTTCCATATCAACACCCTCTTCACTAATTCCTTCCTTATGGCTTTCTTTCTCATCATATCCCACAGTATTCCGCTATTTAAATTATCTAAAGCGGCCTTAATGTCTAGAAACAGGGCCAACACCTTCCCTCCCTTCCTCTCTAGCTCCGTAGCTGTTCACTAGCTGCTTCTCTATGTAAATGTTATCTACTGCCCTTTCCTAAACCCAGTCTGCCAATATTCAATTTCCCCTTCTGCTCCATCTCTCTCTCAATAGGTTCCTGGATGATTGAGGCATAAACCGTATATTCTATGTTCGCCACGCTAATCGTCCTCTAGTTTCTTTTCTACCTCCTCTCACCCCTGTTGTACACAGGACCCCCCCCCCCCCCCCCACAGGGAATCCCTCTCCCAGCAAAACTGATTTAGAATCCTTTCGCATCCCCCCCGCGCCTTTCTCCCCATATACCTCCAGTTTTCCTCTGTCGTTCTATCCGCCCTTCACTCTTTTTAGTCTATTTAGCACGTTCCCCAACTCCTCCAGCGTTATTTCCGTCTTCCCTCCTTTCTCACTACTCTCTCACTTTGTGACCGACCTGTCTCATCCCTCAAGCCCCTCACCACCGCCATGCAGTGCGCACCCTATCTCTCCATATCGACCACTACGCAATAAGCACAGTCCATGGGACTTGCATATTTATACCTATGCTAAATTAACGTTAAGATGTAATCTTATTTTATTATTTTAGAACGATTTCTCGTAGTAAACACGGAGTTAAGTGACCCTTACTGTGTCAGAAGGACGTATAGAAAAGGCAACCAATCATGTTTTAGCAGAAGCACCCGTCTGCACTGCTGCAGGGTAACTTAACATGTCAAAAAGTGTTATCCAGCGTTACCTGGCAGCCAAGATAAACGACCCTTTCTACGAAAAGGTTAATGTTGGACGCAAGAGGATTTTCTCGAATTGACAAAAATTCAACTGAGGCAATTAGCGTATAGCTTTGCCAACCACAACCAGAAAAAAGTTCCACATTGGAAAGAGGAGAAATTGCCTACCAAAGGCTGGCTGGGGGATTTCCACTCAAGGCACAGTTTATGAAACCCTGAGAAAACCAGTTTGACTCGGTCAACAGCCTTCAATAAAACCGCCGACAAGGAGATTTTTGACAGCTACGAAAAGCTACGAAAGAAGAACACATTTGAACCGCGCCAAATATGGAATACAGATGAAAGAGAATGCTCAACGGTTCATAATCCCCCCAAGATTATTGTTGAAAAGGGCACGCGGCAAGTTGGAGCCTTGACTAGTGCTCAAAAGAGAGATAATTGTTACTGTAAATGCACATAGCGGATAAATCGGAGAGGCTAACGAGTGGTTGGTCAAATGATGAAATCTTTTAACATTGATACAATACCATTGCATACGAGTCATAAGCTCCGACCCCTTGACAGGATTATATTTGGACCATTTAACCTTTTATAGCCAAATCGGAAACCATAGACTATGCTGAAACCGATAACATCCGTCCATACCAAGACGCTCTAGAACTTATCGCCCCATTCCTCATGGGTGGGGATCTTCCAAGTAGTTCCCCTACAGTAGACAGTACCATCAAATGAGCCTGAAAAGTGTCAAATATGTGTACCCGTTACACCAAGAAGCAACAAAATAGTGGTTCTCTTGGAGAACAAAATTACCGAATGCAAAAATCTACAACATTTTAATTTTTCTGTTTAAATGCCACTTTACATCCAGATCCGGATAGGAATATGACAATTTTGCTAACGTCTGAAGGCGGTTTCGTTTCTTCGCCACATTTCAAAATCTGGTAGACTTGCAAAATTCTCACCAATACCAGCTTACAAACGTATATGGAAAATTTGGAGGCTGAAACGCTAAAAATTTAGACAGGAAGTGTCCCAACACTCATGCTTGCTTACCAATACAAGTTCGTGGACCCGCGCCAAAAGGAAAATAAACCGAGCGATTAATTTGATGTTTATTTTCATCGCTAAAGCGTTCGGGATCAAATTTCTCAGGTTCGGGGTAGTACTTTGGGTCACGATGGATCGCATAGATTGGTATCCAACAAACAATTCCAGGCTCGAGAAGCAAACCGCTTTCGTTGCCTTGTTCGGGCTGTATCACGTACTTTTCGGTACACTTCCTGTCGATGAAGACAGCAATCGGCCATTTTCGCAAGACCTCTAAAACCTAACTGTGGGGGGATTATTCTACTACTGCAATGTGACGTACCTGAGACGAACATATCTAAATACTTCATACTCATTAGGTTCTCATACGTAAATTGGGTTTCACTCATTTCTTCAACTTCCCTCTTCAGACGGTTCTGAATCTCTTGGTTTACCGCCAATTCGTAAGTGGAGTAAGCTAATAATGCCGAAATGGCATCAAATCCGCCGATAAAAAATCCGAAAAGTTGCATTACCATTTCATCCTCTCTCAAGTTGGGTTTCTTCGTATTCAGATGTTCATCATCTTCAGTTTTATTGTCCAACATAAAATCGATCATGTCAGCTCTGTAAACTTTGTTCCGCTTCCTCTTAGTGAGGGAGTCCTTTATCACTTGCAGGAAGTACTTGCCAATATAAGGTCTTGTGAGACCTATATTAAAAAACTGAAACACGCACTCGCTTAGAATTCATTAGCATCCTTATTTTTACCTTAGTCAAGCTCATACTTATGACAGTTGAAAAAATACGTATAAATCTCCAGCTTGCATAGTCATTAACTTCGTTTCCGATTAAAAAAAGTGCATTGTCTAATTCTTTTAAACAATTACACTCAATACCGAATATTGTGCTAAGAATGATGTTACAATTTAATCGCGAAAACACATCCTTAGTATCCACCACCGAATCATCCCCACGCTCTTCCAAATAATCAATCAAAGTATCAACCGATTCATTTATTATACCGAACATATCCTTCATCTTGCTCGGGGAAAAGCCGCCATTTAGCTTTTTACGCATCTCTAACCAACCACTTTTGCCTGAAGTAACTTGTAGAGTAATCTGTAGGCGGTGGATAACGTGACTTACCCCCTAAGGAGAAGAGACCCTTATTTTTTGGAACGTCATTCTCATCGTTACAGAATAAACTGTGCTCGGGAAAGCTGTTGAAGCTTTTAATTGTAATTAGGCGGATTAATTCGGGATCCCTTATGAAGAGGGTTGGTTTGCGAAACTGGTAGATTCCGATATATCTACAAGAAAAAAATTGCTTCACTAAATTAGAATGTTGTCTTACCTCGAACTTGGAAATGCGTTGTAAATATCCTGTGTGATATGGGAAACTTCCCTTTGTCGGAGTATAATGGAGCCCATGTTTCCAATAAGTGGCCATGGTTTTAGGTAGGGGATGCCTTTTTCTTTCCAATAAGTGTTGATTTTAAAAAAGTTGAGGTACACTATAAATGTAATAAACGCGACCAGTACGATGAACCACATTTTTACTACTGACACCACAAACATTTCCTGATCAAGGTCCTTCCATCAGGTTTTCGAATCAGCATTTTATATCAATAAAAATTGTTTATTAAAGTGCATTTACATAGGTATTCCAGTTTGATTATTTATAATTTATTTAAATAAATGAGAAATTAGGCCAGCCACGACAAGTTTTAATTAGTATCATACTTAGTAGATCTACCTACTTCTTTCATTTTTTTGAAAATTAACAGTTGCCATGCAAACATCAAATTATAAAGATGCTAATATTTCTTTATTTTTTAAAGCATTTCTTATTATATAACAATAATAAATATTTAAATATATAGGTAGCTGTACCACTTCACTAAGTAGCATTAATTACCTACCACAAATTGGTGAAAGTCCATTTTATAGCTCTAGGGATAGGCAAAACAGAAACTGAAACCATCCAAAGGCATCAAAGATGTGATTGAACTAACTACATCAACCATGTCGACAGGCCATTTAGTGAGGTGGTGTAATCAAAATCAAGCTGTGGCGAGTCGTAACCAGCCCAATCGAAAAAAGACAATCTCGTCGAAGGACTGGAGGTTCGCCCGTTACTGGTGCTTCGCCCCATCGAAACCAGGGATCAGAAGTGGATAACGGATACCTTATAATAAAATTGGCTCAAACGGGAGCGTCTGAGCGACACTGATTCGATGGTTCGAGGAAGGTAAGACAAGCAGGAACCAAAAAGCCTCACAGCGATGTCGCTGCTACAACTTTCTTCAGGTGTTATTTCCCTGTCGGTAACTAAAACATCAATGAGGGAGCGGTTGTCCCATAATAAACGTTTGATAGAAGCTGAAATGCCGGGACCCGTTGAGGAACGAAGTTAATGACTATTAGAAGACAATTAAATAATTCCAACTCGTTCCATTTTAAGTCTCACCGTTTCGGAGATATCTTTTTTAAAGATCAAAGTAGAGGGTCTTCTCGCAAACCACTTTCCTCTATTATCGTACAAATGCGACAGTTATAGGAGGACCTCGTACACTTTTTGTACTTTAAACTATCTTTTATGAAGTAAACTAACATATTATTCTGAAGCCTTTTCGAATAAAAAATTTCTTCACTTTTTTTTGCAAAAAATGCAAGGTTAACCACCTGGAATACTTTCTCGATAAAAATCCAACTCTCGAAATTCGACCAAGTAAAGATTTTTTCTTATTAATCATTAGAATTGACTACGAAATAATCCTAATTAAAGGGGTAACAATTAATTTTTGTACCGAATGAAACCTTCTGGAGCAAACTAGGGATGTTTGTGGGAATCTCCTCTCAAACTTAAATTTTTCTATGTTATTGGGTTTTTGCATATACGTTTTCTTTATACGTATGTGGGTTTTTGTAAGGAAATCAGGAGGGCGCCACGGGAGAGAAGATGAGGCTAGACATTGAATAACTAATTTAGTTATTCAATGGGCTAGAGGAACCTCTACCTGTAACTAGTAAAGACTAGATGAATACCATGATAAGGTAATCCTGATAAACGTGCGACAAGAAGATATAAATCTTGCGCGCTAGTCTTAGATTCGCAGACGTTTAAGGGCCTAGAAGCTAAAGGGAATCTTATATATCCTGTACAGTAGCCAAAAAAGACATTAAAATAATGCAACTATAAAACTTGTGTTGCATTTAACGAATGGCACTCACATCGGTAGTTGTGGCGAGAGATGGAGCAAATAAGGGCTCGTACTCGAATTCACAAACCTCCCATATAATAACCATACCTACCAGGTAATGTGCAAAAAGTTATTGAAAACTACCTGGAGGAAACTATAAGAAAATTTAATATGAAACATCACTGACCAAAGCTTCTGTGACGCTACTGATATCATAAATTCAAAGGTAATAACACAGATAAGTAATACGAAGGAAGGAGGGGACTAATAAATTGATAGTACCTACGTCAGATTTGGAAATGACGACCTGAAACCAAACTTCTCAAGAATTAGTGCAAGAATGAAGATTTAGAAAAGAAGGGCTTTGAATTTGTTAAAGGGGCGGGCGCAGGACACAAACTGAACCTTTATTGTAAAAAAGGTTTCTCCGCTTCTCCATGTTAAGTGTTCTAAATTCTTACCGAGGCATGAGAATGTTATTTAAAGAGGACGTTGATCATATTTAGAACACCATTAGATGCCACAGTACTGTTTATTTACTATTACATGGCCTTTATAGCACAATTCTTGAACGAAGACCGATCGAAATGCTATCACGTGACCTTTGCGAGATCGTACGCCCATACAGCCTTGGAAATGAAACCGTTTTGTCCGTAGGTACAAGTTCAAACTTGTGCAACAAGTGGAAGAATAGTATTTTTGCTTCCAGTAATGCGAAACGAGCAGCTGGAATAAAAATTGTTCTTCATTTGTTCAAATTGTAAAAATACTAACCAATGCAGCATCTGGGTCCAAGTCCAAAAGGCATGTAGGAATAAGGAACGATATTGGACTTATTTTCGTCACTAAATCTCTCTGGATCAAACTTTTCGGGATTTGGAAAGTATCTTGGATCTCGATGAATTGCATATACTGGAATAACTGTATTGATGCCTTTTTCCAGTACAACACAGATATCCCCATCTTCCGACCGGATGGTGTAGTCCTTTCCGCATATTCTTTCCAATTTATCTTGGGGCGGCCATTTCCTCAACGATTCTGAAATGACCATGTCCAAATATTTCATACCAACAAGCGCTTCGTATGTTATTTTCCCATCGCATCGTCGAATGGTGTCATCAATTTCGTTCCGCAATCTCTTCTGAACATCTTCATTTACTGCCAGTTCGTGACTCATGAAGCACATTAACGTTGAGGTGGTTTCTGTTCCCGCAGTAAGGAATACGAGTGCGTGCGCTACCATGTCTTCGTCTGATAACGCCACCGTGCGCTGCCTTCCAACGAGTACCTCATCGGGCACCGAAAACTCCTCACCTATCTCACGATCATCCTTTATTCCACTCCCCTGTCTCAATTCCAAAAGGACGTGAACCATATCCATTCGAAAGCTTACATTCTGGTCACGTCTACAAATAGTTTCCTTGATAGCATCGGTAAAAACATCCAGACACTTTTCAGGATAGATCCTTATATTCAACATCGCCATTAACCTTGGAAGGATGGAGTATCCCATGACTTTTAACGAACGACCAAGCGAAGATTTTTGTAAACTTCTGGTTGTCACGAGAAATTCATTCCCACAATTACTCACGTTAATTCCAAAAGCGACTGAAGCTATGGAGTCATTTACGAAACGAGCATAAACATCTCGACTGTCAACCTCAACCATACCATGGGACTTTTGGAACTGTCGTACGAATTGTAAAGCGCAATCTGACACTGTATTAAACATTAGCTCCATTTTACTACTGCTGAACGTAGGATTTAAGGTAGTTCTCATTTCGTGCCATTTTTGGTCCTTTAACCAGACGAGGTTTTTGACTTCGTTTGATATTGAGGCAGTTCGATTTTTGAAGTAGTCAAAGTCTTTAATGCAGATCAGTTTGATTAAGCTTAAATCCTTGACTATTAGTTGTGGGCGGATGAAGGAGTACATGCCGATGAGTCTACAAGGTGGCGTTATTTATCGAAAAATGTAATGGTTATACGTACCTTTCATGAGGGAATTGGTTATAGAGCTCTTGTATTCTGTCCGTAATGGACTGCCTTCCAATAATTGTTGAAAGAAGATTTCCTACCAACGGCCATGGTTCTAGGTGAGGAACGTCCCTATTGTCCCAGTAGCTTACAGACCTCAAGAAAATGTAATAAATTAGAAATGCGACGAAACCCGCTGTTAGTTCAAGCCACATTTTTACTCTCTCGCGTTGTGATAATTATATTAAGCTTTCTGCTATTGATAAGACTGTACTTATTTACTCAGCTTATTTACCTTTTTGCTCAAATAAGTTAATCATTCGTGGACTATTTTATTGTTTGATTAAGAATTTCGTAGCGTAATTTTTGAGGTTTTCTTCATTGAAGAATGTGTACTACATATGATTTATCATTAAAAACTCATTTTTCCACTATCTTTCCGCCCAATTTTTGACAAGGAACTTAAAAGCGTTATACTCACGTAAATCGGATCAGTTCTAAGCTCATCTTTAGCATTAGTCTTGTAATATGGACTGGAGCCTTATCATTATCACACTTCCAGATATGTGTTAGTACGTATCAACTGTTCCAGTTCAGTTATAGTTTATATGAACTTGGAACAAGCAATTCGGTCAAGTTGGGACAAGTGGTTGTCGTTATAACTGGAGAGCTGGCATCTAATATAATAGTGTCTTGTTCTTAATAGATTATTTCCGTATAATAGCTGCTGTCGAGGAGACTTGGGGGCGTCCCCGTGACGGCGTGACGCTCCTTCCACCTCATGTAGTTGCTTTTGTGGTGGATGCTGAGGTTGATGTTATGATACTGGTTCTACCGAAGTGTTCACCTACCTTTAGTTTAGTAAAGGTACTAATGTTCATGTTTAGAGAAAAAAACCTATCACCAAGCCTTCCTCCCCGGCATTTAGACTAGTTTGAACGTCATCCCCTATGCCGTAAACTATAGGCATCCTCTGAGGTTGATTCCTTACGGTTGTGCGGAAGACACCTCCAGGCACCCCGTTTAACTACTACCAGGTCATCGCGCTCCCTCGGCAGCCATGGAAGACAGCTTTCCTTAATTACCTCGAGATATGCGGTATTCCGTAATGCTCCAGAAGCTGCTATAGAAGCGACTATCCGAGATGAAAGAATGATCACCGCTTAGGCTACCATGGATGTACATCTCCATGCTCTCACAGTAATAGAGGAATGGTGGAACTAACACTCATTGTTCATCAGCACAGCAGAGACGAGCTTCTCTATTCTTTTATTCTTTCAAAAATAGTTCAAGTTCTAGAGTAAACAAAGATCAAAAAGCTTTGGTGCCCATCCTCAAAGGCTGTACTGTGACTGTACATTGCTGTGATTAGACCTTTGTTCGTTATGGTGGCTCATGCGCAGAATCGTGTTCATGGGCGTAATACAAACAACCTCTACATCGGCCATGGAGGTTCTCATGGGCCAATTGGATCTCCACGTGCAAGGAAAATCATTCTGGCAGTGTTGCGCCTGAAAACGAAAAGGTAATGAGGTAATTTTCGAAAAACTATGGTTGGAACCACTTGCTGTTCCACCATCCTTAGGTTTCTACCTCAAATATGATGACATGAGTGACGTTGCAATATCGGAAGTAGCCCAATGGGTTATCGTGAAACTGAAAAGAAAACTATTCCTGAGCAAACGCAGGCGATATTAAAATTGCCCACCAGTTTTCACGTAGAAAGTAACCATTTCTCGACAGTAATAAACTTTGAACAGATTTTAAGCGTTTTACTTAATCTATCAGTAATCAATCAGTAATATTTGACATCCTATTTCACTCTACGTTCTAGTCCAAGCCAAATACCACTCTCGGAAGACAAGCGAAACGAAGATTGAAGTTTTAAAGGAATTTGTGTTTTGTCGACCACTAAAATATTAAATTTCGACAAGAGATGGAACATTAAGGTCTTGGTCTGCAAAAGTGCGAACCGAGAAGCTGCAAATCAATAAAAAATAATTTCCAAAAAATGAAAGCCTTTACTTACCGATGCAGTTTCTTGGACCAGAACCGAAAGGTAAAAATGAATAAGGTTTAATTTTAGTTTTATTCTCATCGTTGAACCTTTCTGGAATAAATTTTGTCGGATTTTCAAAGTAGCGCGGATCACGGTGTATTCCCACTGTTGGGATGAGCACCGTATCGCCTTTTTGGATTGTGAAAGTTTTCTCGTGGGCTTTTATCGGTTTAATTACGTAATTCTTTACGCAACGACGATCCATTATGAAACCAGGTGGCCATTTCCTCAACGTTTCTGAGACGACCATATCCATGTATTTCATGGTTTGAAGAGTGTTGTAGGTTAAACTTCCATCGTATTCGTTCAAGGTCTGGTCAATCTCGGCTTGAAGCTTTTCTTGCACTTCTGGATTAACAGCCAACTCGTATGACATGAAGGATAGTAATGTGGAGGACGTTATGAAACCTCCCAAAAAGAAAATGAGCGCTTGCGCCGTTATGTCTTCGTCTGTCAGTTCAAGTTTTGGCGGTTTTCCGTGATGAATGTTTGATTCTTCGACTGCAGCAAACTCAGTTTTTGCCATCTCCGGTTCATCCCTAATGGCTCTTCCCTTACGAGCTTCCAATAATAGATGAATCATATCGTGTCGAACAAGTTCTCCATTTTCTCTACTGTCGATTGTTTCCTTAATAACTCGGCGGAAAAACGCTGAAACTTCAGGTGGAAACATATCAACCCTTATAATCTAAACATCGGTAAATAATTAGTGGTATAACGAACTAAAATGAGTAAATGTAAATTAGAATGGGGGATGGGACCTAAGTCCACGCGTACGTAGGCCACATTCGGGCCCTTTGTACTACCCCCTGCCGGACACACCGAGCCACAGAATGAACCGGTCACCCATCCAAGTACTGACCTGAGCGCGAGTTGCTTAACTGCCAATACCTGCCTGGATTGTGACTGTACATTCTGCCGTACTGCCGGCCATTCTGCCGTACTGCCGGCTCTAAAATGAGTACAACTACCTTTTTAAGAAACGGGAAAAAACCAAGCGCAGATATCAACAACATCCTTCCCCTTCCCATAGTTGTCATTTTTCCCATCCTGTAGAATTCGTTCGTTTGATCTCCAAGCGAATCGCACTCAAATCCGAATGCAGTCGAAGCGATTACGTCATTAGTGAAACGAGTGAAGATATCCTTCATCTCGATTGTAACAACATTTTCGGTCTTCTTCTCGAAATATTCGACAAACTGCTGGGAACATTCGCAAAATAGCAGAAACATCGTCTTCATTTTGCTGCTGGTGAATGATGGACTTAGGGTAGCTCTCATGTCACGCCATGTTTGTCCTTTTAGGTTTATTAAATTTTTCTTCATCAAGCTATCCACATTGTCCACAATAAAATTATTATGGTCGACGAATTGATCAAAATCCTTAACTGTTATACTCTTTATTAAATCAAGATCACGCACATAAAGGACTGGTTTGCTAAATTGATGTATTCCATAATATCTACAAATTTTGGTTAATTTTGGAGGCAACTGGAATATAATCACACCTTTCATTTGGGAATTCATTGTATAGATCTTCCACGTATTCAAAGAAAGACTTACGGCTACAAAGAAAAATTGCAGAATTTCCAATCAGAGGTAAAGCTTTCTTATGTGGAATTCCACGATCTTTCCAGAAGGAAAGTGGCTTAATCGATTTATAATAAAACACCACCAATAACACCGCCAACACAATTATCCAAAGCATGACCGAGAAAGCGATTATCAATAAGTTACAGTTTAATTTGATACTAACCAATAATTTATTTATATAATAAAGGATAACAAATAATCTCTGATTACATACTTCAAGCGCAATAATATATTACGTAGCTTATTATCTATTAGTATTATCATTGTATTTATATGTTAGCTTTCACTTATTTTTAATAAAATTCCATTCAAACCAAAACTAATTACGATTGTTAGACTACCTGTAACCTTCCTCTTCCATTCTTCACACTTCTTCTTATCTGGCAGATTTGCTGAAGACCATAGAGCAACTACATTCTTTTCACAGACGAAAATTGTCGTCAAAGAAGCATCGTTAATGAGCTTTTCTAAAAAAAATTCTAACAGGATCAACGCTTATGAGGAGTTAGTGCTTAAACTCGGTGATGCCTTCAAAAATGAGCCAGTTAGCATTGATGAGTTGGAGGAGCTCTTGGACGTTGTCCTCGAAATCTACATAAAGTTTGGTTCGCAAGACTCTTGGATCAAATCTGACAAGGACCATTATTATCCTGAATGAAATTAAGGGAAAGCAATAACGAGAGAGCGTACTTCAATAATGTCACTCGCGCATCTAGCATTGGAAACTCTAGCCAGAGGAACGGAAACCCAATTGGAGAGCGATGTAGAGACTTAAATTGTCAACGAAGAAAGCTAGGTACTAAACCTTCACCTCCCTAGTTTTGATGGAGATGTCTGGAAGTGGATGCAGTTCTTGAATCAATTTAAAGAAATTGACAATGGCAACAGTGGCAATGGTCAGCCGACATCAAAGTGTGGGAAGGTTTTTGTTTTGCCGCTGAATGATAAGCGAAAAGGTCTCCGTGATGCACGTGCCTGTTTCGAATGTCTCTCAGTTGGACAGTTCAAGAAATTGTGACGCCGGCGTCGTTTTGTTGTATTAATCATCATTTTGGTGGTCACGAGACAGTGATGTGTAACAAGCTCCAGCCTTTCGTGAAATTAGGAAATGAGAATGGGATAACATTAAAAAATCAACACCTTATTCATCTAGGTTTTGTGGTAGTCAATGTCTTATTTGGAGGATCCAAAACTGAAAAAGAAGACACGTTATAGGTATAAGCTTTACTTATGTGATATGAACGCTAATATACGACTGTAATTTTATCGTGTCTGACGTACTACACCAAATAATAGGAAGTGTTCCCAGTTCCTGGCTGCGAGACGATGGTGATGATGATGAAGGTAGAATTATTCGTGGTGCAAGAGAGGTTCTCGACAAATATAAAGCAATAGTTATTTTTTTTATATGATGAGAATCAACGTTTGCACTCATAGCATTTTTCTCACAGACTGGGAGCAGAGTGCAGAAAAAAATGCGGGAATGTCTGTGCCCCTAAAAAAGCTTAGAATCATCCTAAGGGAGTAATTTCCTTTCTCTAACAAACCTGCGTATTGCAATGATACTCACGACCTGTGCACATATTTGGTTTGTTCCAAGGCCTATTCCGTGAAATTGTCTTTTACTTGCCGAATGTTTGGAAATTTTCAATTTCCGCTCCTAGTACGACCTTGGTTTGTCTGTGACCAGAGTTGATCTTCCAGTATTTCTCCTGCCATTCCTTTAAGATAGTTGTTGCCCCTCTCACTGTTTCATGTGCAATTCCATCACGATATAAATACTAAAGATAGGATGTTGCGCATGGTGGGCGGTCCGCAAATATGACGCGTGACGTCACTTGTAGAGTGAATTACATTTGAGCAATACTCATTTGATGTGTTTTTCGTCTGTACCGAGTTTATTTTTCGAGATACAAAAAATTCCATAAGAACAAATATGCTCCTTATGATGTCTTTTATATGTAAAAAATAATAGGGTAGCTCAATCTCTCTCAGTTAACCTGAAAAATACTTGTATAAAATATCATAATTACATCTGATGGTGTTTGCGCCGCGACGACACAAAAACGGTGCTAGATAGAGGAAAATTGCATATGAACAAATTTGTAGAGCACAAAATTTACTAAAGAAAAGTCCGCGGTAGGGTGTCACGATCTTCGATAGTTTAAGAGTTACAGGTGTCCAAAATGATGCAAACCTTATTCGCGCAACTGTCCACACCGCTTTTTCCCAAACTAATGGAGATAATTACACCCTCCCGCGGACTTTTTTTTAGTAAATTTTGTGCTCTACAAATTTGTTCATATGCAATTTTCCTCTATCTAGCGCCGTTTTGGTGTCGTCGCGGCGCAAACACCATCAGATGTAATTATGATACTTTATAGGTACAAGTATTTTTCGGGTTAACTCAGAGAGATTGAGCTACCCTATTATTTTTAAGATATAAAAGACACAAAATGAATTTTATGTTAATTTTATCATATTGTTTTTACTGGTTCCCTACTTTACCTTTTTTTATTGGTACCCTACGTTACCTTTTTTATTTCACGTTTTTAAACCACGCCTCGATTTAAGTTATGTTCAATAAATAAATAAACGGTACATTTTTCCATCTTGTGTTATGATGTTCATGTTTGTGCAGATCAACAGGTAACCATTTTTTTAAAATGTAAATTACCACAAGGTGTTAAAAAATAGAGTTAAGTGCGAAATTGTCTTGAATCCATCAATGAAATCACCCAGATCTCCTAACGCTTTCTCCTCGAACGCTGCGAAAACCATTATATATTTTAGACAGAGAAAAAATGAACTGAATCAATTTTGTAATGCACAAAATTTACTACAAAACAGTCCGCGGGAGGGTGTAATTATCTCAATCCCAGTAGCTCAATCTGTCTGAGTTAACCCGAAAATACATGTATAAAGTATCATAATTACATCTGATGGTGTTTGCGCCGCGACGACACAAAAACGGCGCTAGATAGAGGAAAATTGCATATGAACAAATTTGTAGAGCACAAAATTTACTAAAAAAAAGTTCGCGGGAGGGTGTAATTATCTCCATTAGTTTGGGAAAAAGCGGTGTGGACAGTTGCGCGAATAAGGTTTGCATCATTTTGGACGCCTGTAACTCTTAAACTATCGAAGATCGTGACACCCTACCGCGGACTTTTCTTTAGTAAATTTTGTGCTCTACAAATTTGTTCATATGCAATTTTCCTCTATCTAGCACCGTTTTTGTGTCGTCGCGGCGCAAACACCATCAGATGTAATTATGATATTTTATACAAGTATTTTTCAGGTTAACTGAGAGAGATTGAGTTACCCTATTATTGTTTACATATAAAAGACATCATAAGGAGCATATTTGTTCTTATGGAATTTTTTGTATCTCGAAAAATAAACTCGGTACAGACGAAAAACACATCAAATGAGCATGTCGCAAATGTAATTCACTCTACAGGTGACGTCATGCGCACGGTCTGACGAAATCTGAACGTCGGAGCATCCGGCCCTGCAATTCCATATTATGTAAGTTGTTAAGCCATTTTTCAACCTTCTCTGGGTGTCAGTCAGTCGGCTATTACCTTGTCCCTTATAGCAATTACAGAACAAAAAACTAATTTTTCTAAGGTTTTTGAATGGGGAAAAAAACCTGTCGGAACATTAATTAGATTTACTTCTGGCGAACCCAGAAAACCAAACCAAGACCATAAACGCTTTGAGGCTTCCCATTTGGTAATTTGAATTTGTACGATAATTGACAGTATAGCATGGGTAACTCAAAAAGCTTGAACCGAATCGAACGCTCAGGATCACAAATACATTCTGAATGAATTTGATATCAAAAGCCTCTTATAATATTTAGTTATATTCAATAAAGGAACAACTCGATAACACTTATTTTAACCATTATTTACTCATAACAAAAAAATTACATCTCTATGTATCATCACCAAGTAACTAAAACACTAAAACCATCTTTTACCAAATTTTACTAAAATGAAAAACAAAAAACCCATTGAACTAACTTTAATTATGATTTTAGCCAATATTCAACAAAGCCAACGCTCCCAGTTCAAAAATAATAATGTACCTATACTCTTTAGCTTTTTACAATTAAACCTTTTATTTCTTCCTACGTTCTAATCCAAGCCAAATACCTTTCTCTGAAACTAATGTAATTCTCGACTTATGAATCTTTAAGGGAATTTGTGTTTTATCAGTAACTAAAACATTAAATCTGGACAGAAGATTGAAAATTAACGCTTTGGCCTCCAAAAGTGCGAAACGGGAAGCTACAAGTGAGTGATAAATAAGCCGCTCACAATTACAATCATTACCTACTTACCAATACAACTTCTTGGTCCGGACCCGAAAGGTAAATAGGAATAGGGTTTAATTTTAGTCTTATTTTCATCATTGAACCTTTCTGGATCAAATTTGTTTGGATTTTCAAAATGATGTGGATCGCGATGAATTCCTATCGTCGGGATGATTACCATTGATCCTTTTTTGATTATGAAAGCTTTCTCGTGTGGTTTTACCGGTTCAACTACGTAATCCTTTACGCAAAGACGATCCAATTGGAAACCAGGTGGCCATTTCCTCAACGTTTCCGAGACGACCATATCCATGTATTTCATGGTCTGAAGAGCGTTGTAGGTTAAGCTTCCGTTGCACTCGTTCAAGGTCTCGTCAATCTCGGCTTGAAGCTTTTCTTGTATTTCTGGATTAAGAGCCAATTCGTACGACATAAAGGATAGTACCGTGGCGGGCGTCTCGTAAGCGCCGAAAAAGAAGCCGATTGCTTGTGCTGTTATAATTTCGTCTGTTAGTTCAAGATTTGGTGGTTTTCCGTCATGAATTTTCGATTCTTCGACTGCATCAAACTCAGTTTCTGCCGTTTCCAGTTCATTCCGAATGGCTCTTCCCTTACGAGCTTCCAGCAATAGATGGATCATATCGTGACGTATGAGTTTCCCATTTTCTCTACTGTCGATTGTTTCCTTAATAACTCGTCGGAAAAATGTGGAAACGCTTTGTGGAAATACATCCAGTTTTATTACCTAAACAATGGTAAAATAACAATATGGAAAACTATAATTCGTACTACCTTTTTGAGCAATGGAAATAAACGGAGTACAGACATTAGGAGTAGTTTTTCCCCCCCAAAATTTGCAACCTTTTTTCCATTCGTGTAGAATTCGTTCGTTTGTTTAAGCGAATCGCACTTAAATCCGAATGCGGTCGACGCTATTGTATCATTAGTGAAACGAGTGAGGATATCTTTCATTTCAACTGTAATTACATTTTCGTTCTTCTTTTCGAAATATTCGACAAACTGCAGAGAGCATTCGGAAAAAAACACAAACATCGTCTTCATTTTGCCGCTGGTGAATAATGGACTAAGGGTTGCTCTCATGTCGCGCCATGTTTGCCCTTTTAGGTTTAGTAAATTTTTCAGAAACAAACTATCCACGTTCGTCACAAAAAAATTATTATGATCGATGAATTGGTCGAAATCCTTAACTGTTATACTCTTTATTAAATCAAGATCACGCACACAAAGGACTGGTTGGGTAAATTGATGGATTCCATAATATCTAGAAATTTTATTTAATTACGGAGGCACTTGAAAAATAATCTTACCTTTCGTTTGGGAAATCATTGTACAAATCTTTCACGTATTCAAAAAACGACTTACCCCTGTGTATGAGGCTGGCAGAATTTCCAATGAGAGGTAAAGCTTTCTTATGTGGAACTCCACGATCTTTCCAGTAGGAAAGTGGCTTAATAGCCTTATAATAAAACAGCACCAAAAACACCATGAACGAAATTAACCAAAGCATGGTTGAGAAATTGATTATGACTAGGACGATGAAACGATATTATTTTTATAATAAAGGATAACAAATAATCTCTGATTAGTAATTTAGCAAGCTTGTTGGACGTGGCAACCAAGCCTAAATGAGGAGATGGTGTATTTGTGTGTGCGTAGGGACATATATAAGTGCTGCTTTCTGTCATTAACCTTCATACTATTAATTTCGTTCAAGGTCTACGTGTAAATTAGCATAGGCATCAAGACTCGCAATGGGTACCATCTTTTTGGCAAAAGGTTAAAAATCGCACTATGTATCTATACTTATATGTTAAGTGTATTAATGTATTAATTATCTTCTACATGGAACATATTTTATATTTGTTCAAAATTAATGTTATGGAACGCTAATTAAAAATGGACTAATTCTATTTACTTACTGAGCAATATTCCCAAAGTTTGCGTAATCATATACCTACGCAACAGTTTCGAGATGACAGGTCCACCTCCCCTACCCTGAGCGACCCCACTTTAAGAGTCACTCTGTTACACAAGGTGATTCAATATTCACTCCCCAGTTCTTCTACAACTAAAAATAAGATAAAAATAAAGAATAGTAAAATCCCGAAAGCCTAACCGTTTTCTAAACGTTCGGCAGCACGGGCGTTATCATTACAAGCGCCTAAAACTTTTATCATATCGACGTATTCTCTATTAGCAGACCTTTCCATTATTAATTTAAAAGCTTTTCCAGCTTTCAATACTTTATAAACGATATTAAGTCAAATAAACGTCAAAGTAAAACAAAATAACGACAAGTAAATGCGTTGCAATTTGATTTAAAATTTTGAATTGTTTTATACTTTATTTCAATTTTACCAGAAAACGGTTAGGCTTTCGGTATTTTATTATCCTTTATTTTTATCTTATTTGTAGTTTTAGAATCCATATCCGAGAGCTGGGGAGTGAATATTGAATCACCCTGTAATCAAAGGGAAAATGTTCACGACCTTGCATTGAAATATTGTAACTCTTGGGAATAAACTGCCGGAATTGACAATAGCTGTTACCGGAAATAGGCGATGCCTAATCACATTAGAGAACAATATATAGGTACATACAATAAATATTTAAAAGAAATACTTCTAAAATGAATATGTACCTATATAGAAAAATGCGATAGAAGTTTGTACTTTCAACTTTTAACCTAATAATTTAATAAATGAATAATAAATATGTGTAAAATTGACAAACAAAGAACTGTAACTTCATTGGCTGTATGAATGAAATTTGCGATGGGTCATGGCCCATGGGAGACTTTCTGTAGGCCAACCGGGGGTCAGTAATTAATGTCGTAGGTCTCAATATTTGAGTGGGGATTTTAAAAGTTATTAAGCTAAGGAGTGATTGTTTAACAATTTCTGTCCAAAAATTAATACTTATAATGGAGCTTCGCCGATCGTGCAGACTAAATACCGCAAACTTTTCACGAAGATTTATCAATCTAATTGTCAAGTTGTCTGGATAAATTTGACAGTTGTAATATTTTTAAAGCTGCATGATTGTCTGATAATAAATCTTAGACTTCGCAAAGCGCAACCCTTAATAGATTGGAAATGAGCGTCAAATTTTAATTTGGAGCAATATTGTACGCCCAAATCACAATTTCATTTTCGAAAGAGGTTCACAATTCTTCGTACCTATATTTAAATTGGATGTTGCTATTTTTCAATTATTTATACTCCATTCAAGATCATCTTTTAACATTATACAGTCATTTAGATTATCAATTTTGTGGTATCATTTCATGTCATCAGCTAATAGCAGACACTTTGAGTTGTAAATGACATCAGGCAAATCGTTTATGAAAAAAACTAAAAACAATAACGGATCTAAATTCGATCCTTGCGGGACTTGCCGTATATTTTCCGGACGTATTTCTATCATATTTAACAACAAAGCGCCCGCTGGGATCTAATGGGATAGTGTCTTGTTCTTAATAGTTTGGTTACTCACGTCCCCGTATTGGAGCCGTTTTCTTCGGATCCATATGTTAGGAAGGGCTTTACGTACGTTTTGTTTTGTTTTGTCATATCTTTGTGCAGACCTTCCTTGCCCAGAAACCATGGCTGTCATAAGTTATCGCCCTTGCACTATCACATCTAGGTTGATTGGGTCTTATCAAAAATCTACGTGAACGCCTCAAAGCAATATGAAGATATAACTGAGAATGGTGTGAAAGGGGAAGCGGTTCTTATCCTTTTCAATGAATGTGGTACACCATTACGAGATAGGTATTCCACCAAACCCATGCGGAGTATGTGCTTGTTTACAATACCCAGATAGTATGGTCACGAGCAAGGCAGGTTCTTCCTTGAGAACCCTGCGCAGAAATACGCTAGACTGCGTGATGGTACCTGTTGGATGATAACAATCTAACAGCACGTTCCTTCCAGCATTCTTCGATTAATGTGAGAGGAGTTTGTACGAGACTTCATATCCTAATCTCAAAATTTCTTGCTATTTGTATGGATAAATCATTCGTGGCAACCTGGGCGGTGATTCTTCTTTCACCTCAGACGCTGTAGCGGCTTCAGAAGTTGTTGTTGCTCTGGTGGCTGCAGCGACGTACTCCTCAAGTCTGGTTTGATAGAGTTACTGACCCTCACCTTGGCGTTTAGAATAGTGCGCTCTTCTTATTCTATGATGAGAATTATTGGCCTGCCTTGCTGTGTGCAAGACACAACGGTTGTCTACTTTTGTCCAGGAATCCTGCACTGTACACAAATGGCAACCTTTACGAAGCGTTGGCCTAATGCCGTAAACTATAGGCATCCTCTGAGGTTGATTCTTTACGGTTGTGCAGAAGACACCTGCACGCGCCCCGTTTAACTACCACCAGGTCATGGCGCTCCCCCGGCAGCCTTGGAAGACAGCTTTCCTTAATTACCTCAAGATATACGGTCTCCTATAATGCTCCAGCAGCTGGTATAGAAGCGACTGTCCGAGGTGAAAGAATGATCACCGCTCAGGCTGCCATGGATGTACATCTCCATGCCCTCACATTAATAGAGCAATGGTGGAAGTAACACTCCTTGTTCATCAGCCCAGCAGAGACGAGCTTCTCTATTCTTTTATTTTTTCAAAAATAGTTCAAGTTCTAGAGTAATCAAACATCAAAAAGCTTTGGTGCTCATCCTCAAAGGCTGTACTGTGACTGTGCATTGCTGTGATTAGACCTTTGTTCGTTATGGTGGCCCATGCGCAGAATCGTGTTCATGGGCGTAATACAAACAACCTCTACATCTGCCATGGAGGTTCTCATGGACCAATTGGATCTCCACGTGCAAGGGAATATCATTCTGGCAGTGTTGCGTCTGAAAACGAAAAGGTAATGAGGTAATTTTCGATCCTTAGGTTTCTGCCTCATATAATATGATGACATGAGTGACGTTTCACTATCGGAAGTAGCCCAATGGGTTATCGTGAAACAGAAAAGAAAACTATTCCTGAGCAAACGCAAGCGATATTAAAATTGTCCACCGGTTCTCACGTAGAAAGTAACAATTTCTCGACAGTAATAAACTTTGAACAGATTTTAAGCGTTTTACTTAATCTATCAGTAATCAATCAGTAATATTTGACATCCTACTTCACTCGACGTTCTAGTCCAAGCTAAATACCACTCTCGGAAGACAAGCGAAACGATGATTGAAGTTTTAAAGGAATTTGTGTTTTGTCGATCACTAAAATATTAAATTTCGACAAGAGATGGAACATTAAGGTCTTGGTCTGCAAAAGTGCGAACCGAGAAGCTGCAAATCAATAAAAAATAATTTCCAAAAATGAAAGCGTTTACTTACCGATGCAGTTTCTTGGACCAGAACCGAAAGGTAAAAATGAATAAGGTTTAATTTTAGTTTTATTCTCATCGTTGAACCTTTCTGGAATAAATTTTGTCTGATTGTCAAAGTAGCGCGGATCACGGTGTATTCATTCCCACTGTTGGGATGAGCACCGTATCGCCTTTTTGGATTGTGAAAGTTTTCTCGTGGGATTTTACCGGTTTAATTACGTAATTCTTTACGCAACGACGATCCATTATGAAACCAGGTGGCCATTTCCTCAACGTTTCTGAGACGTAGGTTAAACTTCCATCGCACTCGTTCAAGGTCTCGTCAATCTCGGCTTGAAGCTTCTCTTGCACTTCTGGATTAACAGCCAACTCATATGACATAAAGGATAGTAATGTGGAGGACGTTATGAAACCTCCCAAAAAGAAAATGAGCGCTTGCGCCGTTATGTCTTCGTCTGTCAGTTCAAGCTTTGGCGGTTTTCCGTGATTCTTCAACTGCAGCAAACTCAGTTTTTGCCATCTCCGGTTCATCCCTAATGACTCTTCTCTTACGAGATTCCAATAATAGATGAATCATATCCTGTCGAACAAGTTCTCCATTTTCTCTACTGTCGATCGTTTCCTTAATAACTCGGCGGAAAAACGCTGAAACTTCAGGTGGAAACATATCAACTCTTATAATCTAAACATCGGTAAATTAGTAGTAGATACAACGAACTAAAATGAGTACAACTACCTTTTTAAGAAATGTGAAAAAACCAAGCGCAAATATCAACAACATCCTCCCCCTTCCCATAGTTGTCATTTTTCCCATCCTGTAGAATTCGTTCGTTTGATCTCGAAGCGAATCGCACTTAAATCCAAATGCAGTCGATGCGATTACGTCATTAGTGAATCGAGTGAAGATGTCCTTCATCTCGATTGTAACTACATTTTCGTTCTTCTTCTCGAAAAATTCGACAAACTGCTGGGAACATTCGCAAAATAGCAGAAACATCGTCTTCATTTTGCTGCTGGTGAATGACGGACTTAGGGTAGCTCTCATGTCACGCTATGTTTGTCCTTTTAGGTTTATTAAATTTTTCGTCATCAAGCTATCCACATTGTCCATAATATAATTATTATGGTCAACGAATTGGTCAAAATCCTTAACTGTTATACGCTTTATTAAATCAAGAGCACGCACATAAAGGACTGGTTTGCTAAATTGATGTATTCCATAATATCGGTACATTTTTGGTTAATTTTGGGGGCAACTGGAATATACACCTTTCATTTGGGAATTCATTGTATAGATCTTCCACATATTCAAAGAAAGACTTACGACTACAGAGAAAAATTGAAGAATTTCCAATCAGAGGTAAAGCTTTCTTATGTGGAATTCCACGATCATTCCAGAACCAAAGTGGCTTAATCGATTTATAATAAAACACCACCAATAACACCGCCAACACAATTATCCAAAGCATGACCGAGAAAGCGATTATCAATAAGTTACAGTTTAATTTGATACTAACCAATTAATTATATAGAGGATTAATAAACTCTCAACCTCCACCTTTTTGACAAATATATTTAATTTTCAATAATTACAATGTTGAAAATTAAATATATTTGTCAAAAAGGTGGAGGTTGAGAGTTTATTAATCCTCTATATCATTATAAACCCCTTCGTGAAGTTCGAATTCTCCATAACCAATTAATTATTTATATAATAAAGGATAACAAATAATCTCTGATTACATACTTAGCGCAGTAATATACTACGTAGTGTTATCAGTATGATGCAAGCTTTCACATATTTTTGATAAAATTTCATTCAAACCAAAACTACATAATTCCGATTGTTAGACTACCTGTAACCTTCCTCTTCCATTCTTCACACTTCTTCTTACCTGGAAGAATTGCTGAAAACCATTAGAGCAATTAAATTCTTGTCACAGACGAACATTGTCGTCAAAGAAGTATCGTTAACGAGCTTTTCTAAAAAAATTTTTGGATGTTAATCCGTTTCTATACGTTTTATACAAAGGCAGCAAAAGGAAGTTATGTCAGGAGGTTATGTTCTAACTGACAGGTAAACAAACTAATATATTTTGTGACAGGTCATGAAAGTAGTTGCCGATTTAATATTTTATCTTCATCCATACACTTTGGACGGCGGCCATATTTGCAAAGATCCCCTGGACCAACTGTATGTCATTATGTAACGTATGTGGTTCATGGAGAAATACTTCTCATCAAATTCTTCTATTGTTGCCACTCTACACGTGGGGCGTTGAATATCGCTCAGATTTCGGAACATCCATCCACGCCATGAGGTCCAGACCAATACTTGCCCGTAATATAGTACGTCGTGTGGAAAATGAGACCTAGTAGTTGTAGAGCAGTACAAATTCCATTCATCCCTTGGCATTCATACAGATGTAAATTCTATATGATGAACTGGAACCCAATCCCCTCTATTCCCCCCTTTGTTCAAGCTCCTCACAGTACCTTTTTCACCAGTCTCGTTTTGTCTTTCTAATGGTCTGAAGAAAGTATTCTGATTCGAACTGAATCTTAGAAAAGTAGGTTTTGGTTTTTGTTGCTGTTGCTCACGACCAGATCCCTCCGAGTACTGTAAGTCCGAGAAATTCTTATAAAGAAGTAAGAATTCTTTATGGTCTTATTATATTCGATGTGTGGTTCGGTACGCACCTCATTTTCTCGTGGTTTAGATTGATAATTTGAGCGATCGCTAACAATAAAGTGGGGGCTAACCTAGAACAAGGACGTGGACAGTTTGTCTCTCCCCAAATTCGAGACGGGATGGCTAGCAAGCAAAGTAGTTAGGAAGTTGCAAGACACTGGACGAGTTCCTGGAACTGCTCGCAGTCGAGACAATGTCCACAGTCACGAAAAAGTGGAGGAAAACCTCGACTTAGTTGAAAAACCATATAATAGCTTGAAAAGACTATCTAAGATTCTAAGGACAAGGAAATATCACGCCTTGAAGGTAGGGAGGTTGACGCGTTGAATTCGCTAATACTATAAAACGCACCTTCGATGAGGAAATTTTTTAACCTATTTTTTAGTGAAATTATATGGCAAATCCCCGACCTCATCAGGCAGCAGATTACAGAGTACAAACGAAATATTACCAAAACTGTTGTGGATCTTTTCCAATCTGTAGTGCCTTAAATCTAGGTTATTTGAATTGTTACGATATAATTGATCGTATAGCACGGGCAACTTACACAAAAAGCTTGAACCGAATCGAACGCTCAGGGTCAAAAATACATTCTGAATGAATTTTATTAAAACATTGTTTTTTTTTTCAACATTTTATTTACATTTTACTAAAATGAGAAACAAAAAACCCAATCAACTAACTACGCTCCTAGTTCAAAAATAATAATGTATAATTTTGACATTTAAACTTTTATTTCTTCCTACGTTCTAATCCAAGCCAAATACCTTTCTCTGAAACTAATGTCATTCTCGACTTATGAATCGTTAAGGGAATTTGTGTTTTATCAATAACTAACAAATTAAATCTGGACAGAAGATGAAAAATTAACGTTTTGGTCTCCACAAGCGCGAAACGGGAAGCTACAAGTGAGTGATAAATAAGCCGCTCACAATTACAATCATTATACCTACTTACCAATACAACTTCTTTGTCCGGAACCAAAAGGTAAATAGGAATAGGGTTTAATTTTAATTTTATTTTCATCACTGAACCTTTCTGGATCAAATTTGTTTGGATTTTCAAAATAATGTGGATCGCGATGAATTCCTATCGTCGGGATGGATACCATCGTCCCTTTTTCGATTATAAAAGCTTTCTCGTGTGGTCTTACCGGTTCAACTACGTAATCATTTACGCAACGACGATCCAATTGGTAACCAGGTGGCCATTTCCTCAACGTTTCTGAGACGACCATATCCATGTATTTCATGGTTTGAAGAGCGTTGTAGGTTAAGGTTCCATCGCACTCGTTCAAGATCTCGTCAATCTCGGCTTGAAGCTTTTCTTGTATTTCTGGATTAAAGGCCAATTCGTACGACATAAAGGATAGTGCCGTGGCGGGCGTATCGTAGCCGCCGAAAAAGAAGCCGAGTGCTTGTGCCGTTATATCTTCGTCTGTTAGTTCAAGCTTTGGTGGTTGTCCGTGATGAATTTTCGATTCTTCGACTGCAGCAAACTCAGTTTCTACCGTCTCCGGTTCATCCCGAATCGCTCTTCCCTTACGAGCTTCCAACAATAGATGAATCATATCGTGTCGAACAAGTTCTCCATTTTCTCTACTTTCGATTGTTTCCTTAATAACTCGACGGAAAAAGGTGGAAACGCTTTGTGGAAATATATCTAGTTTTATAACCTAAACATTGGTCAAATAAGAATATGGAAAACTTTAATTCGTACTACCTTTTGGAGCAATGGAAATAAACGGATTACAAACATTAAGAGTAGTTTCGCTCCTCCAAAATTTGTCGCCTTTTTTCCCATCGTGTAGAATTCGTTCGTTTGTTCTTTAAGCGAATCGCACTTGAATCCGAATGCGGTTGACGCTATTGCGTCATTAGTGAAACGAGTGAAGATGTCTTTCATTTCGACTGTAATTACATTTTCCTTCTTCTTTTCGAAATATTCGACAAACTGCTGAGCGCATTCGGAAAAAAGCAGAAACATCGTCTTCATTTTGCTGCTGGTGAATGATGGGGTGAGGGTAGCTCTCATGTCGCGCCATGTTTGCCCTTTTAGGTTTAGTAAATTTTTCGCAAACAAACTATCCACGGTCACCACAAAAAAATTATTATGATCGACGAATTGGTCGAAATCCTTAACTGTTATACTCTTTATTAAATCAAGATCACGCACATAAAGGGCTGGTTCGCTAAACTGATAGATGCCATAATATCTACAAATTTTATTTAATTACGGAGGCACTTAAAAAATATTTTCACCTTTCGTTTGGAAAATCATTGTACAAATCTTTCACGTATTCAAAAAGCGACTTACTCCTTTGTATGAGATTGGCTGAATTTCCAATGAGAGGTAGAGCTTTCTTGTGTGGAACTCCACGATCTTTCCAGTAGGAAAGCGGCTTAATGGCCTTATAATAAAACAGCACCAATATCACCACGGACGAAATTAACCAAAGCATGGTTGAGAAATTGATTATGACTAGGACGATGAAATAATAGGTATTATTTTTATAATAAAGGATAACAAATAATCTCTGATTAGTAATTTAGGAAATTTTTTGGACGTGGCAACCAAGTCTAAATGAAGAGATGGTTTATTTGTGTGTGGGTAGGGAAATATACCGTATATTATATAAGTGCTGTTTACTATTGTTAACCTTCATACTACTAACTTTGTTTAAGGTCAACCTGTATATTAGCATATATAGTCTGAGAGCCTCGAAATGGGTATAATTTTTTTGGCAAAAGGTTAAAAATCGCACTATCTATATATGTACTTATATGTTAAGTGTATTAATGTATTAATTATCTTCTACGTGGAACATATTTTATGTTTGTTCAAAATTAATGTTATGGAACGTTAATTAAAAATGTACTAATTCTATTTACTTACTGAGAAATATTCCCAAAGTTTGCGTAATCATATACCTACGCAACAGTTTCGAGATGATAGGTCCACCTCCCCTACCCTCAGCGACCCCACTTTAGGAGTCACTGTTACACAGGGTGATTCAATGTTCACCTTCCAGCCCTCGGTATTCTACAACCACAGTGTAAGATAAATACACCGTGTCTACAACTAAAAATAAGATAAAAATAAAGAATAGTAAAATCCCGAAAGCCTAACCGTTTTCTAAACGTTCGGCAGCATGGGCGTTATATCATTACAAGCGCCTAAAACTTTTATCATATCGACGTATTCTCTATTAGCAGACCTTTCCATTATTAATTTAAAAGCTTTTCCAGCTTTCAATCCTTTATACATGATATTAAGTCAAATAAACCTCAAAGTAAAACAAAATAACGACAAGTAAATGCATTGCAATTTGATTTAAAATGTTGAATTGTCTTATTCTTTATTTCAATTTTACCAGAAAACGGTTAGGTTTTCGGGATTTTATTATCCTTTATTTTTATCTTATTTTTAGTTGTAGAATACATATCCGAGGGCTGGGGTGTGAATATTGAATCGCCCTGTATTATAATCAAAGGGAAAGTGTTCACTACCTTGCATTGAAATATTGTAACTCTTGGGAATAAACTGCCGGAATTGACAATAGCTGTTACCGGAAATAGGCGATACCTAATTACATGAGAGAAGAATATACAGGGTGTGTATAAATTGACGGAAAAGCTACACGCTGCGACATTCTTCGTTCAATTCTGAATCGAAAATCTTAATGGTAAAATGTTGTATCATGCTTCATACGTCTTCACGAGGTTCTCCAAGTTAGGACTTTTGGTCTATAAATAAGTGTTAATTTCGATATCTGTTTGTAGAGCTAGCTGCACTTAAGAATAATGAAGGAATTTTGATAATTTTGTTTCGTTAACGATTCCTCTTTTGGCTTCAAAGTTTGTTTTTAACATTTCTTTATTAACGTACCTATTTTTACCGAAAACACATTTGGCAATGTTGTAGAACAAAATTTCCATTCTAATGCGATTTCAAAAGATTTCAATCATAAGTATCATAGCAACGGTAGGTATTACAGTCGTATGCTGGTTTACAGTGTTGCCAAATGTATGTTTCTTTTAAGTGGCCCCTGAAGACATACGAAGCATAATAGAGCAATTTAACATTAGGATTTTCGATTCAGAATTGAATGAAGAATGTCGCAGCGTGTAGCTTTTCCGTCAATTTATACACACCCTGTATACATACAATACAATAAATAAATATTTAAAGGAAATACTTCTAAAATGAATATGTATATGGAAAAATGCGATAGAAGTCTGTACTTTCAACTTTTAACTTAATAAATTTAATAAATGAATAATAAATATGTGTAAAATTGGGTCTATATCACAACGGCCACTGATCATAACGGCCACCCCGGTTTTTGCTATTTCGTAACGGCCACCTTGATCACAACGGCCACTTTTATTATTTGATCATAACGTGAACAAGGTGGCCGTTATGATCAAATAGTATTAGAGGCCGTATGTGATCAAAGTGGCTGTTATTAAATAACAATAACCTAGGTGGCCGTTATGATCAGTGGCCGTTGTGATCAGGTCCCGTAAAATTGACAAACAAAGAACTGTAACTTCATTGGCTGTATGAATGAAATTTGCGATGGGTCATGGGAGACTTTCTGTAGGTGCAACCG
This sequence comes from Pyrocoelia pectoralis, assembly GCA_036250285.1. Taxonomy (NCBI): domain Eukaryota; kingdom Metazoa; phylum Arthropoda; class Insecta; order Coleoptera; family Lampyridae; genus Pyrocoelia; species Pyrocoelia pectoralis. The sequence goes on from CM070080.1 coordinate 39,977,285, forward strand.
GGGGACAATAATTAATGTCGTAGGTCTCGTCAATATTCGGGTGGGGATTTTAAAAGTTATTAAGCTAAGGAGTGATTGTTTAACAATTTCTGTCCAAAAATTAATATAATGGAGCTTTTTGACGACCTTGCAGACTAAGTAACTCAAACTTTTCTTCTATCAATCTAACTGATGTCAAGAGTAGTCTAGATAAATTTGGAAGTTGTAATATTTTTAAAGCTGCATGATTGTCCGATTAAATTGGATTTACTATTTTTCAATGATATTGTCATCTGTGAACATTTCGGAATATTAAAATACAATTTATTATTTATACTCCATTCAACATCATCTTTTAACATTTTACAGTCATTTAGATTATCAATTTTGTGATACAATTTCATGTGATCAGCGAATAGCAGACACTTTGAGTTGTAAATGACATCAGGCAAATCATTTATGAAAAAAAAAACTGAAATAATAACGGACCTATATTCGATCCTTGCGGCACTCCCGGCACACAGACCATTGAACAGATCTCAAATTGTGATCTGTGACCATTTCTATCGCAAGTGTTTTGCTAATCCTGCTCAATTTTAAGATGGATACTACTAAACACAGTTTGGGTTGTCAGGGAAGATTTTCTGAGTGAGATGAGTCAAGAAATATGGCTCATCCTTGAAGTTGTGAAAGAAGATATAATCATAGTAGATAGCAGAAGTGGAAAATTTTTTGGGAGGAACCCGTGACTTTATAGAATTTGAAATGGCTGTAAAGTAACTGTACGATTCTTGTAATGAGTTGACACCTAATGAAGCAAAACAATTTTGAGATTTCTGATAGATTTAAAGTTTAAATTAATGACATTTTATCACTCCCGAAAAAACACCCGCTTTAGTATGTTTCTTGATCAATTTTGAAAACGTTTTCGAAATTCTTCTTTGAGGTATCTGGATTTTTGGTTTTATACTACCGCAATTGGCGATATAATTTCCAGGAAATTGTTCCTAAAAAGGAAGCCCATAAGTAGCTCAAATCGCAGATGTTTATGAAGTTGGGCGCCAGTGAATTCTGAATGGATTACAAACTTATATTCCTAATAGCTAAAGTATAATTTTCACATTTAAGCTTTTACTTCTTCCTACGTTCCAATCCAAGCCAAATACCTTTCTCTGAAACCAAGCCCATCTTCGCCTTATGAAGCTTTACGGGAATTTGTGTTTTATCAATAACCAACACATTAAATCTGGATAGAAGATGGAAAATTAACGTTTTGATTTCCAAAAGCGCGAATCGGGAAGCTACAAGTGAGTGATAAATAATCCGCCCTCAATTATTATGTACAATCATTACTTACCAATACAATTTCTTGGTCCGGAACCAAAAGGTAAATAGGAATAGGGTTTAATTTTAGTCTTATTTTCATCATTGAACCTTTCTGGATCAAATTTGTTTGGATTTTCATAATGGTGCGGATCACGATGGATTCCTATCGTCGAGATGAGCACTACATCCCCTTTTTCTATTGTGAATGCTTTCTCGTGTGGTTTTACAGGTTCAACGACGTAATCCTTTACGCAACGACGGACGATCCAATTGGAAACCAGGTGGCCATTTCCTCAACGTTTCTGAGACGACCATGTCCATATATTTCATGGTTTGAAGAGCGTTGTAGGTTAAGGTTCCATCGCACTTGTTCAAGATCTCGTCAATCTCGGCTTGAAGCTTTTCTTGTATTTCTATATTAAAGGCCAATTCATACGACATAAAGGATAGTGCCGTGGCGGGCGTATCGTAGTCGCCGAAAAAGAAGCCGAGTACTTGTGCCGTTATATCTTCGTCTGTTAGTTCAAGCTTTGGTGGTTGTCCGTGATGAATTTTCGATTCTTCGACTGCAGCAAACTCAGTTTCTACCGTCTCCGGTTCATCCCGAATAGCTCTTCCCTTACGAGCTTCCAGCAATAGATGCATCATATCGTGACGTATGAGTTTCCCATTTTCTCTACTGTCGATTATTTCCTTAATAACTCGACGGAAAAAGGTGGAAACGCTTTGTGGAAATATATCCAGTTTTATTACCTAAACACTGGTAAAATAAAAATATCGAAAACTAAAATTAGTACTACCTTTTGGAGCAATGGAAATAAACGGATTACAAATATTAAGGGTAGTCTCGCTCCTCCAAAATTTGTCGCCTTTTTTCCCATCGTGTAGAATTCGTTCGTTTGTTCTTTAAGCGAATCGCACTTGAATCCGAATGCGATTGACGCCATTGCGTCATTAGTGAAACGAGTGAAGATGTCTTTCATTTCGACTGTAATTACATTTTCCTTCTTCTTTTCGAAATATTCGACAAACTGCTGAGCGCATTCGGAAAAAAGCACAAACATCGTCTTCATTTTGCTGCTGGTGAATGATGGGCTGAGGATAGCTCTCATGTCGCGCCATGTTTGCCTTTTTAGGTTTAGTAAATTTTTCGCAAACAAACTATCCAAGTTCACGTCGTTCACCACAAAAAAATCATTATGATCGACGAATTGATCGAAATCCTTAACTGTTATACTCTTTATTAAATCAAGATCACGTACACAAAGGGCTGGTTCGCTAAACAGATGGATCCCATAATATCTACAAATTTTATTTAATTACGGGGGCATTTAAAAAATAATCTCACCTTTCGTTTGGAAAGTCATTGTACAAATCTTTCACGTATTCAAAAAGCGACTTACTCTCTTGTATGAGACTGGCAGAATTTCCAATGAGAGGTAAAGCTTTCTTATGTGGAACTCCACGATCTTTCCAGTAGGAAAGTGGCTTAATGGCCTTATAATAAAACAGCACCAATAACACCACGAACGAAATTAACCAAAACATGGTTGAGAAATTGATTATGACTAGGACGATGAAACCATAGGTATTATTTTTATAATAAAGGATAACAAATAATCTCTGATTAGTAATTTAGGAAATTTTTTGAAGGTGGCAATCAAGTCTAAATGAAGAGATGGTTTATTTGTGTGTGGGTAGGGAAATATACCGCATATATAAGTGCTGTTTGCTATTGTTAACCTTCACACTACTAATTTCGTTCAAGGTGTACCTGTATATTAGCATAGTCATAATGGGTACCCAGGGTACCAGTACCATGGTTCATCACCTTCTTGGGAAAATGTTCCAAATCGCACTACCTATACTTATACCAAAGAGTATCTTACTCTTTGCTTATACCTATGTTAAGTGTATTCATGTATTAATTATTTCCTACATGGAACAGCAGATACATATTTGATATTTGTTCAAAATTAATGTGATGGAACGTTAATTAACAATTGACTAACACTGTTACTGAAAAATAATCCCAAAGTTCGCGTATTCATATAAGTACGGAAAAGTTTGGAGATGAGAGATCCACCTCCTGTACCTTAAGCAACCCCACTTTAAGAGTTACCGTTAGGTATATAGTAATCCCTTAATTAAACAGAAAATGTTCATCAACATCTTGCATTGAAATATTGTAATTCTTGAGATTAAATTGCAGTAATTGACAATGCCTGTTACCGGTCAGTTATCCCTCTTCCCATTTTTCGCTGATTACTATGTAGGTACATACATGCGGGGCAACAATATGTATACTTATACATACAATAAATATTTAATAGAAATACTTCTAAAACGAATATATGGAAAATGCGATAGAAGTCTGTACTTTCAACTTTTAACTTAATAAGTTAATAAATGAATAATAAATATGTGTAAAATTGACAAACAATGAACCGTAACTTCATTGGCTATACGAATAAAATTTGCGATGGGACACTTGCTGTAGGCCAACTGTCGTAGATCTCAATATTCGGGCGGGAATTTTAAAAGTTATTAAGCTAAGGAGTGATTGTTTAACAATTTCTGTCCAAAAATTAAGATACTGGAGCTTCGACGACCTTGCAGACTAAGTAACTCAAACTTTTCTTCTATCGATCTAACTGCCAAGTTGTCTGGATAAATTTGGGATTTTTTTTAAAGCTGCATGATTGTCTGATTAAATTGGATTTACTATTTTTCAATGATATTGTCATCTGTGAACATTTCGGAATATTAAAATACAATTTATTATTTATACTCCATTCAACATCATCTTTTAATATTTTACAGTCATTTAGATTATCAATTTTGTGATACAATTTCATGTGATCAGCGAATAGCAGACACTTTGAGTTGTAAATGACATCAGGCAAATCATTTATGAAAAAACTAAAAGAATAACGGACCTATATTCGATCCTTGCGGCACTCCCGGCACACAGACCTCGAATTGTGATCTGTGACCATTTCTGTCGCAAGTGTTTTGCTAATCCTGCTGAATTTTAAGATGGATACTACTAAATCACAGTTTGGGTTGTTAGGGAAGATTTTCTGAGTGAAGATGAGTCAAGAAATATGGCTCATCCTTGAAGTTGTGAAAGAAGATAATATACCTAATCATAGTAGATAGTAGAAGCTGAAAATTTTTTGGTAGAAACCCGTGACTTTATAGAATTTAAAATGGCTCTACAGTTACTGTACGATTCTTGTAATGAGTTGAAACCTAATGAAGCAAAACAATTTTGAAATTTCTGATAGGTTTGAAGTTTAAACTAGTGACATTTTATCACTCCCGAAAAAACACTAGTTTTAGTATCTTGATCAGTTTTGAAGACGTTTTCGAAATTCTTCTTTGGAGTATCTGGATTTTTGGTTTTATATTACCTCATAATTTCCAGGATATTGTTCCGAAAAAGGAAGCTAATGTGCCCATAAGTAGCTCAATATGCAGATGTTTATGAAGTCGGGCGTCAAGAGTGAATTCTAAATGGATTACAAACTAATATTTTCCTAATACAGATAAAATCTATAATAAAGTATAATTTTCACATTTAAGCTTTTACTTCTTCCTACGTTCCAATCCAAGCCAAATACCTTTCTCTGAAACCAAGCCCACCTTCGCCTTATGAAGCTTTACGGGAATTTGTGTTTTATCAATAACCAACATATTAAATCGGGATAGAAGATGGAAAATTAACGTTTTGGTCTCCAAAAGCGCGAATCGAGAAGCTAAAAGTGAGTGATAAATAACCCGCCCTCAATTATTACAATCATTACTTACCAATACAATTTCTTGGTCCGGAACCAAAAGGTAAATAGGAATAGGGTTTAATTTTAGTCTTATTTTCATCATTGAACCTTTCTGGATCAAATTTGTTTGGATTTTCAAAATGATGTGGATCACGATGAATTCCTATCGTCGGGATGAGGACTACATCCCCTTTTTGGATTATAAAAGCTTTTTCGTGTGGTTTTACAGGTTCAACTAGGTAATCCTTTACGCAACAACGATCCAACTGAAAACCAGGTGGCCATTTCCTCAACGTTTCTGAGACGACCATATCCATGTATTTCATGGTTTGAAGAGCGTTGTAGATTAAGCTTCCATCACACTCGTTCAAGGTCTCGTCAATCTCGGCTTGAAGCTTTTCTTGCACTTCTGGATTAACAGCTAACTCGTACGACAAAAAGGATAGTAAGGTGGCGGACGTTTCGAAACCGCCGAAAAAGAAGATGAATGCTTGAGCCGTTATATCGTCGTCTGTCAGTTCAAGCTTTCGCGATTTTCCGTGATGAATTTTCGATTCTTCGACTGCAGCAAAGTCAATGTCCGCCGTCTCCGGTTCATCCCGAATGACTTTTCCCTTGCGAGCTTCCAACAATAGATGAATCATATCGTGTCGAACAAGTTCTCCATTTTCTCTACTTTCGATTGTTTCCTTAATAACTCGACGGAAAAAGGTGGAAACGCTTTGTGGAAATATATCTAGTTTTATAACCTAAACATTGGTAAAATAACAATATGGAAAACTATAATTCGTACTACCTTTTGGAGCGGTGGAAATAAACCAATTACAAACATTAAGAGTAGTCTCGCTCCTCCAAAATTTGTAGCCTTTTTTCCCATGGTGTAGAATTCGTTCGTTTGATCTTTAAGCGAATCGCACTTAAATCCGAATGCGGTCGACGCTATTGCGTCATTAGTGAAACGAGTGAAGATGTCTTTCATTTCGACATTAATTACATTTTCCTTCTTCTTTTCGAAATATTCGACAAACTGCTGAGCACATTCGGAAAAAAGTAGAAACATCGTCTTCATTTTGCTGCTGGTGAATGATGGGCTAAGTGTAGCTCTCATGTCACGCCATGTTTGCCCTTTGAGGTTTACTAAATTTTTGTTCATGAAGCTATCCACATTCCCCACAGTAAAATTATTATGGTCGCCGAAATGGTCGAAATCCTTAACTGTTATACTCTTTATTAAATCAAGATCACGGACGTAAAGGCCTGGTTTGCTAAATTGATGAATTCCATAATATCTAAAAATTTTATTTACTTAATTACGGATCCACTTGAAAAATAATCTCACCTATCGTTTGGGAACTCATTGTACAAATCTTCTACGTATTCAGAAAACGACTTACCCTTGTGTATGAGGGTGGCAGAATTTCCAATGAGAGGTAGAGCTTTCTTGTGTGGAACTCCACGATCTTTCCAGTAGGAAAGTGGCTTAACGGCTTTATAATAAAACAGCACCGCTAACACTACGAAGAATGGAATTAACCAAAGCATGGTTGAGAAATTGATTATGACTAGGACGATGAAACGATGTTATTTATGGTATAATAAAAGATAAAAAATAATCTCTGATTAGTAATTTAGCAAGTCAACGATACTACTTCAAATGCACTAATATATCACATAGTTATTCATCAGATATTGTTTGTTGGACATGACGATCAATCCTGAATGATGAGATGGTTTATTTGAGTGTGGGTAGATACGCATATACGGTATACATACGTGCTGTTAGCTTTCATTAACATAGAACTTAGTTCAAGGTCAATCGGTATAATCAGTTAAAACTCGAAATGGGTATCATGGTATCATCATTTTTTGGCAATAGGGTCAAAATCGCAGTACCTATAATTCATGTATTAATTTCCTATTTATAATAACTGTAAGTATAAACATATTTTATATTTGTTGAAAATTAATTTTATATAGGTAGGTACGCAAACGTTTGGAGATGACATGTCCATTTTCCGTACCCCTGGGCAACCCCACTTTCAAAGCAACCGTTATATAGTAATAAAAAGTAGCCCCTCATCCCTTAATTTCACCAGCATCGGCTTCTCTTGCATTGGATTATTGTAATTACAGCGAATAAACTGCAGTAATTGACAGTTATCCCTCTTTGCTGTCATTTTTCTCTCTCTTTCTGACACTATTTTATCATTATTTTAGCTCCATCATTTTATACACTTCTGATTCGGACTGAAACTTAGAAAAGTAGGTTTTGGTTTTTGTTTTGGAGAAAATGTGTAGACTGACTTTTGTGAAATAAAAAAAGGTTGTTAAGGGAAAATATTTTGAACTGTCGCTCACGGCGAGAGTACTGTAGGTACGCGAAATTCTTATAAAGAAGTAAAAGTTCTTTAAGGTGTTATTATATTCGGTGAGTGTGGTTCGGTACGCACCCCAATACGTAAACAATAAAGTGGGGGCTAACCTGGAACAAGGACGTGGACAGTAGGTCTCTCTCTAAATTGGAGACGGGATGGCTATTAGCAAGCAAAATGGATCAGAAGTTGCAAAGGCACTGGACGAGTTTCTGGAACTGCTCGCAATCGGGACAATGTCCACAGTCACGGGAAAGAGGAGGAAAACCTCGACTTAGTTGAGAAGCCATATAAGAGTTCGAAGAGGCTATCTAAGGACAAGAAAATATGACGCCTGGAAGGTAACTCTAAACAAAAAACCACTATATGGAAAATTACCTAATAGAAAGCAGCAAACGGGACTGCTGGAGTTGATTATTCACCAAGGTATGAAACGATGTATGCCAAATAGCATGATGCTGCACGGAGAGCGTTTTGTGATGGGCAAGGAAGCTCTGGAGCTATTCAAGCAACCCAACCCAAAGGAGAGGTAGATGGATGCTATAATGAAAAAAGGATGAGCTTCCAGACAATTTGTTACATAGACAACATACAGGAAAGAGTTCGGGTGGAACGAGCAGAGAAACCAGACAAATTCCGATAATACTATTACATGACATTAAGGACGCATTTAATACACCGCCAGTAGAAATGATAAGAGTTGCTCACGAGGAAGATGGCACTCCATCATACTTACAAAACATCATACGAGGGTATTTTAAAGAAACTACCAGGATCAGGACCACAGAACGTACTAGAAAGAAATGTGTGGTTTGTTGCAATAATCTACGCGGATGATATTAGGTACTGTGTTACTAACACACCCGATTCCAACTACGGCTGTAGAAAGCGTCCTATTCACAAGTGGACAGCTAGCCACGAGCTAAAGCTGGTGGGGCATAAAGCACAACCACAATGGTAGGAGAAGGTGGTTGTAGGTGGTCCAACTACACCGGAATATCATGAACAGAGCAATTTACAAGGACCACATGAGACGGCAAATAAAACTCTCAAAGTCCTCGAAAATGTTTCATGGAATATTACAGGGCCATCGGCAACCAAGAGGGGGGAGGGGGGATTTTACAGGTGCGGAAGGAAAGCAGCTTATAGGACCAAAGTTAGAAAGAGACATTTCATTGGTGATACCATAAAGTTTTCTTCATTATTTGTGCACAGCTCTTGTATCACATAATTTTGTGAACCGAGAAAGAAGAATCCTTGGGGTCGAAAGTTTAACATGGGAGTAAATAATATAGTACCTACTTACATCACTTATGGCCGGCGGAAATTGGGCGAGTTTTAATTAGGTTTGCGGGAAGCGAGCTTAGCGGCCGTAGTTTTTGCAGATTTAGTATAAGTATTTTTTTTCAATTGATTCAAAAACAGGAACATGACACACAACAAAGTTTTGAATTAAAAAAATGCCAAAGTTAAGCGTGGATTGCCTCTAAAGCGCCTAGGTTATCGGCACGTTTAGTATATAGTTTCTTATTGGTGTCCTATTTTAGCCTTTTAAACCACGTCCCAGCGTGTTTAAATCGCGCTTTCAAAAACGCGCGTGTTTTCACTAGATTTAGTAACTTTTTCTTAGGTTGGTAGTACAGGTCATTAGAAGTCACTAGATTTTCAAGGCCACGCTCCTGGTTTACAACAAGTTTTGAACAGATAAAAAACAGGGGCGAAGTTTCAAAAAAAGGTGGTTGTCGAATTTCAATAACCAAACCGAGACCATAAACGCTTTGGGGCGGGATTACTATATGTTCAATTTTCTAAATACAAATCGATTACTTAATTTGATACTATTTTGTACGGTACCTAATAGAACTTACTCAAAAAATTTGAACCGAATCGAACACTCAGGACCAAAAATACATTCTGAATGAATTTTATATCAAAAGCCTCTTATTTAGTTTTATTCAATAAACGAACAACTCGATAGCACTTATATTTTAACCATTACTAACTCATACAAAAAAATTACATATCTATGTATCATCATGAGGTAACTAACACCCTAAAAACATATTTTGTCACCTTTACCAAAACGAAAATCAAAAAAACCCATTCAACTTACTTTAATTATGGTTTTAGCGTTATATTCAACAAAGTCAACGATCCCAGTTCAAAAATAAAATTAAGTACATATAGGTAATAAAGTATAATTTTGACATTTAAGCTTTTATTTCTTCCTACGCTCTAATCCAAGCCAAATACCTTTCTCTGAAACCAAGGTAAATCTCCCCTTATGAAGCTTTAAGGGAATTTGTGTTTTATCAATAACTAAAACATTAAATCTGGACAGAAGATGGAAAATTAATGTTTTGGTATCCAAAAGCGCGAAACGGGAAGCTAGAATTAAGTGATAAATAATCCGCTCACAATTACCATCACTACTTACCAATACAACCCCTTTGTCCGGAACCAAAAGGTAAATAGGAATAGGATTTAATTTTAGTCTTATTTTCATCATTAAACCTTTGTGGATCAAATTTGTTTGGATTTTCAAAATGAAGTGGATCGCGATGAATTCCTATCGTCGGGATGAACACCATCGACCCTTTTTGGATTGTAAAAGCTTTCTCGTGTTTTTTTACCGGTTTAACTACGTAATCCTTTACGCAACGACGTTCCAGTTGGAAAGCGGGTGGCCATTTCCTCAACGTTTCTGAGACGACCATATCCATGTATTTCATGGTTTGAAGAGCGTTGTAGGTTAAGTTTCCATCGCACTCGTTCAAGGTTTCGTCAATCTCAGTTTGAAGCTTTCCTTGTATTTCTGGATTAAGAGCCAATTCGTACGACATAAAGGATAATACCGTGGCGGGCATGTCAAATCCGCCGAAAAAGAAGCCGATTGCTTGTGCCGTTATATTTTCGTCTGTTAGTTCAAGCTTTGATGATTTTCCGTGATGAATTTTCGATTCTTCAACTACAGCAAACTCAGTTCCTGCCGTCTCCGGTTCATCACGAATGACTCTTCCTTTACGAGCTTCCAGCAATAGATGAATCATATCGTGACGTATGATTTTACCATTTTCTCTACTGTCGATTGTCTCCTTAATAACTCGACGGAAAAAGGTGGAAAGGCTTTGTGGAAATATATCAAATTTTATAACCTAAACATTGGTAAAATAACAATATGGAAAACTATAATTCGTACTACCTTTTGGAGCAATGGAATTAAATGGAGTACTGACAATAGGAGTAGTCTCGCCCCCGCAAAATTTGCAGTCATTTGTCCATTCGTGTAGAATTCGTTCAATGGTTCTTCAAGCGAATCGCACTTAAATCCGAATGCAGTCGACGCTATTGCATCATTGGTGAAACGAGAGAAGATGTCTTTCATTTCGACTGTAATTAAATTTTCGTTCTTCTTTTCGAAATATTCGACAAACTGCTGAGAGCATTCGGAAAAAAGCAGAAACATAGACTTCATTTTACTGCTGGTGAAAAATGGAGTGAGGGTAGCTCTCATGTCACGCCATGCTTGTCCTTTTAGGTTTATTAAATTTTTCTGAAACAAGCTATCCACGTTGTCCACAAAGAAATTATTGTGATCGACGAATTGGTCAAAATCCTTAACTGTTATACTCTTTATTAGATCAAGATCACGCACATGAAGGGCTGGTTTGCTAAATTGATGGGTTCCATAATATCTACAAATTATTTAATTTAATTACAGAGATACTGGAAAAATATTCCCACCTTTCGTTTGGGAAATCATTGTACAAATCTTTCACGTGTTCCAAAAACGACTTCCTCTTGTGTATGAGGACGGCACAATTTCCAATGAGAGGTAAAGCTTTCTTATATGGAACTCCCCGCTCTTTCCAGTAGGAAAGTGGCTTAATGGCCTTATAATAAAACAGCACCAAAAACACCATGAACGAAATTAACCAAAGCATGGTTGAGAAATTTATTATGAGATTATGACTTTGACGATGAAATGATATTATTTTATAATAAAGGATAATAATCTCTGATTAGTAATTTAGTAAGTTAACTACGCACTACTTCAAATGCACGAATTATGACGTTTTGTTGGACGTGGCAGCTTATATAGTACCGTTGAATGATAAGTTATTATAGTACTTATATACTCGAAACGGGTATCATTGTATTATTATTATGTTTGTGCAAAAGCGTCAAAATTTGACTACCAAACTAAGTACCTAATACTGCATACTGCATACATATTTTACATGTGTTGAAAATTAATGTTATGGAACGTTAATTGGAAATGTTTGAAGGACTACTACTAGCATTGTTTTACTAAAAAATATTCCCAAAGTTTGCGAGTAACCCCATTTTAACGGTGTTAACACTGTTATATAGCAATAAAAAGAAGCCTCTCCCTTAATTCATAATACGATTTTCACCATCATCGGCTTTTTGCATTCTTGAGAATAAACTGCCGTAATTGACAATACCTCCTCTTTGCTCTACTCCTCCCATTTTTCTCGAAACACTATCAACCAATGAATAAATTTATTTACATCGACATAATACAATATACAGGGTGTTTCAGACCACCCGTACCGCCCAAATATCTCGCGAAATACAAAACGCATTGAAAAAAGAAAAAATACATCTAAGAAATTTTTTAAGACTCTATTGTTTGATAGAAATAGAATGTCCCCACTTCCACCCCCGGGGGGTGCAGAGGGGGGTAACTTCGTTATCTTAAATAGTACCCCCCCAGTTTATTATGCAGATTTGAATTCTGCGTTAATAAATAGGAACTTTTTGTTTGAAACATTTTTTGAAGTTCGTAACAGATGGCGCTATGATCGCCGAAATACGTTTTCCGATTACCTATGCTAATTTGATGTCAGTTTGGCTAAGTGACAATAAAAAATGTTAATGCTTTGTAAAAGGGAAGAGGGGGAGCTTCATTTACTCCCCCCCCCCCTCCACACATCACCACTTCACCCAATTTTAGATTTAAACGTATCTCGAATGTCAATGTTTTCTTTACTCGTGAAATCAAAGTATTTCAAAATTTTTTTCTATTTTCCATCGAAGACAAAAAAAATTTACAAAATTTAACTTTTTCAATAGTGGTATTGAACAGTTGTTTAAATCTAAAATGGTTGCGTTTTCCCATCCTAGGTTATGGGACGTAGGGGAGAAGTGACGGTGTGGAGAAGGGGGGGGGGGTAAATAAAGCTCCCCTCTTCCCTTTTACAAAGCATTAAAATTTTTGATTGTCACTTAACAAAACTGACATCAAATTAGCATGGGTAATCGGAAAAACTTCTTTCGGCGATCATAGCGCCATCTGTCACGAACTTCAAAAAATGTTTCAAACAAAAAGTTCCTATTTGTTAACGCAGAATTCAAATCTGCATAATAAATTGAGGGGTGCTATTTAAGATTACGAAGTTACCCCCCTCTGCACCCTCCGTGGGTGGGAGTGGGGACATCTTATTACTATCAAACAATAGAGTCTTAATCAATTTTTTAGACGTATTTTTTCTTTTTTCAATGCGTTTTGTATTTCGCGAGATATTTGAGCGGTACGGGTGGTCTGAAACACCCTGTACATATTTCATTATTTATTTATTTTTCTTCTCAAACAGGTGAAGCCTAATTACATGAGAGAACAATAGGTATATATACATGCAATAAAAATTTAAAAGAAATATTCCTAAATGGAAAAACTCAACAAAAGTCTGAACTTTAACTTAATAATTGAATAAATGTAGGTAAATGAATATGTATGAAATTGCACAACTTTTCGAAACATAAAAACAGGAAATGGTGAGAACAAAAACAAGTGAAGGCCTCTACCACAGAATAAAACATGTTTTATTCTGTGCGCCTACGATCAACGATGGTTCCACAAGTTGAAAATAATATAAAAACTGAGTTATGAACAGTGGCGTAACTGGGACATCAAGTCCAAGTCGAAAATGGGGTCCCTATCCTATACCGGGATAAGGTTTGGAAAAAAATTGTATCGTTTAAAACCCGGGAATTCAAAACCATCCATTCGTTAATCCAACAGCCATGCTTTGCAAGATTTTCCTTACCATGATCCAGACAATTGTCTCACAAATTCATATGTGTATAAGTAAGTACCTTACCAAAAAGAGATTTAGAAAATTAAACAGATTTTTTGCGTCATAATATACCTACACAGTGTAATTCATGGGGTTATGATGGGATTCAATACTATAACTGATCAGTGATCATGTATAGCTAGAGATAGTGTTAAGCGTAAGGAATTATGTTGCAGAGACCTGGCGGTAGTGACGCTGACAGTGGAAAGGGATGGGAGCTTGTACTCGAATCCGCATACCTTCTCTATGACCAACCATATAAGGTACCAAACTGGTGGAACACTGTCCCACGAAAGAGAAGTGGTGGCATGAGGGACTCTCTCGATTGCGGGCACAGACTGCTACCGGTTAGCTATCTTTCTTTGTTCTACTCCTCCCATTTTTTCTAATCACTTTGAACATATACATATATTTCATTATGTAACGTATGTGGTTCATGGTGAAGTACTTCTTATTCAATTCTTCTATTGTTGCCACTCGATAAGTGTCCTCTACACTTTAGCTGCAATTTTGTTGATCAGCGACTGTATTCGCTGGGGGAATAATCATCGAAGCAATGTCACAGACTTAGTATTTTATATAAAAGTAAGTAAATTTATTCTACTATCGATACTATCGATATTTAATCAATTCCTAAGAAATATTAGCTTTATTTCTGATGAACAGTTTCTAATTACAATTAGTTTTAGCATCTCAATCAGGTTTGAAAACGTTTTCGACATTTTTCTTTGAAGTATCTGAAGTTTTAGTTTTATACTATAGTTCCATGGTCAACTAATTGAGCACTTCAAATTAAAATTTTTACGGCAATTGGCGATGTATGGAATGGATCACATGCTAATATTTCGAGTATAAGATAAAACTATAATAAAGAATAATTTTCACATTTAAGCTTTTACGTCTTCCTACGCTCCAATCCAAGCCAAATACCTTCTTCTGACATCAAGCTAAGCCTTGACTTATGAAGCTTTAAGGGAATTTGTGTTTTATCAATAACTAACACATTAAATCTGGACAGAAGATAGAAAATTAACGTTTTGGTCTCCAAAAGCGCGAATCGGGAAGCTAAAAGTGAGTGATAAATAACCCGCCCTCAATTACAATCATTACTTACCAATACAATTTCTTGGTCCTGACCCGAAAGGTAAATAGGAATACGGTTTAATTTTAGTCTTATTTTCATCATTGAACCTTTCTGGATCAAATTTGTTTGGATTTTCAAAATGTTGCGGATCGCGATGAATTCCTATCGCCGGGATGATTACCATCGATCCTTTTTCGATTGTGAAAGCTTTCTCGTGTGGTTTTACCGGTTCAACTACGTAATCCTTTACGCAACGACGATCCAATTGGAAACCAGGTGGCCATTTCCTCAACGTTTCTGAGACGACCATATCCATGTATTTCATAGTTTGAAGAGCGTTGTAGGTTAAGCTTCCATCGCACTCGTTCAAGGTGTCATCAATCTCAACTTGAAGCCTTTCTTGTACTTCAGGATTTAGAGCCAATTCGTACGACATAAAGGATAGTAAGGTGGAGGATGTATCGAAGCCGCCAAAAAAGAAGACAAGTGCTTGTGCGGTAATATCTTCGTCTGTCAGTTCAAGCTTTGGTGGTTTTCCGTGATGAATGTTCGATTCTTGGACTGCAGCAAACTCAGTTTCTGCCGTCTCCGGTTCATCCCGAATGATTCTTCCCTTACGAGCTTCCAATAATAGATGAATCATATCGTGCCGGACAAGTTCTCCATTTTCTCTACTGTCGATCGTTTCCTTAATAACTCGACGGAAGAAGGTGGAAACGCTTTGTGGAATTATATCAACTTTTATGACCTAAACATTGGTAAAATAACAATATAGAAAATTAAAAATCGTACTACCTTTTGGAGCAATGGAAACAAACCGAGTGCAGACATTAAGAGTAGTCTCGTCCCCCCAAAATTTGTAGCCTTTTTTCCCATCGTGTAGAATTCGTTCTCTTGTTCTTTAAGCGAATCGCACTTAAATCCGAATGCCGTCGACGCTATTGCGTCATTAGTGAAACGAGTGAGGATGTCTTTCATTTCGACGTTAATTACAGTTTCCTTCTTCTTTTCGAAATATTCGACAAACTGCTGAGCACATTCGGAAAAGAGCAGAAACATCGTCTTCATTTTGCTGCTGGTGAATGATGGACTAAGGGTAGCTCTCATGTCGCGCCATGTTTGCCCTTTTAGATTCAGTAAATTTTTCTGAAACAAACTATCCACGTTCTCCACAACAAAATTATTATGATCGATGAATTGGTCGAAATTCTTAACTGTTATACTCTTTATTAAATCAAGATCACGCACATAAAGGACTGGTTTGCTAAATTGATGGGTTCCATAATATCTAGAAATTTTATTTAATTATGGAGGCACTTGAAAAATAATCTCACCTTTCGTTTGGGAAATCATTGTACAAATCTTCCACGTATTCCAAAAACGACTTTTTCTTGTGTATGAGGACTGCCGAATTTCCAATCAGAGGTAGGGCTTTCTTATGTGGAACTCCCCGCTCTTTCCAGTACGAAAGCGGCTTAATGGCCTTATAATAAAACAGCACCAGTAACACTACGAACGAAATTAACCAAATCATGGTTGAGAAATTGATTATGATGACTAGGACGATGAAACGATGTTATTTATAGAATAAAAGATAACAAATAATCTCTGATTAGTAATTTAGCAAGTCAACGATACTACCTACCTCAAATGCACTAATGTATTATTACACAGTTGGTCATCAGATATTGTTTGTTGGACGTGGCAACCAAGCCTAAATGAGGAGATGGTTTATTTGTGTGTGGTAGGGACGTATACGGCATACATAGGTACTGTTTGTTTTCGTCGTTAACCTTCATACTACTTTCCGTACAAGGTCAACCGGTATATTCAGTTAACACTTGCAATGGGTAGTTATCATGGTACCTACCTATCATTATCTTTTTGGCAAAAGGGTCCAAATCGCACTACCTATACTTATATCAAAGAGTATATAATTTTCTTATATCTTAAGTGTATTCATGTACTTATTAATTATTTTCTACTTATAATAACAGTACACATTTTGTGTCTGTTGAAAATTAATGTTATGTAACGATAATTAAAAATGTTTGAGAAACTTTTAGGTATACTAGCATTGTTTTACTGCAAAATATTCCCAAAGTGTGCGAAATCATATACGCAAACGTTTGGAGATGACATGTCCATTTCGCGTACCCGGAGCAACCCCAATTTAAACGTCACTGCTAACTGCTATATAGTAGTGGTGGCAATTTTTTTCGAATATTCGAATGTATAATCGGGAATTATTCGAATACTTAACAATACACTATTCGAATTAGAATAAAAACGAATAAAACGAATGACACGAATAAAACGAATAAAACGAATAAAACGAATAAAAAGAATGAAACGAATAAAACGAATAAAACGAATAAAACGAATAAAACGAATGAAACGAATAAAACGTATAAAACGAATAATGGCCAGAACACAGAAAATTGTTAAATTAAGAAAAAAGAGAACTTCGTTGGTTTATTATTGAGAGATGACAGACGGCAGGTAGGCCTACTACCTACTTTTCATTTCATGGAATTATTTCTCATTTACAAATTTCTTTCGACCGACAATATTTTATGAATAGTAGATAAAACGTTGCAGGTACAATATTCGTATTGTAAATAGCTATTTCAGCATTTCTTTTCTGTCAGCTTAAAGTCATTCACTATTCAATAACACCCTTTTACAAGTCGTAATGAACTGTAATTTATTTTTTGTTAGTGTAAAAGGTTTTCGGTAAATCAGTGAACACGTAACCACGCAGGGTGATTTTAACTGGAATTATTTTCATGGTATTGTGAAACTTGAACTTTGTTTATTTAAGTTTATGCTTTTTACCCGCCTTTGATGATAATTTATTCCTTTAAAGGATTATCTAAGCATTTAAATATAAATTTTTACTTTAGTTCAAATTATTTCGTGAAGAATACGAGTGATGCGGTAGTTACTTGCAAAATTTGCAATAAGTGTCTTAAATTTAATGGAGCAACAACAAGTAATGTACTATTCAAATGTTTATGCTTAAATGAAACTTCCATTGGAGAATGCTCTACTAGGTAGGTAGTATAAAACTAGTCCAACGAATAAAAGGAGTAAAACGATAAAACGAATAAAACGAATACAACGAATACAACGAATTCAACGAATAAAACGAATACAACGAATAAAACGAATACAACGAATAAAACGAATACAACGAATAAAATGAATACAACGAATAAAACGAATACAACGAATAAAACGAATACAACGAATAAAACGAATACAACGAATAAAACGAATGTTTTTATGACTATTATTCGAATTCGAATAATTCTATATTCGAATATATTTTTAACGAATATTCGAATACGAAAAAAATTAAATTTGCCACCACTACTATATACTATATAGTAATCAAAAGGGAGAAGAATACGGTTTTCACACCAGCAGCGTCAGCATCTCTTGCATTGGATTATTGTAATTCTTGAGAATAAACTGCAGTAATTGACAATACCTGTTACTGGTCAGTTATCCCTCTTTGCTCTCCTCCTCTTATTTTTCTGTCTTTTTGGCACTATTTTATCATTATTTTAGCTCCCCCACCACTTTATATCTCTATAGACTATCGACATATATTTCATTATGTATAACGTATGTGGTTCGTGAAATTAATACTTCTTATCCAATTCTTCTATCGTTGTCAGTCGATATTTATTCTATAGGTACACTGTGGCTGCAATATTTTTGATCATTATTAGTATTCCTCTAGGGCTAGTTCAGAGTGCTCCCTTACCTTTGTGTATTGCCCCAAGGACACTTTCATAAAAAGAGATCGCCCATTCGAATATGCCTACTACACTGTGAATTATTACAAGTTCATAGGATTTGTTTGGTTGACAGGCACATTGGTATATGATGATAGGCTCGAGTCCCAGTACATCATTCCTGATGGGGCGTTCAGTAAGTTTCTTCAGCAGCTTCAGGTGAAACGACGTTAGATATAAACGACTAGCTTGGGCGTTGAATCTTGCTCAGGTTTCGGAATATCCATTCATGCCATCGGTATATGTATTCCAGACCAATGCTTGCCCGTAATACAGTACATAATATGGAGGATGAGACCTTGTAGTTGTAGGACAGTAAACCCGGTAAACGTTCTTTTCATCCCTTGGAATTCATACAGATTGAATTGGAACCCAATCTCTTCTATTCCCCCCTTTGTTCAACACAAGCTCCTCACAGTATCTCTTCCACGAGTCTCATTTTGCCTTTCTAATGGTCTTATTGTATTCGGCGAGTGTTTTTCGGTGGGTATACACTCAACTTTCTCGTGGTTTACATTGACAATTTCAGTGATTGCAAACAATAAAGTGCGGGTTAACCTAGAACAAGGACGTACAGACTAGGTCTCTCCTTAAATTGGAGATGGGATCGCTAGCAAGCAAAATGGATAGGAAGTTGCAAGATACTGGACGAGTTCCTGCAACTGCTCGCAGACGAGATAATGCCCACCGTCACGGAAAAGAGGAGGAAAACCTCGACTTACCAGAGAAACCAAACCATAACAGCTCGGAGAGGCTATCGAGGGACAAGAAAATATGATGCTATGAAGGTAACCGAAAGCAAAAAACACTATAAGGACAACAGAAAATGACAAAAAAATTAATAAAAAGTAGCAAACGCAGCTGCTACGCGATTATTCAGCGCGCTGCGAAAGATGGCACCCAATCTTATTTACCAAACATCACACGAGAGTATCTTAAAGAAAATACCAGCATCAAGACCACAGATCGTACTTAGGGTCTCACAAGGTTCGGGCCTTGTACTTAATTTTGCTGCCCAGGAGGGAATGCACTTAATAGTCTACGCGGCATGCATACATCATTATACCGAATATGAATTATAGTCAACGAGAATTTTGGGGTAAATCCTAGATAGAGCAATTTTAGTTCTGGAAGACCATAAAAATTAACTTTTTACCTTAAGTGTTGTCATATAATTACTAAACAATAAGTAGGTGCGCTATAATTCATGTGACGCGAAGAACTGTTGGATTCCTCAGGACCTCGAGTCTCACCATGTTCCGAAACATTTCTTTGCCAGACAGAGTTCTGGGTGGATAAAATAGTTATTGTAGACGTTTTCTAGGTTTAAGATTTTTCTTGTGCCCTTACCATGTGTTCTTTTACTCATTATTAAGTACCTCAATCGTTGTTCAGTTGAGGTCATACAAACGCTTGTTAGGGAGGCGATGAATGCACCGATGGACAATATGTTTTTTACAGGAGCGAGAAATTGTTTCTTTAATACGATAACAAATATGACTCATCCTTGAAGTTGTGCAAGAGGATATAATCATAATCGGCAATTGAAGAATGAAGCAATAATTAAGTTACCTACCTTTGTCTTTATTTTTTCATTTTCGGCGTGTTTCCATTATGGGTTTGCCGTTTTTCGTTTCCACAGCTATCTGTTTTACCAGCCTCCTGATTTTAGGTCTCTTTCTATCATTGCTTATTTGATACATACCTGCTGTCCATTCCAAAGTGGGTATCCTCTCTCTCTCTCCCTTTTCTCAGGGATGAGCCAAGAAACATTTCTCATCTTTCACAATGTGGAAGAAGATACCATCATAGCTAAAAATGTTTGGGAAGAAACTCGCGACATTATAGAAATTGAAATGGATCTGTAGTTCCTGTGGAATTCTTCTAATGCGTTGAAACCTAATGAAACTAAGAAGAAGAAGAGTTGACTTTTCATATAAAAGTAAATTTATTCTCTTCTAATAGGTTTCTGAAAGAAAAAAACTGTCAGCAAGCAAAATAATTTTAATATTCCTGATACATTTAAGCTTTTATTTCTTTCTACGTTCCAATCCAAGCCAAATACCTTTCTCTGAAGCCAAGCTCATCTTCGCCTTATGAAGCTTTAAGGGAATTTGTGTTTTATTAATAACCAACACATTAAATCTGGACAGAAGATGGAAAATTAACGTTTTGGTCTCCACAAGCGCGAAACGGGAAGCTACAAGTGAGTGATAATTTGAAAAATAACCCACCCTCAATTACAATCATTACTTACCAATGCAATTTCTTGGTCCGGCACCAAAAGGTAAATAGGAATACAGTTTAATTTTAATCTTATTTTCACCATTGAACCTTTCTGGATCAAATTTGTTTGGATTTTCAAAATGTTGCGGATCGCGATGAATTCCTATCGTCGGGATGATTACCATCGACCCTTTTTCGATTGTAAAAGCTTTCTCGTGTGGTTTTACCGGTTTAACTACATAATCATTTACGCAACGACGATCCATTTGGAAACCAGGTGGCCATTTCCTCAACGTTTCTGAAACGACCATATCCATGTATTTCATCGTTTGAAGAGCATTGTAGGTTAAGTTTCTATCGCAATCGTTCATGGTCTCGTCAATCTCGGCTTGGAGCTTTTCTTGTATTTCTGGATTAAGAACCAGTTCGTATGACATAAAGGATAGCAAGGTGGCGGACGTCTCAAAGCCGCCGAAAAGAAGATGAATGCTTGAACCGCTATATCTTCGTCTGTGAGTTCAAGCTTTGGTAGTTTTCCGTGATGAATGTTCGATTCTTGGACTGCAGCAAACTCAGTTTCTGCCATCTCCGGTTCCTCCCGAATGACAATTCCCTTACGAGCTTCCAGCAATAGATGAATCATGTCGTGTCGAACATGTTCTTCATTTTCTCTACTTTCGATTGTTTCCTTAATAACTCGACGGAAAAAGGTGGAAACGCTTTGTGGAAATATATCCAGTTTTATAATCTAAACATTGGTAAAATAATAATATGGAAAACTTAAATTCGTACTACCTTTTGGAGCAATGGAAATAAAGCGAGTACAAACGTTAAGAGTAGTCGCACCCCTTCAAAATTTGTAGCCTTTTTTCCCATCGTGTAGAATTCGTTCGTTTGTTCGTTAAGCGAATCGCACTTAAATCCGAATGCGGTCGACGCTATTGCGTCATTAGTGAAACGAGTGAAGATGTCTTTCGTTTCGACTGTAATTACATTTTCCTTCTTCTTTTCGAAATATTCGACAAACTGCTGAGAGCATTCGGAAAAAAGCAGAAACATCATCTTCATTTTGCTGCTGGTGAATGATGGACTAAGGGTAGCTCTCATGTCGCGCCATTCTTGCCCTTTAAGGTTTACTAAATTTTTCTTCAGCAAGCTATCCACATTGTTCACAAAAAAACTATTATGGTCGACGAATTGGTCGAAATCCTTAACTGTGATACTCTTTATTAAATGGAGATCACGCACATAAAGGACTGGTCTGCTAAATTGATGAATTCCATAATATCTACAAATTTTATTTCATTACGGAGGCACTTGAAAAATAATCTCACCTTTCGTTTGGGAAATCATTGTACAAATCTTCCACGTATTCATAAAACGACTTACTCTTGTGTATGAGGGTGGCAGAATTTCCAATGAGAGGTAGAGCTTTCTTATGTGGAACACCACGATCTTTCCAGTAGGAAAGTGGCTTAATGGCCTTATAATAAAACAGCACCACTAACACCACGAACGGAATTAACCAAAGCATGGTTGAGAAATTGAATATGAATTATTATTATGACTTATTATAACCTCAGTAATATTTTAATAATTATGAATATTTATTTTATAGAATTGCCCACAAACTATGCAGTTTTTTACGAAAAATAACTTTGAACTTTGAACTATATAATATAAGATAAATAATCTTTCATTAGTAATTTAACAAGTCAACAAGACTACTTCGAACCAATAGACTTAGACATTAATGGAGTTAACAAATACTTTGTGGAACTCCAAAAATAATTGTAATCTTAAATAGAAATAATTCCACTAATTTTTTATTCATATATTTATGTAAACAATGGTTTTGAAGATGCCCTGTTCCGTCGTCGATAGATATTGCCAAAGTAACACTTCCTTATGTGAAAGCAACAACTGACAAAATAGCAAGGGTGTTGAAGGAATACAACATATCAAGACCAACCGAAAAATATCGTCCGTGTTC
Organism: Pyrocoelia pectoralis; assembly: GCA_036250285.1. Classification (NCBI taxonomy): domain Eukaryota; kingdom Metazoa; phylum Arthropoda; class Insecta; order Coleoptera; family Lampyridae; genus Pyrocoelia; species Pyrocoelia pectoralis. Next base: position 39,999,957 of record CM070080.1, read on the forward strand.
CACGTCACCATCACCAAAGACCAGAATCGATTAGGAAGACCAAGGAGTATACGGCATATATTGCAAAACATGTGACAAAGTATACATTGGTTAAACCAACAAACGAATAAATTTGAGGCGAGGTGAAGACCGAAAGCAGTTGAGAAAAGTACGTCAACATCATCTTTAGAACAATACGTTAGACAGAAGCTTTAATAGAGTCACACAAAGCCGAACGAAGTAGTATAGGATGCTTCCCGTTTCATTAAGCAAATGGAAAGAGTAATGGACAGAAGGAAAATAATGAACTAGCGAAACATAGAAGGATGGGTAGTAAGTTAAGACCTGACGCAGTTAATCACTGGTCATGGAAAAAACAGCAAAATTGGAAAAAGACCAGTTATTGTGAATAAACATAAAATGTAGGAGTTTAAGTGCTTAAATAGTTGAGGTGGAATGGGTTATTGAAACATTATTGGATAATGAGGAAAAACGGGCAAAACAAATCTAGTTTATAGTGAGAGTAAACGGCAGTAAAGAAAAGGAATTGGCAACGTGATACAGCATGCACCCCTTGAAACCAAGAGACAGGCAGAAATCAATCGCTCATTCCTTGGGCATCGAATATAATCTTTATTTCTACAATGATGAATCTGTTCCAAATACACTTGTAGGCGAAGTTAGGTCCAGAAGAGCCTTCAAAGCAACTCTAGTTGTCTCATTATGCCTGTGCACGCAAGGTCCGATAGAGGCAAATCATTAAGGAGTGCTATGGCTGTTGCCAGTTGAAAGCCAAATGGAAGCTCGAATGAAGCATGCCAAGAAAACCAGAAAATGTTTCGAAAATTGGGACGAAATGGCATTACTCGACTCCTGGCAGGTGACGAGACTTGGGTTTACTTTTATGATAATTTAACTTCCAAGGAATCCAAATTATGGGTGTTTGAAGATGAAGAACCTCCCAATTTACCCAAGAGAGAAGTCCCTATTCGGAAGATAATGTACGCGGTATTTTTTCGGTCAACCGGTTTAGCCAAAGTTGTCAAATTAGAAAAGGGTCAAAAGGTCAACACTAATTGGTACAGCGCAAGTCTTTCAGATTGTCCAGGAAAGACGCCAAATCTATACCATTATCTTTCATCAAGATAATAGTAGGTCCTGCACAGTATTAGCAACGTCAAAATTTCTGGAGAAAGCTAGGTCACTTTGATGATTCACTCGGTGTATAATTCTTCTGACCTGACTCCCTGTGATTTTTGGCTGATTATAAATCTGAAGAAATTTCTGCGAGGAAAAAGATTTTCAAGTGAAGAAGTGGATGCTGCAGTAAATGAATTTTTTTCAAGCATCTCCCAAAATGAGTGGCGACAAGTATTTAAAAAATGGCAAGAAAGAATGGAAAGGTGCATTCAAGTCATGGGAGACTACTTTTAATTTGTATGTAATAAAATTTAAATTTAATTAACTAGAGTCTTCCATTTAATGATCATCCCAGTATTTAGCGTGGAAGCATAGCTCTTGTCCGAGAACACTACTCATACTAGATGTGCCACAGGTCAATAGGATACCTGCATCATTATTCCTCGTAAAAACCACACGTCCATAATCGAACGATAGGTTTCAGCTGCCCTTCTCAAAGATGTCCAACGTCGTCTTGTCCATAGTGGCTCCAAAATTCCTTTATAACCTAAACATTGGTAAAATAACAATATGAAAAACTAAAATTCGTACTACCTTTTGCAGCAATTGAAACAAACCAAGTAGGTACAGACATTAGAAGTAGGCTCGCCCTTAAGTGTTGTCCAGTGGCGTATCTACACAATATTGGGGGGGGGGGGGGCACATACCACTGTTTTTAGGTAATTTGGGTAATAATCTAGTTGTTAGACCCAATGTTTAACATTAGTTTTTACGACCAAATCCAGAGGGTTTTCTCATTTCGGAAGGGATCCGGCTCCCCTGCCCCCTGCTACCACCTCATATTCGCCCCAGGTGTTGTCATATGATCAAAAAATAAGAAGTAGTTGTACTATAATTCACGTGACGCAAAAAACTGTTACATTATTCTTCAGCCCCTCGGGTCTCACCATGTTTAGAAACATGTCTTTGTGAGACAGAATTCTGGGTGGATAGAATAGTTTTTGTAGACGTTTTATGGGTTTTTCTTGTGTCCTTACAAAAGTAAATTTTGTGTTCTTTTACTCATTATTATTACGCTAGTGCTTTAAATGAGTCTTCAGCTGAAGTCTTATAAACGTTCGTTAATGGAGGCGATGAATATAGAACAAAGGAGAATGTGTTTTGTAAAGAAGTGAAAAATTATTTCTCTAATACGTTAACAAATAAGGAAAAGAAGATTTTCTGAGCGAAGATGAGCCAGGACATACGTCTTATCTTTCATAATGTGAAAGAAGATACCATCATAGTAGCTAGTAGATGCTAAAAATTTTTTTTTTTAATTTATTATTGCCTTAATACAATTTTCTTCTATAGGTTTCTGAAAGACAAAAAAAAACAATTTTGAAATTCCTGATAGGTTTAAACTCTCGATATTTGATCACTTCCTTTGTAAATAAGTATCTGAAATTTTGGTATTATACTATTAATCGGAGTAAAAATGCAAGGCCCTTGACTTTAGAAGCTTGTATCTCAGTAATTAGCAATCATAATTAAATGAAATAAAGTGCATTTATAAGATTATTTATTCCTACAAAAAGCTGTAAAGTTTTAGAGTTTTGCAATACATTGTTAATTTTCTGTATCAGTGTATGTCCAAAAAAGCGCTAATTATTACTCAAATCGCACAAGCGCTCGACTTTAAAAATTAATTAGGTACGACTATACTATTGAAACTGAGTGGTAGATACCTACTTATACATGTATTTGAAAAATGTATACTTATTTGTCGGTGTTAGATGCTTTTGAGGCCAATTGGTTTTTTAGTCTTAAAGCTATAATAAAAAAAACGACATCTTGTGTAACTGAGTACCTGAAAGTTCAATATTAATAAAATTAACAGTAACATAAAAAGTCAAAACAATTATGTTGGGGTCTAACACGATTCAAAAAAAAATGTCGTTATAGATTGGATTTTTAAAAGAAGTTTGTGCGTCTTTCTTTCGCGATAATCATAACATTTATTTTCAATTACAAGAAAAGAAATTTTGTTTTCAATAAAGGAATAATGCAGTTTGATTTCAGTAATACAAATTTAGCATTTAAAAGAAGGATTTTTTCTTTAGTTTCCGTATATTGGAAAATAGTAAATTTTCGGTTATAAGCTCATAAAATCAGTTACTTATATTAATAATCAACATTTATGGGCATCAGTGGCGTAGCCAGGAGATAAAGCGCCGGGTAGCAAGGCGTAAATAAGCGCCTTCCCGGGGAAATGCCCGGAGGGGCGGAAGCCCCCCCCGCCAAGGAGCGCCGCAGGGGAAAATTTTTGAAAATTTCAAGGTCACGCACTTTCCTGACGATAACATTTTGTACCAATATGTACCATAGTAGACTCGAAATTTTCAATAAGAAAATATAACAAGTTAATATTTGAATTTATTTAATATATGTATAAAATAGACTGGGGGCTGCGTTCGCATTCTACAGTACTTCAATCTCGAGTTTAGAGTTGTCACTTTTTCTACCTATTAAAAATACGATTAGTCTTTAGTCTAAAATAATTTTATTTCAAATTAAACGACTTTTTTTTTTCTTTAGGTACTCTGTTAGTCATTAAATTGTAATTTGTATTGACACACAATGCAATGACAATGACACAAACACAATTCGCCGCCCTTTAGAGTGCTGCGCCGGATGGCAATTGCCACCCCTGCCACCCCAGTAGCTACGCCCCTGATGGGCATTCGACGTTTGAGAAGTATGCGTACTACAACATTTTTAAATTTAGTAACAATTTATGAAACAATAACAATTTTATGATGAAACTGACCGTCAACTAGGAAAATGCTAAATACAGTGTTTTTATTGCTGTTAATTAAAATAACAGTTAAACAAGTGATTCTCCCATTTTGATTTTAACACATGTTAAACATATATAAATGACTAATGTACTGCCCAAAAATGAAAAAAATCCCCCCCCCCCCCTCCCACGGTTTTTCAGTATGACCACTAGTCAGGGGCATTTTTACTCAGATTTAGTAGTTGCACGGTTAACTAACTAATTCAGTAGGTAGTTCAAATTTGAATTTTTACGGCAATTGGCGATGTATGCAATGGATCACATGCTAATATTCCGAATATGTAGATAAAGCTATAATAAAGAATAAATTGCACATTTAAGCTTTTACGTCTTCCTATGTTCCAATCCAAGCCAAATACCCGCCTCTGACACCAAGCTAGGCTTCGACTTGTGAAACTTTACCGGAATTTGTGTTTTCTCAATAACTAGCAAATTAAATCTGGACAGAAGATGGAATATTATCGTTTTGATCTGCAAAAGCGCGAAACGGGAAGCTAAAAGTGAGTGATAAATAACCCGCCCTCAATTACAATCATTGCTTACCAATACAATTTCTTGGTCCGGCACCAAAAGGTAAATAGGAATAGGGTTTAATTTTAGTCTTATTTTCATCATTGAACCTTTCTGGATCAAATTTGTTTGGATTCTTAAAATGATGTGGATCCCGATGAATTGCTATCGCCGGGATGATTACCATCGATCCTTTTTCGATTGTGAACGCTTTCTCGTGCTGTTGTACCGGTTCAACTACGTAATCCTTTACGCAACGGCGATCCAATTGGAAGCCAGGGGGCCATTTCCTCAACGCTTCTGATACGACCATATCCATGTATTTCATTGTTTGAAGAGCGTTGTAGGTTAAGCTTCCATCGCACTCATTCAAGGTGTCATCAATCTCGGCTTGAAGCCTTTCTTGTACTTCTGGATTTAGAGCTAATTCGTACGACATAAAGCATAGTGAGTTGGCGGACGTTTCGAATCCGCCGAAAAAGAAGATAAGTGCTTGTGCCGTAATATCTTCGTCTGTCAATTCAAGCTTTGGTGGTTTTCCGTGATGAATTTTCGATTCTTGGACTGCAGCAAACTCAGTATCTCCCGTCTCCGGTTCATCCCGAATGACTCTTCCCTTACGAGCTTCCAATAATAGATGAATTATATCGTGTCGAACAAGTTCTCCATTTTCTCTACTGTCGATTGTTTCCTTAATAATTCGACGGAAAAATGTAGAAACGCTTTGTGGAAACATATCAAATTTAATAACCTAAACATTGGTAAAATAACAATGTGGAAAACTAAAATTCGTAATACCTTTTGGAGCAATGGAAACAAACCGAGTGCAGACATTAAGAGTTGTCTCGTCCCCCGAAAATTTGTAGCCTTTTTTCCCATCATGTAGAATTCGTTCGCTTGTTCTTTAAACGAATCGCACTTAAATCCGAATGCGGTCGACGCTATTGTGTCATTAGTGAAACGAGTAAAGATGTCTTTCATTTCCACGGTAATTACATTTTCCTTCTTCTTTTCGTAATATTCGACAAACTGCTGAGCGCATTCAGAAAAAAGTAGAAACATCATCTTCATTTTGCTGCTGGTGAATGATGGGCTGAGGGTAGCTCTCATGTCGCGCCATGCTTGTCCTTTTAGGTTTCGTAAATTTTTCTGAAACAAACTATCCACGTTCTCCACCTCCACAACAAAATTGTTATGATCGACGAAATGGTCGAAATCTTTAACTGTTATACTCTTTATTAAATCAAGATCACGCACATAGAGGACTGGTCGGCTATATTGATTGATTCCATAATATCTACAAATTTTATTTAATCACGGAGGAACTTGAAAAATAATTTCACCTTTCGTTTGGGAAATCATTATACAAATCTTCCACGTATTCCAAAAGCGACTTACTCTTGTCTAAGATGATTGTAGAATTTCCAATGAGAGGTAGAGCTCTCTTATGTGGAACTCCGCGATCTTTCCAGTAGGAAAGCGGCTTAATGGCCTTATAATAAAACAGGACCAGTAACACTACGAACGGAATTAACCAAAGCATGGTTGAGAAATTGATTATGCCTAGGAATATTAATATTAGAATAATTATGGCTTATTATAACATCACTAATACCTACTTTAACATGTATATGTATTTTATTGAGTTGCCCACAAACTACTTATGTAGTTTTTTGACAAAAAATAACTTTGAACTTTGATCTTTGATCTATATAATATAAGATAAAGAATCTCTGATTAGTAATTTAACAAGTCAACAAGAGTATTTGGAAACCTCTAATGTATCATATGATATTGCTGGTAACTACAGTTGCAGATGGCAAGGACGCAAACATGAGGTATCGTGAATATATAAATTATGGTTAGGTACATACGAACAGACGGACACAAACACTTGCACATTCTATTTCAATTTTTAAAAATTCTACTAAAAGTTAATCACAATAAAAGTTTTTTAAAACAAGCCAGAAATTTTGAAAACAATAATTCGTTACAATGGATTGACTTGTTTTGCCATAGACATTAGTGGAATTGACTTTCTACAAACTTACTTTGTGCAACTCCATAAATAATTGTAATACCAAATACAAATAATTCCAATAATTTGTTATTCATATATTTATGTAAACAATGGTTTTGGAGATCCCTTGTTCCGTTGGCGATAGATATTGTCAAAGTAACACTTTCATATGTGAAAGGAACAACTGACAAAATAGGAAGGGTGCTGAAGAAATACAACATCAAGACCAACCGATAAATAACGTCCGTGTTCCAAACATCAAAGACCACAATCGACTTGGAAGAACAAGGAGTATAGAGCATATCTTGTAAAACATGTGACAAAGTATACTTTGGTCAAACCAACAGATGAATAAATTTGAGACGAGGTGAAGACCGAAAACAGTTGAGAAATGTACGTGAACATCATCTTTAGCACAATAGGAGCTTTAATCGAGTGATACGAAGCCGAACAAAGTAGTATAGGATGCTACAAACTGTGCTTCCCGTTTAAGTCTTCAAATACAGGAGGGGGAAAAAAAGTAATAGGCAAACTGAAAGAGTAATCGGCAGCAAAGGAAAGGAAGGCAGAAATTGGCAACGTATCCCTTGAAGCCATGAATACGTACATTCCTTTAGTCGTCTTTTGATTGGGCATCTACTATAATATTTATTTCTACAACAATGAATCTGTTCGAAACACACTTGTACGTGAAGATCTAGTGGAGGCAGGTCTAGAAGAGCCTTGATAACAACTGTAGGAGTTGTCTCATTGTGCCTCTGCACGCAAGGTGCGCTAGTTTGAGAAGATTCTGCAGTCTACATCCGGACAACCAGATGGTGGTATAGGAAATATTATATACCCATTACAGCTTGAAACACCCTGTATATTTAGTTACGTTTTGATTTGTCCTTGTTCGCTTATACGACAATGTTTGCCATTAGATACAAAAAAGTGTTATTTAATTTCGTTTTGTAGTCGCTAATTTAATACATAGTTGAGGTTACTTACAGCGGGGACACTAAAAATATCAGTATACAATTTTGTTCATAATGATATGGTTCATGGCCGTTTACTCATGTACATGTACATAATAATGTTTCGTGAATTAACAAGTGCAAAGTACTATCTTTGACAAGTTTTTCGAAATTTAATCATCAAATGCGTGTGCAGAGGATTCTTAGACAACTCTTTGGCTGCTCCTGACCATTTCCGGCTTTGTTCATGGCTTCAATACAATATGTTGGATATCTGAAGAAACACTGGACATCCAAGATTATCAAGTACGTAAGTTGCAATCAGATCGCCGTTATGTAAGCCAATTAGCTATTGTTTGAACTGTCCAGAAAGCTATGGGTGAGGGCGATTCGTTCCATTTTTTTTGTACGTTAATCGCTGGAGGCTCTGAATAGCCGGAATGTTCGGCCGAACGCCTGCTAAAAACATCTCATGTGACAAAGGCGAAAATTTTGAACCAGTTAACTGAGCAGATTGAAGCTTCTGAAAGTGAAAACTATAACAACGGTGAAACTAGACAATTTGAAGAGTACAAAAATGCCATTCGGAAAATGTTATCATGGTATTTTCCAGTCATTACAATTACGTCAGAATGTCAGATGGCTAAGTATCCTCTCAAGCCCCTTCCTCCGACAGTTCATGATACTTCGCCGTGTATAACATGTCAGGGTGCTTTCCTGTCTTGGGAATAGATCACTGCCACGAGCAAATTAATGAAACTGTTAATTGCATTGACACAAGACGATTCCGCTCTGCACCGATGGATGATTGGAGCATATGAGGTGGTTTCGCTGTTTACAGAATTTAAAAGGGGGAACGAACTGACAGAAGATGACGAGAAGTGTAGTTACCACAAGTGTCAGAACGGAGGCTTCTACGGCCAGAACCAGTAAACTAAAATCGACTTCCGGGGTCGCACCGTGTCAAAGTCTAACTAAAAGTCAACGTTTCGCTCACTTTTGTAACGGGCTACATCGGGGCAAGAAAACAAGGATAAAAATAATAAAACTCTTACCAAATTAACCAACGGGAGCAACACTACAGTACATACCTACATCACTATACTGCACACGCTGGAACATTTCTTCTTTTCTAAAAATCAAGTTTCACATACAAACCAGGTTTTCGTAATCTATTATTTAGTGTGCAACCTTGGCTCTTGTCCGAGAACACTTTCTCCAAAGAACGTCTATTACTTCATCTAGAACTGTCGAGAGTATTGGACTAATTTCGACAGCATTCCTTTTGAGCAATCGCATGTCACTTTTGAATTAATGACCTAAACCCATCTCAAGAATTTTCTAAACTTTCAGTCCAAGAACTTTAAACATCGCCTCTGCAGATAAAGGCAACGCTACAGTAATACTAGATGTGCCTCAACATTCTGATAGGATACCTGCGTCAGTATTCCTCGCAAAAACCACACGTCCATAATCGAACGATATATTTCAGCTGCCCTTCCCAAAGATGTCCAACGTCGTCTTGTCTATAGCGACTCCAAACTTCCAAAATTCCTTTATAACCTAAATATTTGTAAAATAACAATATGGAAAACTAAAATTCGTACTACTTTTTGGAGCAACGGAAACAAACGGAGTACAGATATTAGGAGTAGTCTGGCCCTTAAGTGTTGTCCAGCGGCGTATATAGACAATATTTTTGGGAGAGGCCAAGACCAATGTTATATGTTAGGTAATTTGGGTAATCTAGTAGTTACACCCAATGTTTTAAATTAGTTTTTACGACCAAATTCAGAGGGTTTTATCACTTCGGAGAGAGGCCGGTTCCTCTGCCCTCTGCCACCGTCCTTATGTTCGCCCCTGGTGTCATATAATTGCAAAATAAGAAGTAGTTGCACTATAAGTCACGTGACGTAAAAAAAACTGTTACATCCTTCAGTCCATTGGGTCTCTCCATGTTTCGAAATATTTCTTTGTGAGACAGAATTCTGGGTGGATTTTTGTAGACGTTTTATGGGTTTTTCTCGTGTCCTTACCAAACTAAATTTTGTGGTCTTTTACTCATTATTATTACGCTAGTGCTTTAATGAGTCTTCAGCTGAAGTCTTACAAACGTTCGTTACGGAGGCGATGAATATAGAAGAAAGGAGAATATGTCTTGTAAAGAAGTGAAAAATTGTTTCTTTAATACGGTAACAAATATTATTCATCCTTGAAGTTTTGAAAGAAGATATGATGAAAGTTGCCAACTGAGGAATGAAGCAACATGTATCCTTGTTTAATTCTTCCATCAAATACAGGAAGAAGGAAAAGAAGATTTTCTAAGCGAAGGTGATTTCACAATTTAGAAGATACAATGATAGTAGGTAAGTGACGATGAAGAATTTTTTTTTAAATAATATATTATTGCCTTAATACAATGATTAATACAATTCTCTTCTAATAGGTTTCTGAAAGAAAAAACTGCCTAGCACGCAAAACAATTTCGAAATTCCTGATAGATTTAAAAACTATCGATATTTGATCACTTCCTATTAAATAATACGTTTTCGAAATTCTTCCTTGAAATATCTGCATTTTTTGGTTTTATACTAAGTTCCATGATCAACTTAAAATTTGAATTTTTAGCGCAATTGGCGATATAATTACCACGATGTTTCTAAAAAGAAGGCTAATGTGTGAAGTTGGACGTCAAGAGTGAATTCTGAATAGATCACAAGCTAATATTCAGACTATAGATACATCATAGATAAAACTACTCGTATAACAAAGTATAACTTTCACATTAATTTAAGCTTTTACTTCTTCCTGCGTTCCAATCCAAGCCAAATGCCTTTCTCTGAAATCAAGGTCATGTTCGCCTTTTGAAGCTTTAAGGGAATTTGTGTTTTATCAATAACTAACAAATTAAATCTGGACAGAAGATGGAAAATTAACGTTTTGGTCTCCAAAAGTGCGAAACGGGAAGCTATAAGTGAGTGATAAATAACCCACCCTCTATTACAATCATTACTTACCAATACAATTTCTTGGTCCGGACCCGAAAGGTAAATAGGAATAGGGTTTAATTTTTTTCTTATTTTCATCATTGAACCTTTCAGGATCAAATTTATTTGGATTTTCAAAATGGTGCGGATCGCGATGAATTCCTATCACCGGGATGAATACCGTCGACCCTTTTACGATTGTAAAAGCTTTCTCGTGTGGTTTTACCGGTTCAACTACGTAATCCTTTACGCAACGACGATCCAATTGGTAACCAGGTGGCCATTTCCTCAACGTTTCTGAGACGACCATGTCCATGTATTTCATCATTTGAAGGGCGTTGTAGGTTAACCTTCCATCGCACTCGTTCAAGGTATCGCCAATCTCGGCTTGAAGCTTTTCTTGTATTTCTGGATTAAGAGCCAGTTCGTATGACATAAAGGATAGCAAGGTGGCGGACGTCTCGAAGCCGCCGAAAAAGAAGCCGAGTGCTTGAGCCGTTATATCCTCGTCTGTCAGTTCAAGCTTTGGTGGTTTTCCGTGATGAATGTTCGATTTTTCGACTGCAGTAAACTCAGTTTCTATCGTCTCCGGTTCATCTCGAATGATTCTTCCCTTACGAGCTTCCAACAATAGGTGAATCATATCGTGTCGAACAAGTTCTCCATTTTCTCTACTGTCGATTGTTTCCTTAATAATTCGACGGAAAAAGATGAAAACGCTTTGTGGAAATACATCCAGTTTTATAACCTAAACATTGGTAAAATAACAATATGGAAAACTAAAATTCGTACTACCTTTTGGAGCAATGGAAACAAACGGAGTACAGATATCAGGAGTAGTCTCGCCCCCCACAAACTTGCAGCCTTTTTTCCATTCGTGTAGAATTCGTTCGTTTGTTTAAGCGAATCGCACTTAAATCCCAATGTGATCGACGCTGTTGCGTCATTAGTGAAACGAGTAACGATGTCTTTCATTTCGACTGTAATTACATTTTCCTTCTTCTCTTCGAAATATTCGACAAACTGCCGAGCGCATTCGGAAAAAAGCAGAAACGTCATCTTCATTTTGCTGCTGGTGAATGATTGGCTAAGGGTAGCTCTCATGTCACGCCATGTTTGCCCTTTTAGGTTTATTAAACTTTTCTGAAACAAACTATCCACGTTGTCCACAAAAAAATTGTTATTATCCATGAATTGATCGAAATTCTGCACTGTTATACTCTTTATTAAATCAAGATCACGCACATAAAGGACTGGTTTGCAAAATTGATGGATTCCATAATATCTACAAATTTTATTTAATTACGGAGGCACTTCAAAAATGTTGCAACCTTTCATTTGGAAAATCATTGTACAAATCTTCCACGTATTCGTAAAACGACTTTCTCTTGTGTATGAAGATGGCAGAATTTCCAATGAAAGGTAGAGCTTTCTTATGTGGAACTCCACGGTTTTTCCAATAGGAAGGCGGCTTAATGGCTTTATAATAAAACACAACCAATAACCCTACGAACGGAATTAACCAAAGCATGGTTGAGAAATTGATTATGACTAGTGCGATGAAACGATATTATTAATACATATTAGAATTATGACTTGTTTTGTAACCTTAAGCAAATTTTATAATATGCATATTTATTTTTTAGAATTTTCTAGAAAGTGTGTGGTTTTTTTAACATATAACTTTGAACTTTGAACTACCTATATAATAAAAGATAACAAATCATCTCTGATATAATTGTGAGCAAAAATGCGTTTTTGGATCGACACGGTGCGTTATAATTGAGGTTATCCACATCGGGAAATTTCGAAACTATGGCGCCTACTTCTGCACTTGATCTATAGTCATGAAACTCAGTTAATATTCACCAAGTGACATTATCGGTATACAGTTTTGCATAATATTTTGTTTATAATGGGCGTTTGTACTAACAAATTCTTTGGAAAATTTCTAGGCTATGATAATAAGTAATCTCAATACTTTAGTTAATTGGTTGATTAACTGATAAAAAACCAGTCTACTCATCAAAATGAATCACAACTACAGTTAACGAAAAACATAATAATTTATTACAGTTTGTTAGTATGTCTACGTTTAAGTCCAAGCCAAATTCCCTCCTCCGCGGTAATGCTAAGCTTTGTCTTGGAAAGCTTCAAAGGAACTTGCGTTCTGTCCGTGGCTACAAGATCAAATTTAGACAGCAAGTGAAACATTAGCGTCTTAACTTCCATAAGTGCGAAACGGGAAGCTGAAATTGTCAATAAATAATTTCGAAAATTTGGAATACGTAAAGAACTCACCGATGCAGTTTCTTGGTCCAGAGCCGAAAGGCAAATAGGAGTAAGGTTCAATGCTATTGTCGTCATTGAATCTTTCGGGATCAAACATCTCCGGATTAGGGTAGTATTGTGGGTCGTAATGGATTCCCATAACGGGAATAATGATCATGGATCCTTTTTCGATTGTTAAAGTTCTTTCGTGTGGTTTCACTGGTTCGACTACGTAATCTTTGACACATTGACGATCCAGTTGGAAACCTGGAGGCCATTTTCTTAACGTTTCCGAGACGACCATATCCATGTATTTCATCTTCTGAAGACCGTAGTAGGTTAATTTTCCATTAGATTCGTTCAAGGTCGCGTCAATTTCTGTCTGAAGCTTCTTTTGCACTTCAGGATTGATCGCTAACTCGTGCGACATAAACGCCATTGCAGAGGCGGCCGTATCGAAACCTCCAAAAAAGAAGATGAGTGCTTGTGCCGTTATATCTTCGTCCGTTAATTGGAGCATAGACGGTCTTCCGTGGTGGATTTTCGATTCTTCAACTGCCGCAAACTCATTTGCCATCACATCGGGTTCATCCTGAACTACATTCCCCTTACGAGCCTGGAGTAGGAGATGAATCATATCGGGTCGAACGAGGCCTTCCTTGTCTCTTTTATCGATCGTCTCCTTGATTACTCGACGAAAAAAGGAGGATACGGTTTGTGAAAGCATGTCGATTTTTACAATCTAAACAGTGGTAAATTAAATGTGAGAATTGTATAAATAAGTACCTACTACCTTTTGAATAAATGGGAATAAACCGATGATCGATAGTAAGAAAATTCTGAATCCACTAAAATTGGTCGCATCTTTTCCCATTACAAAAAACTCGTTATTTCCGTCTCTGAGCGAATCGCATTTGAAGCCAAAAGCGGTTGACGCAATGGCGTCATTAGTGAATCGAGTAAAGACATCTTTCATTTCGACCGTGACGGTATCTTCGCCTTTCTTCTCGAAGAATTCCACGAAATCCTTGGCGCATTCCGAAAGTAGCGCAAACATCGTCTTAATTTTGCTACTGGTAAATGATGGGCTAAGGGTCGCTCTCATATCGCGCCATTCCTGCCCTTTCAGGTTCAGCAAATTCCTACTCATGAGAGGTTCCAAATTTTCTGCAACGAAGTTGTTGTGATCCGTGAATTGATCGAAATCTTTCACCGTTATTTGTTTTATCAATTCAAGGTCTCGAACGTAAAGCAGCGGTTTGCTAAACTGATGAATTCCGTAATATCTATAATAGTACCAAAAAGTATTAAGTAGGTACTTAAATAAGTTATTGTTATGGCCCTCAAAAAATAACCTTACCTTTCATTAGGAAACTCGTTGTAGAAGTCTTTGACATAGTCCATAAACGATTTGTGCTTCAAGAAGAAAATGCTCGAATTTCCAATAAGGGGTAAGGCTTTTTTGTGTGCAACTCCACGATCTTTCCAATAAGAAAGCGGTTTGACTGATTTATAATAAGCGTATATCAATAGCAACACAATTACAATTAACCAAATCATGGCTCTGACAGTACCTACTGTTTCGATCAAGTGTTTTCGACCAAATAAACGATTTATATAGAGGAACACTTAAAGTCGTACTATTTAGCTTAGTAACTGTAGGCGAATGTGACTCACATCAGTCACATCACTTCAAAGATAAAAACTTGGGTATGGTCAAGGACGTCAAGGTTAGTATATTACCTTGGGCATGGTTATTGTTTGTTATTATGATTATGTATACAAGATGAATCAATTTTAATACCTTCCCCAAACTGAAAGTTTCAGTCTGAAACACGCAAATCGCTTAATAGCATGACGGTTTTTTGAATTAATTTTGATTGTTGTTTATAAAATGTACGGGATGACGTCCATTTCATGTTGACACGATCGGGTATCTTACATAAGGTGCAAGATACAGAATTAAGCAATATATTAAAGTACAAATTGGATATTTTTTATTATTTTTTTTTAAAAGTCAAGCTTTTGCCATATATTAATTTATTAAAATCGGAAATAAGTTACATTCTTAGACTCCAAAGATTCCTGTTATTACTTACTAAAAATCGATAAAAAGTTTCTTATAACAATATCAAACTTTTAAGCACGATCCGAATAAATATTTATTATTTTTGTTAACAAAATTGCCAATAAGAAATTGAAACTCCCGCAGGAAAATTTTGGATTAATTAATTTTGACAACTTCAGTGAACGAATTTTCAGTAACGAGTTTTCTAAAAAAATTAAGAAAATAGTTATGTTTTTGTTCGATGTTTCCCAATTTATTGATTTAATAATAGGTAATGACGAATTAGTGAATATTTATTTCCAAAAATTATTAATTAAGAAAATCGGATACATTACTGAGGTTGTTACAATTTACTCTGAACAACATGGTCCTCGAGCCTGATACCGAAGAAAATTATGGTTCTTCTCTTTTAGATGAGTGCAAGAAGCTACTACTTAGACAATGTTTGTGCATTACAGAAAACCTTTGAACTGCATACGAAGGGAGCTTAGTTTATATTGTTATAAATCATCACTTTTTCATTGTTAAATCAGCGGCGGATTAAAAACTAACGAAGCAGCTTGTTGACAGTGAGGGGTTTAATGAAAGTAATGACCCTTCTCGTGGAAGTAATAGCATTAAACGTTAGGGAGAAGCTTCCAAATTTAGGAAATACAGAAAATTAACTGCAAAGATTGTAACCAAAGACATACCGGGCAAAAGGAAAGACCGATCAAAATTCCATTTGAAATATCCCAAATACGTTAGGGAAGTGTTTTTTTAGGTCAACAATTCGTTCCTTTGCGGGTAAGATTAAGTGTGATAACGGGACCACGTTTTTTTTTATCGCCGATTGTGAGCTTGATTTTGGGGTTTTTATTGGAAGATGAACAAAGCCCACACGCATGTCCTTTGTGCTACACTGAGGAGCATATAACTAAGGATTCCTGGAGGAAAAGCGACTTTAATCGTGACCATACAGACCAGGATTCATCCACCATGGGTCCTCTCAGGTTAGTCTACAAAACGATAATCCGACTAAGCTCAGTGCTTCTTTAGTATAAAGTGTTCCCCATGGGCAGGTGCAAATTATTCTTTAATAGTTCCTTGCAACTGCGAGCTGGGCCAATCTAACGTAAGTTACCTCTAACTTGGCTGGCTTGAGCCATCAGGTTGCTTACAGTCAGTACTGTAAATGTGGCCACAAAATAGTTTCTCAGGCTAACGTATCGGCTTTCACTTTACCTTTTTTTACCCATACGAGCTCAGAAATATTACTGTTTGCTACCTGCTCTACACCGACGTCATTTCAGTATTTTACAAGGGGGTGAGGCAACTATAGTAAAAAAGGGAAAAAATGGGGCGCCGCAGGCGAATTTTTTTTTGAAAAAGGGGTGTTTTATAAGTTTAACGTACTTTCCTTTGGTAGTAGTAATTCCAGGGGGGGTCAACTGTCCTACACTGCCCCCCCCCCCCCCTAAATGACGTCCCTGCTGCTCTAGTATATAATTTTGCCACGCCCCTAGAACATGGGAATATTGTACCTGCGATGCCTCTGTAATTCAACAGTCCCTTTGACATCAGTCGCACAGTCCACTCTCCACCACCGAAGTGTGGTTCTTTACCAGTAGCACCTTCGTTTGTCAAATGTCCTTATCTCAAGACCAGCACCATGATAATAACCTGTAGGCGCGTTTCCTAATGTCACCACTCACTAGGGCAAATAGCAAACAGCAATGCTCCCATGCTGTATAGGTTGAAGGACATACTGGAACAAAATGCAATGGGAAATCCGATGACTATTGTCATACGAGGGAGACTTTCGAGAGACCATCTGGCGCATGAGGTTCACAAGGAAGAACTTGAGTTCGCTCGTGATCATACTCTCTGAATATTATGCTGCCCTTCATAGCGGAATACCTCCAGTATAGGTACTAAGCGTGTACTCACTCCTTCTGCCCCTTTAATGCTGCTATTACTAGAATTCCAGATTGGCAGGCATTATGCATGAGGGTTATATATTTGAAGTTTTTTTTCCGGTGGGTCGAACCAAACTGTCTTTCAGAGGAATTTGGAGCACTTTCATGTGGAACAGCCATTGGTCTCTTCAAGACCACAGTTATTGAAGGCGAAAGGAAGGTTATTCCTATTTATGGAATTCTCCAGTTCGTAGATTCTGGATTCGAATTGGAGGGCGAGCAAAGCAACGCCTACGGCAATGGTAATTCCAACCAAAGGTTGCACAAGGTACCCTCATACAGCGATACTGGTTATTGTGGCCAAGGTGTAATGATTAACTGTTGTATTACACAGAAATCCTACGTTACAATAAAAATTATTTCCCTCCATTGCTTGTTATGTATCTAAAACAAAAATTGAACCAACCTCCTAGTTTGATTTATCCTTAAATGTGGACGATTTGACCAAGACAAGTCGGGGTGGTGGTGGACCCCTTCCTCCTTCTCCAAAGCCAGTAGCAATAGCATCTAGACTGGTATTACGCCGCCCAACTCCGGTGATTTGTACGGAAAGAACGAATTCACAGTCCAGACCACTTTCTCCATAAGCACCACATGATAATAATGTTAGCTCCACGAAAGTGAACGGCCTTTAGTACCATAACCGCCTCCTTGGAGTTGACCGTATAGGATCCATATTTTTTCGCCGAGGATATAGCTGGTAGGACGATGGGGATTTGCAGGGGAAAGGATCCCACCAAGACATAGACGCGTCAAGCCATCCCGTCAGCTTCCATAATCAATTATTCCTTTATTTACTAATTTTACCTACAGATTCTTCAAATCAATTTCGTTCTCCTTGCAGAATTTAAGACGTTTTGGTCTCAAACAGGAAAGGGCGATTTTACATACAGATACTTCTTATAATAATTCCTATCACAAACGTAAATGTAAGTAAATTAGCTTTAACTGATAAACCAGACGAATCGTCCCCAAACGTACATAGATCCGTGAAGCACACTCGACACTCCTTCAGTTCCTGACCGTCATCAGGTTTGCAGTGCGGAAGCTTAGAAGCGGATGGAAAAATAGCTGGCGATGTCTTTCTTTCACAACCGAAGGAGTACTTTTCTTGCAGAATTTTGTGATCTATTCCATGAATGAAGGAAACAAAGGCGTTAATTCTATTTCGGAACAGATGAAATGAATCACGACCTTACCTAACTTTCCCATTCTTTCACAGCTGTAGGAATGGATCTCGTAACTCGTGTTGGTGTCTGTCAAAAATTAGAAATCGCACGGAAAGATCTGTGTGATAAACGGAATACTTACATACTAGGACCTTATAAAGACAAAACCAGAAGAACGTCGTATCTTCCAGACCACAGTTCAGAATCCTTGAGTGGGTGCCGCCCTTTTCGCACACGGTCTTATTACTCGCCGTGCATACGTAGCATTTTAATGAAGTCGCTTCAAATTTTCTACGTGTAATATTTTACAGAGAATACAAAAATAATCACCTGTATAAAAAGACAGACTGAAAATCACTGCGAATGCTGCTGAAGGTTTCATTAACTGAACTGAATTTACAATGTGTTAAAATTAAAATGCATGCGAGCGGAAATCATGATGGCGCTGTACTTATTTTTACTTTTGGCTAAAAACAGAAACATTCCCGATGATAAAAATGAATGGCTTTCTTTAAATAGTTTATTTTTAGTACCATCGTACAGTTCAGTCTACGTAATTAGCGTATTGCAAGTGCCGAGCGTGTTATGCAAGACCATATTTCCAATTTTCAAAATAAATATCATACGATGGGCACTCAAATTTGTGGAACCAAATTTTAGGTTGGTAAAAAAGATTTTATTTTATTCTTTCATCATCTTTGACGAGAGCAGTGGAGCTGTTTAGGCCTTTCCAGAGCCCTTTCAATCAGAAAACGGAAATGTTGCGATCTGAAAAGGAATGAAGCATTTCAAGTTGATTGGATCCATAATAAGGTGAACAATTCTCCAAATGGGGTAAAGCAAAAAATGCGACGTGCAGTTTGTTGATATATGCAGTAGAGACCTCTTGAAGTTATGTTTCCTATTCTCTTGAGGGTAGCGCACGAACCTTAAGGTTTCTGTGACATAGACAACCAACATATCACATAGTCGATGGTAAACGATGTTTAACGAACATTTATAAATGTGAAAACGATGTAAAAAGCAAAAAAGATTCAAAAAATTCTACGATAGCAGCTGTCTCTTTCTATAGCCGAATATAACTTGATGCTCTCGAAGAAAGCTATCTTGGCTCAATAGCATGTTTTGAGGAATGGAAGATCGATGGAAATTTGGAATAATAAATGAGAATGAAACTACTTGCTTCGTGTCTTGGGCTCCCACAACCGTTCCGAAACATTTATAGGTAATATGACCATGAGATCAACCATATTGGCATAAAAACAAACTTGAAAAAGCTGCTAGGCTGGAATTTATACCTTCTCATAAAGTGTGAACCAAGCCAACGAGGAACGCAGTTGGACATCAACTTGTTTCTATGGTACCAGCGACGCCTACTTACCACCATCGTCCTAACCGGAGATACCTAAAATACGAGTATGGACACCCTAAAGATTTCTTTCCAAACTCTAAGTCATTACCTAGCTCAAATGAGCCTACGAAAAAATCCGATGATCCGCCAACAAACCAAATCGAAGCTGCCCCATTGAATTTTACATAGTAATGCAAGGGTAGGTAAGTCAGACATTCTATTTTTATTACTTCAATTCCAAATGGCCGACTGCTTGTCAATGAGAGATGAGGATGCCCACATCTAACTCTACTGGACACATATAACTCTCTGGGCATACAAATACGAACGCACACCATCAGCCAAATCAAATTCGGATGCCCAAAAGGCCAATTCTTGGCTAGCAAACTCGGCTCGCCAATCATCTGGAGCCGGGGATGGTAAATGAGCCACAAACCCATGATATATCAGGAACTTTTTTGCGTGTACATTGAGATATCAAAAAGCTGTTTAAGCTGTAACACTTTAACAGACGCATAATCAGCTAATCCGGCACAAAACTCAGCCAGGCACAGTCACAGTGTCATTCCAAGAGTACTTAGCCTTAATCTGTGAGGTCAAGGCCGCATAATGTGTTTTACTTCTCGTGATACCTTTCCAATGTGCCATACCATTTTCATTGCAATTGTTAAGCATTTTAATGACAAGGTATCTGAGAACCTACCTTGTCATCTGTGGACAGCTTCGTTCTTCATGAAGCCATAATCTATTATGAACGAGGCTGCGTATATTCGTATACCAAGAAGCGCCAAATCACAAACTGCTAGAACCAATAATATGGTGTGCAACGGGTACTTTGCCACAGTTTTTTCCATACACTTTATCCATCCGAAATGATCAGTTTCCTGAGTACGCCTCATTAAAGAAATTTGTCCTATTCGTCTATCATTCTTCCAGTTTTCTTACCATCAAAAAAGAATGGGAAGGAAGAAGTAGAAAGATTAAGGGAAAGAGAGGGTATGGGGTAAGGACGGACATAGTAAGAAGGGACAGGGACGTACAAAAGCAGGAGGGATGGACAAAAATCCAGGTATAACGGGAACTGCAAGAACATCAAGGGAGAAGGGATACCAGAGTACCTGAAAGGGGTGGGGGGAAAAGGAAGAAAGAAAATGGTGGCGAGGTTCAGATGTGGAAACGAGGAGCTGGACGATAAGTATTGGAGAAAGGAAGAAGGAAGAAAGTGCAGACTGTGTGGGGAAGGGGCGGAAAAGGTGTCACATATGCTAAAAGAGTGGAGGGAGTTAAGGGAGAATGAAAGGAAGGTAGGGAAATATTAGACGAGAAAGGCAGAGGGGCGAAGGGGATGGAAGAAGTATGGGGAGAAGGAAGAAATTAACAGGGGAAGGGACATAGGGAAGGCGAAAGGACGGCGGGGAAATGGGGAGAAGTGTAGGGAAATGTAAATAGGCACAAGATGTATTAGGAAAGGATTTTCGGGCGAATGAAGAAACACCTTCACTGAAGGGGTCCCGAAAAAACCCGATGTGCAGGGGTTGTAAGGAAGAATGACGAATACCGCTCCATATACTGTAAAATCCGTTGATTGTGTGTGTCGAACTCAAAAAGAGCTTTGCAGGCACATTCGAAGGAATACGGCATAAAACCTACCCCTTTATTGGTTTATTTATTAATTAATAATAACATAAAATAAAATAACTTGTAAGGTAGCGACATGTTTCGACTTAAACCCATCATCGGGCTTTAAATGATGGCAGCTTTGAGGAACCCAAGATTTAGGCAATAATATTTAATTCCTCTCGCTAATTGCTCTGTGTAATACAAAGAATTTGCTATTTTATGTAGGAGCTACTCTAAAATATCTACAGTTAACAATTCACATCCCCCCAAAACCCTACAATTGGGGGGCGTCATCTCTTGGTTTTATACCGAGCCAGTACCCATGTTCACTACTATGTGAAACATTACTCTTGTGTAACTCGTAGGGAATCACAGTTTTGTCAGTGGGTTCCAATCTAAATTTCAAGAGTAAGTAAAAGAGAACCAGTTTTGTTTGGAATGGTACTATGCGGGCACCTGGAAATTATTTGTGACAATCATACGCATCGAAAAACGGCACCGCTTACCAATACAAAATCTTGAACCATACCCCAATCCCAATAAAGTTTCTGGAAGAATTTTATCCTTATTTTCATCACTAAATCTTTCCGGATCAAACTTGTCGGGATTCTCAAAGTATTTCTCATCGTGCGAAATGCAATAGACGGGAATTGTTATGTCTTGACCAACTTTGAGATGTAAGGGCTTTTCGTGAGGCAAAATGGGTTCAATTGTGTACGGTATGGTAACGGCACGATCTATGGCAAGCGTGGGGCTACGATGACGCAGGCCCTCTGTAAATTCAAAATTTACTCAAAATTTGGTCGTAAGGAGGGAGAATTACCTACCATTGCAAACCATATCGATATATTTCATATTAATCAAATGGTCGTACGTTAAATTTCCGCCACACTTACGCCACGTGTTATCAATTTCTTTGATTAGCTTCTCTTGAACATCTTGATTAATTGCCAGTTCGTAAGCAAGATTACTGATGTATGTGGCAAACGACTCGAAATTGGCAAGGAACAGTCCTAGCAATTGTATTAGGATATCGTCATCGGTTATTTTTGGTGGAATATAGGTGTCGCTCCCTTTGTCCACTCCTTTTAGGCCAGTAACGTTGGTTTCGTCGTTCTCTACGTGAAATCGACCTTTTTGCGCTTCCGTTAGTAGATGAAGAACGTCGAGCTGTACTATGTTGTGCTTTTCGCGATACGCAAGAGTGTCTTTCATAAGTTTCCTGTAGAATTGTTTGGTTTCCTCTTGGAAGAAAGTGATCTTAAAAATCTGCAAAAGAGATGTAAATCGCAGAGGAAAGTTGTTTTGTGTTTTCTACCCAGCTATGAAAACATGAAGTTAGGGAGCAAACAAAAGGATGACTAACATTGAGACAAAATGGTTTTCAAATCCCTTTGTGAACCAACACCCCTCCCCTTCCTTCTCCCTAGTGTTTTTTTTTTGAGTTTGGAAGAGACAATAGTCGCGACATGTCTGTAAAGTTGATCGTGTAAGTCGTGCTTTATCCACACGGTAGTTCTCGTGCGGAAGAAAAACCGCAAAAAGCCTTTCGCATTCCAGAAAATTGTGGTTATCACTTTCTTCCACCTTTTTAAGTGGCGAAACGCATAACATGTGTTCCTGTTTTGTGAGGGTGTCCCAATGGTGTTTCAATTATATGGAAAGTCTTCACCTTTGGATAAAGTAGCAAAATGTTCCTGGAAAATTTGTCTGTTCGTAACTAAGAAGTTTGAGAAATTCCTTAATTTCAAACCTTCCTGTAGGATTTCAAAAACATTCGTTTATAGTGTACCTACCTATTTCTCCAGCCATAATAGAAACTTTTACTTGGTGGCCAGTCAACAAATAACAAATCTCACCATTTTCTGATGGATATTCTTTAGGTTGCTGCCTTTTTCCAGTTCTTGCTTTCAGATCTACCAACGCTTTAGGTCATCGCAACTGCTTGCACCAATATTTCACTTCGCACCGTTCTCTCATGGTTATTATTTGCCCACCCCTTCCCCCAGTTAACGCGTGAAGAAGTCTTCTACAAATTGGAACTGCTTTCAGCAATATTTGATTGGCAAGTATCACGTGTCGTGCCATTTTCAACATACACCCCCAGTATTTTCACATGGATGTTCTTTGGGCTACTGCTACTGCCTTACGTCGCCTTTCTGTACGGCTTTCAATAATATTTCACTTGAAAATAGGCAAAGCTATTTGATCTATGCACTACCATTATTATCTCATGAATATCCTTGGGGCTATTACCTTTTTAGTTTGTAATCGCAGTTGCTTTCCACACTTTGGACCAGTTCAGATTCGAACTGCTTTAAACAATATTTTCGTTTAAAATAAGGCGGGTCACTTTTTCCATATACTGTCACCTAAGGATACTCTTCGAACTACTGCCTTGTCACTTTGTGGACCGCTTCATTTCAGCTTTTGCACTAATATTTCACCTGCCACCGTTCCCTCGTGGTTATTTTTTGGGTTACTTCCTCCCCATTAACGCTTTAAGAGGTCTTCCACCCTCTAATCAATGGATTTACATCCAGAATTGAACTGCTTTCGCCAATTTGGAAACATGACCTGTCATTTTCTTATACACTGTCACCATTTTCTCGTGGATATTCTTTGGGTTGCTGCCTTTTTCCAGTCCTTGCTTCCACAGATCTACCACACTTTGGGTCATCATTAGATACTCTGCTCCACTTGAACTGCTTTCAACAATGGAAAGAAGACCTGCCACCATCTTCTCATGTACCTATATTCTTTAGGTTCCTGCCTTTTTCCAGTTCTTGCTTCCACGCTTTGGATCATCATCAATCGATTTCCTGCTTCACTTGAGCCGCTTGCCCCAATATTTCACAGAGATAATATTTCTTCGCATAGGTAGCGATTCACTCCAAGATTCCATCTCGAACCTAACTCCAGTTTCTCGCTTGCTTTGACTTTCGGTCTTCTATCCACTTGGAACACTTGGATTTATCTCTTTTCCTACAGGTGGTAATCATGTTCTCCTTTTTCCATTCACGGAACGTTTCTCTTCTTCCACATTTCTCCAACATCTTTGAGTGGTCGAGGTTTCTACCGAGGCTGCTCTACCAATCTAACCCAATACACACTTACAAAACTTCCATCTCCTTACCCGGATTCATCACTTTTCTCCTTTGTTCGTATCCTTCATATCGGCAGTTATGCAATTCCGTTTCGCGGTCTTTCTTATCGGCTGTATAGCCTCCTCTAACATCTCTTTTAGGGTTCTCTACTTTCCCTCCTCTCCTTCATGACTTACTTTCGCATTTCCCTGCACCATTTTACTTTTTTTTTTACTCTTCACATCCTTCATACGGTTTACTTCTTTGAATTTTTCAACGTCTTGCAGTTTCAATTTTACCTTTACGAGAAGGTGATTCTAGTCAGCCCAGGTCCCTCTATAGCTTTAGTCACGTGGACTCTCTTGAGAGAGTTCTTATAAATCTGTATAAATGAACCTTAACATTTCCCGACCAGATTCTTAAGTTAAAAAGCGAACCCCGACCAGACCTTAAAACAACTCCAGGTATAACCATGATACCGGAACAGAGATGCCGAGGGAATTTGGTAATAGGACGTGGATCAAATTGTTTTCATAACTAGGTAAATAATATGCGCTAATTACGTTGGCAAATGACGAGCTTATAGCGGCCCCGAAAAATTTAAATCCCGCCACCCTTGCCGATGCAAATGACAATTTGGCCATCCTATAGAGCTCACTTTCGGTTTCTTCGAATGAATTATGTTCAATACCATAGGCGTGATTAAGAGTCACGTCGTTAGAAAATTTAAGGAATAATTCAAAAGCATCCACGATCGCCGTTTCTTTACCCATGGGAAGACTCTCGACCAATCGTTGCGCACTTTTAGTCATAAATGGATACTTCACCTTCGTTTTGGTTTGGGAATAGGCAGGAGACATGATCACTCTATAATCATGCCAGTCACGACCTGTTCAATGATAACAGTAATTTAAAGCGTACAAAAATGCCGCTACTACAACCTTTTCGTGCGAATAACATTTTATTCCAAAATGGATCTGCTTTCGGGGGTAAAAACTGACGATGGTCGCTGAAGTGGTTAAAATCTTTAATGCAGATCTGCTTTACAAGCTCAGGATCGCGTATCATTAAGCTCGGACAGCTGAAGATGTAGAATCCTAGGTACCTAGAATATTTCAAAATTAAGCCGGTACGCGACGGTCTACGGTATTACCTGTGGTTGGAGTACTTATCGTACATTTCTTTATGGATTTGTCCTAAGGCCTTTTTGTGTAATATTGTCGGCAACAAGTTACCAAATATTGGAACCGGTGTCTCATAGGGTATCGATAATTTTCTCCAAAATTGGAATATGCAGTATTGTCGGTAGAGGAAATATGCCAAAGCCACTAAGGCGATATAAACCACGACACCCATTTTTAACTGAAATGATTAATATTTATGTAGCACTGAATTGCGGAATTCCAAAAATAGTTATGATTTGATATACCATGTACCAATATCAGGGGTTACTAAGGAAACTTTTGGATGCAAAGGAACAATATCCAATCTCACTTCTTTAAAAAGGCGAGATTTGTGGAAAGGACGGTGTAGGTATATAACAAACTCCTCAAATGCAGGGGAATCAAACTAACCCAAAACATCTAACCCAGAAGAATAGGGAACAAGTACTTTGATACCACATTTCAAAAGAAAATGAAAAAAAAAACACTGTCAGTTTAACGTCACAGCTAAACAATACACCATGAAAATTCCGGGTCAAAAAACAAAAATACTAATAGCAGCCCGAAAAAAAAGAAAAGAGGATCTGGAAACGGATTGAAGAAAACAGGCAGCTCTAGAGGAAAAGCAGAAGAAATTAATTAATTTCGTACAATTTTTAGTTCAATTTTGTTATCCTCTCCCCTTTTTCGCCTCTTGACCCGTTTGTCCTTCCTGTCTTCTTCAATTTCAGGCAATCAATAACAAGGGCAGATGGTGTTGAAACTTGTTGGAATTTTTTTAAATAAAGATGTTAGTGAAATTACTAATTCCATCTGGGATTGGAAACTCGTACTGATTACATTCAGGAAGTTCTAGAGCAGTAACTGAAGAAAGAGTGATGTAAAATGATGTCAAAAGAAGAAGAAAAGGACTAGGTTAAAAGAATAGAACTGATAGGTAAAATAATACAAAGAACCTATGTCCCAGAAGAATGAAGAACAAGTATTTTGCTATTACTTTTCAAAAAAAAGGAGAAAAGCTGAGCTTTAACATTTTTTTGATGATGTATCGGTTCAACTATAGCTAAACAAAACAACATCGACTGGACATTACGGGCCAAAAACTAAAAATACTAGTACCAATCCGAAGGAGAAGAAAAATATTAAATCAGAACCTGGAAACGAGATGATGAAAACAGGAGAAGAAGAAAAGAAGAAAAAATTAATCAATTTCGTGAAATTTTTAGTTTAATTTCGTTATCTTCTCCCCTTTTTCGCCTCTTGACTCATTTCTTCTTTCCAGATACTCCTTTGCAATGCTAATGGGAATCCTGGTAGGGTCTAGAGTTCTAGATTATGGTTTCAACTGAATTTGTTATAAAATGTGAAAAAAAATAGTTACCAGGTGAGAATTTGAAAAGCAAAAGTAATTTATATTGAGTATACTCAAAATTCTTCTTTTGCCCTTGGCATCTTATATTTTGCTCATTGTTCTTATACATACATATGTCAACAACTTTTAAATGATATCAAAGAGCAAAGCTTTATCTTTGTGATATTATAATTGCTGCTATATTTATAAACGGCAAAATTTCCCACAAGTTTTAGAAAAAGAATGTTTTTGGCGATAATAACTGTAAGGTCCCTATTGGGATGGAGGTTTCCCTTCTCAATTAACCTTCGGATGACCAACCTATTTTTGGTTACACGGATGCTCAAGGTGGGGTCCAAGCGGACCCCAAGGTTTTTTCGCCCAGTGCTTCTATTTTATCTAGTTGTTCATTGTAAATTGAAGTATTTGTTTATAATAAGCATCAAAATATATCAGACTAAAAAGAATAGCGAAAATTTGAATAAACCTTTACACAAACTTAGATTTCGTTACATGGATGGCCAAGGTGGGGTCCAAGCGGACCCCAAGCAACAATTAATTAATTTCTAAAAAACGAAAAAATTTTGACGCAAAATCGTTATATGAGGGTATGTATAAATGATAAATATTCAGCTAGAAAGAACCTCAAACCGATTTTCTTGCTACTAAAATAGCTACGACACAAAAATAGGTCTGGGGTCCGATTGGACCCCACCTTGGCCATCCGAAGGTTAAAATAGTTCCAAAAATTACACGGTCGTCCTATGGTTAGGTCATCAAGTTACATTTCCATCTAATACGAGGAATACGTACCAAATCTGTAGCAAATCAGAACAGTTCAAGCACTTACACATAAACTGAAAATTATCGTTCGCATGCCTTCCTTATTATAGAACTTTCTAATTTGTATAAGACCTTATTCACCTTTTACCCGATAGTTACAATTTATTATTGTTGCTTCTTGTTTGTATTGTACAAATAGGCTTATCTGGCTTGATATTTGATGACCTTTGTTGAAATTTTATCACCAACTGTGCTATTTTCGAAAATATTTACTTTGTTGCACTGAGCATGTCTCGGATATAAATCTTGCTGGCTCTTGTGGCGTTGGGAGCGATTAGCAGCAGACTCTCCTTTAATTCCAAGGGTTCTTGAACTTTCACGGTCACCTTGGAGGGGCCAACACAATCGAGAAGATATCCATCACGGTTCCTGTTGAGATGATTTGGAATGTGATCTCCATCACTCAGTTCAACAATTCTTACAGATGCCGTGCTGATTTGTAGATAAATTTGGGATAGATTACGGAAAAGGTCACCGCTTCTACGGTATTATAAAAAATATTTGGGAAATAATAAGGTCAGAGATCCAAGGCGACAATGGCATTGTCTTATCTCAGTTTGTGAACCTTGTTCAATTATAACTACTGAATAATAACCCCATTTTTATTACTGAAAAGTACACAGCGACATGGATAGGTGGCAAGGAAAAGTAGCAGTTGTAACGGGAATTTCGTCTGGAATCGGGAGAGCCGTTGCGACACAGTTTGTGGAAGCAGGGTTGAAAGTGAGTCCATCTTCCAAACGATATACATCTTACAGTTTTGTTTGTTGTAGGTGGTGGGACTCGCTCGACGCAGAGAAAGGGGCGAGGAGCTAAGCAAGAGATTGGAAGGAGGAAAGGGAGTCTTCTACTATATCGAGGCAGATGTTACAAAAGAAGATGACATTTTGAACGCCAACGAGTGGATTGAAAAAAATTTAGGGCCCGTTCACATCTTGGTGAATAACGCCGGTACGGCATCGGTCACAACATTGGTGGACGGAGAACTACATTTGTGGAAGAAAATTTTGGACACCAACGTACTTGGGCTTTGCATGATGACCAGGGAAGCTGTTAAAAGTATGCGGAAGAACAATGTGGACGGCCATATTATTCACATCAATAGTTTATCTGGACACCGAGTTTTCTTCCACTCCACTTTAAATGTGTACGCAGCCAGCAAGTACGCCGTCACCGCTCTGACCGAAACTCTTCGACAAGAATTAAATTCCATAGGAAGTAAAATTAAGATTTCTGTAAGTTGATATCACTTATAACCTTAAATCGAGAATTGTCCTTCCAGTCTGTCTGTCCTGGTATAGTAGATACGGAGATGTTACTTGGGGGATCGGTTGATGATTTCGTAGCAGTTGAGGAGGGTGTACCTACTATTCTAAAACCAAAAGATATAGCTGACACCATTCTATACATTCTATCAACACCTCCACATGTTCAGGTATGGGTCTCCAAAGTGAACATGAGAAATAACAGAATTTGCCATTTTCAGATTCACGAGGTGCAAATGAGAGCTCAAGGACAACATGCTTAAACCTAATTCATACGATTCGTTTCTAATAAAGACATCTTTTCCCTTTCTTATTTATTGCACGTTACCCTTTTTGTACCATTTACTCTACCGTTCGCTCAACAAGCTTGTAGATAACCATGAAAACGAGGTCGTATCGCGTCCTCAAATATAAAAAGTAAATCGGTCTAATTTTCTATTGGATAAACGTCTCCTCAATAGTATTAGTCTGATAAATTATCAAAAATTGACGGAACGCCATCCATATAAACGTTTAATTGATGAATCACGTGGAAGCGTGGCTTAAACTTTCTCGAGTTAGCCTCATCATCATTCCAGCATGATTAGATAAAGGGATTGCTTGGATCCCAAGTAAATAGGTTGCCAAATAAGCATTTAGCAAGATTAACGTCTATTTTATTTCTTCCTTGATTACTCTTCACAATCAATTGCTTCTGACGTACTGTTAAGTACAGTTTGACTAATACTAAATAACCTGAGAATTATGACTCAAAATCTCTAACAGTAACACTTTATTGATGCATCCTCGAACGAAATCCAACCCAAATTCCATTGGACGGAACCAAATTTAATTGACTTTTGGACAAACCTAAAGGTATTTGGGTTTTGTCAATTGTTATAATGCTAAATTTGGACAGTAGGTAAAAAAACAAAGTTTTAATTTCGAGCAAAGCAAAACGGCTGCCTATACAGCTGCGGGGTCCCATTCCGAATGGAAAGTAGGAGTAAGGATCTAATTGGGGCCTATTTTCGTTACTAAATCTTTCAGGATCGAAACGCTCAGGTTGAGGGTAACGTTTTGAGTCCATTTGGATGGCATAAATTGGTAACCATATTAAATCACCCTTGTTAATGTTTATGGGTTTATCACCTGCACGTTGAGGTTGTATGGTGTAGGGTTTCGTACAGACGCGATCGATTGAGGCGATACTCGGCCATTTTCTTAACGTTTCTGAGATGACCATGTCTAAATATTTCATCTTGAGTAACGCGTCGAATGTTATAGAGCCGTTGCATTCCTGCAAAGTGGTATCGATTTCATCTTGCAGTCGTTGTTGTACTTCGGGATTTAGAGCAAGTTCGTAGGCGAGGAAGGCCATGGATCTGGAGGAGGAATCGAATCCGGCAAAGAAGAACACAAGAGCCTGGGCCGTCATATCGTCATCAGAAAGGTGTAGGTCTTTATATCGTTTTCTGCCAATTGTCGACTCCTGAACGGAGGCAAATCCTGCATCCAACTCATGACTCTCGTCATGTCTCAATTGCCCCTTTTTAGCCTCCACCAACAAGTGAATCATATCCATCCTAATTATACCATTCTTCTCCCTTTCATTGATGTTCTGTTTAACCAACTTGCGGAAGAACTCAGTCGCTTCCCTATTCAGCACATGCATTCCAAGTAACTGAAATAAGGTTCAATTTACGTTTAACCACAGGATCTTGGTTACTAACCTTTGCTAATTTCGGGGAAAAGTAAGGAAGAATGAAGGAAACGCTATTCCAAAATCCATCAACCATCCTTTTTCCCATCAGGAAAAATTCATTGTTTGGATCCCGATGGGAGTTACACGTAACGCCAAAGACAGTTGATGCGATCACGTCATTGGCATACTTCATAAACGCTTCGTTTGCATCAACTTTACTCATTTTGATGGCGTTCTCCTCGTAGTAACTTACGAAAATGTCCGCACACTCCTTGACCAAGCCAAACATCCCTTTCATTTTGCTAATTGTAAATGAAGGGCTGATCGTTGCACGCATTGCCTTCCAAGCGTCACCTACGAAAGTATTATCAAATATGTATATTCCAAAGAGAAATAAGATTACCTGGCAGGAATACCAAGCTTCTCGCCCAGACCGGATCCTCATCCAGGGATAAAAACTGAATGTGGTTAACAAAATGCTCAAAATCTCGAATAGTGATCTGTTTGATTAAATCTGTATCCTTGACGTACAGAAGGGGAGAAAAGAAACTATAAATTCCAACATACCTAAAAAGGACGATAAGTGCAAGTCAATAAAGTTACCTAGGAAACAGTTACCGTTCGTCAGCAAACCTCTCGTACAATTTCACAGTGAATTCCTGAACAGATACTAGGCGAAATACTAACTTTAGATTATCAAGGAATAACTCAGTAATCGAACACTGCTTCACACCATTTTTGGACCAGTACCTGTACGGTTTTAGGAGCAAGTACGAAAATGTAACGAAAAGAATCGAAATAATGGCAATTGTCAAAAACATGGCCTTACCAACAAGCGCGAAATGGCGCACTAGATGGTTCATTAGAACGCAGTCAAGGAATTTCCATGGAGCAAAGGTTATCACTGAGGTGGCCAAAATGTTATTAGAGTTATCTTTCTTTTATGCTACGGTATTTCCAAAAATTATTGCACGTATCTTTCTGCGCAAAAATCTCTGATGTCTCTTCATCTTCTTCTTATTATTATTTGAGCTCTTAAAGTTTGGGAAAGGGAGTCCATTATTATAAAAACTAGAAGTAATGCAGCGGTTTGTACGGCCTAACACGATCAGGACAGGCATTTGGGTATCATCATGAGCAAACTGGCTTAAATTTCTGGGTCACAAGAAGGTGGGTTGAAGAAAAACAGGTTTTGGAAAACAATAGTGTTTGGTTGTGAATGAGAATATTATGGTGGCACTAGCTATGAAAGGATGACCACCGCTCCCCCTGTTAAGGGGGTAGATTAAAGTACGATGCAGTAGAATAAGCAGAGATCACCGTTCTAGTCTCACACAAACAGGAGGAGATGTGAAAAGGATGGAATACTGACGAACCTCCCCCCTTCCGGCCACCATTTACCATTGACGAAGAAAATAATCCCATAGAACATGAAGCAACTCCTCCTCCATACAACATACATCCCCATAATTGATAGTTCTGGAAAGAAACTGGGCATTTAGACCACAACCACCAATGGTATCACATCTCATGGGCTTATAAGCGAATGTTCGAGAAGAAATGAAGCCAAAATGGCGCACCAGATATACAAAGCGGTTATCAAACTCTTCGTTACACAATATGAATGGTTTTGCTACAAATGAGAAAGTAGGAATACAAAAAGTATGGGGTAGAAGGATGTAGACAGTCAGTCTAGAGGAAACTCATTGTACTGGGGTTGTGCAAAGGAAATGTACTGGCACTGTAAGGCATTCAATACCTTAAAGCATAGGTAGGTTCTTTGGGGAAAGGAAATTATACACCCAAGAAGATCCTAGATGTACAAACATCCAGAGAAAGCGAATTTAAAACTGAAGGGCACAAAAGGTTCCTTAGTATACTACCTTTGAGGGAAATAGTAATTACTAAGGTACCACGACCCCCAACATTACATTCGCCCAACCTACTTGGTTATAGTGTCCTGGTTCGCATTTGTGGATGGTTCCAAATTCTTATCTTGACTTCACTTTTCGAAGACAATCCGAAGTGATTGTTTGACCCTTCCCTTCATGGTTATTTACCTGGTACCAACAGTTAACATGTAACCAAGAAAGCCGGCAGTGTATTCAACCATTGGAGAAGGTGTGCACAGACTTTATTTCACCGACTGCTCTCTAACCATATAGCCGATAGCTAAATGAGGCTTTTGGGCCCTTTGTGGCGGTAAGAGTACACAGCTCCACTTTCGACTTGCCAAAGTAGGCAAGCTACCCTTACTTCACGTCTTGATTATTCGCAACCGAGCTAGAAGAGGAAAATTGTCCCAAAAAATAAAATATGACTCAAACTGAATTACTTCAATAATTATTTTGGTTTTTTTTCTACCCAAAAGTGATATTAAGGCTGGAAATCAAGTACATAATAATAATTCAACAAATGGTTCACAGATTTTATTATGTTCATCAACAATTTTCCTTCTTTACCTTGAATCACCTTGTCTAGGTCGGAACCCGACCCAAAATCCATTTGATGGAGCCAAGCTAACAATTTTCTTAGACAAAGTCAACGGAATTTCCGTCTTTTCGACAACGGTAACGTCAAATTTAGATAAAAGTGTAAAAAATAAAATTTTGGTTTCGAGCAATGCAAATCTGTTGCCGATGCAACTGCGCGGTCCCATACCGAAAGTTAAATACGTGTACGGATTAATCTTCGATTTGTTTTCGTCATTAAATCGTTCGGGATCGAAACGATCCGGTTCGGGATAATACTTTGGATCCCTGTGAATTGGGTACATTGGTAACCATACCACTTCTCCTTTCTTTAGGTGTAAAGGTTTTTCTCCTTCTCTTTTAGGTTCGATTGTGTAAGGTTTCGTGCAGGTACGGTCAACTACTACATTATTGGGCCATTTCCGTAAGGTTTCTAGAAGTGAATGAATTTTGGTACCATTTTTATGAAAATTGGACCTCACCTGAGACAACCATGTCCAAATATTTCATTTTGAACAGAGCTTCATACGTTAGAGATCCATTACACTGTTGTAAGGTGTGATCGATTTCCCGTTGGAGACGTTTTTGTAGATCGGGGTTCACGGCGAGTTCGTACGCAAGGAATGACATCATTGTGGAGGATGTATCAAATCCGGCAAAAAAGAAAAGAACTGCTTGACCCGTAATATCCTCATCTGTAAGATGTAGGTTTTGGAGTTTTTCCTCTTTACCAATTGACGACTCTTCGATCGTGGCAAATCCTGTATCCATTGCCCGACTTTCATCATGCTTCAACTTCCCCTTTCGTGCTTCCATCAGCAGATGAATCATATCAGGTCTGACAATTCCATTTTGTTCGCGTGTTGCTATATTATCTTTGACCAGCCTACGAAAGAACCTTTCTGCTTCCTTATTCAGAATTTGACATCCAACCATCTACAAATAATTGGGTTATTAGAGTACAATAACGCCCAAAGTTATACCTTGGACAGTTTTGGGAAAGCGTAAATGAATATAAATGACAAATTCTTCCAAAACCCACTCATGTTCGCTGCCTTTTTACCCATTCGGTAAAACTCGTTATTGGGATCCTCGAGGGAGTTACATGTAACACCAAAAGCGGCCGATGCGATCACATCATTCGCGTACCTTGTAAACGCATCCCTTAAATTAACACTTTCGGTTTCTGAACGATGTTTCTCGAAGAAACGTACAAAATTCTCCGCACACTCCTTAACCAAGCCGAACATTCCCTTCATTTTACTGCTTGTAAACGATGGGCTTAAAGTTGCTCGCATCCTTTTCCATTCGTCCCCTGCGACAATTTCTTGAAAAAAACATTTTGAATGGCAGAAATATTACCTCTGAGTAGGAACAGACTCTTCGCCCACAAAGGATCGACATCGGCACTTACAAATTGAAATCGATCGACGAAATTTTCAAAATCCTTTATGGCCACTTGTTTGATTAATTCCGGGTCTCGTAGAAACAAATAAGGCATGAAGAAGAAGCAGCTTCCCACATATCTAAAAAAAGACAAATTCAACATTCCTTGACATAGATGTAAGCCATAAATGAGTATATTTCAGTGGTGAAAAAATGTGGATTTGGATAATTTGGAGGAGGATATTAAGTAGTAAGTGAACGGATAGAGTAAGATGGGAGGAAGCGCTGAAAAAGGTTGGAGAAGCAAAGATCGTCATGGAAATATAAAAGAACGGTTCAAAAAATGTACCTTTCAAAATGTACATTGTAGGGAAATCGACAGTGTAGTAAGGGCAAGGACTAAGATGGCGGACGACATAAAGGATGGAGTGGACGAGAGGCACCAAGATCTCCAATAAACCTGATGATGATGAGTAGGTACAAAATCTGATTTTGCTGGTGCATAAGTTGGACAAAGCCAAAATGGCTTAAAAAGTCAGCGAGCTTGGGTGTTTTTTCCTGACGAATGTACTCTTGCTGTTGAGACTCGCCTGTAATATTTTTGCGCCTTTTTGGTATTTTTAGGTGTGTGTTTTAAAGCTAAATTAGACGCTTCACATTCACATCCAACTTTTTTTCGCCACGCCACAATTTGCCCAAAATAAGAGAGATTTAACCAAATGGACCAAAATGTACCTATAAAAATAAATTATAAATTACCTCTCATCTTCAAATCTCTTGTAGACATCGGACAGATGTACCGCCGGTACAACCAATTGCAAAATAATTTGAATATTTTCAGTCCATAACTGCAAAATTGTACTTTGCTTCACCCCTTTTTTCGCCCAATAACGAAACGATGTCAAAGTAATTGAGAGAATGAAAGCGAAAATAACGCAAAGTATAATCCAAAGAATCATATCGTTCGAAACGTTCACTTTTTACAAACTCATCCCATTCACTAATTATAAGTTGATTAACGATAAACCAAGTTGTTTAGATAAAAAAAAATTGCGTAACCGATGGAATTAAGTGCGTACGAGGCGTGTTCAGCAATTAAGAGTACCGGGGAGAGAGACAAAATGGACGCTAAATGTCAAAGTCTTGTGACAAGTCTTCTTTCACGACTGCCAGTCCAAAGAGAAGAACAAGCCTTCAACATGCACCAGGAAATGGGTCGATGGACTGATGGCTTTGTGCAAAAGAGAAGTTTCGATTAGTCGTACTTTCGATACGTCCCTCGTATATGGCTTTACGCAGGAACAGATGCTTCTATAACCTTCACTGTTAATTAAAATTTACATGAAATGATTTTTATATTTAGTAATGAAATCAACTTTAGAAACGTGTGAAGGTTGAAGTCGTGAATTATTTAATTACAAAAGTACCTATGTAGAATATACAGCGTGTCCCACTTCAAAATAACAGAGATCATTAAAAACAGTAAAAGAGACATAGGTGCTCTGATTTTATTGGGGATGCGAAATGACCCATATGGGTGAACACATCGATGCTCCCACCCATAATGTACAGTGTTGAGCATTACATAGAAGCTCACACACTGCCTACTACAATACTCGGTTCTAGAATTACTTTTATCAATGATGCTAAGGTTCGAGTATTCATTACCCCAAGGAATCCTCTATAGTGTCTAAGATATTTACATGAAAACGTTAAGAACCTCTTAGCATTCCTATTTGGCTCCAGAATATTCCTGCGGAAAGCCCTTTGTCATGCCTTTCCCCAAGGAATTGGAGTGGTGTTCCTTCCTCCTTCAGACAATCCATGCACGTTGGGTGCGCTCCAAGTCTTATTCTGAAGAATAATTCAAGTATCTCTTTAGTAAATCTGCCTTTTTTGCTAAAAGTCAGTATACAGTTTCCGTTTTTTGGTCGGACGGCACCATTACACAACTTTTGACTTTCTTCAAATAATTTTCCGGTGCACGTTCCAATGTTCCAATTTCAAAAATTTCCAACGAGATGGAAGACAAGGAAGAATTAGTTCCTTTGGTGAATCAGCTTCGTTTGCTCTTCAGGGAACCAATGACAGCAAAAGAAATGAACGTCATCCAGGTTGGCACACTAAGGCTTCAGTCCATTCATACATACAAATATCCTTCTCAAGGGGATAGATGCTGTTATCTGAACATTGCAGGAAGAGCGATTTCCGACAAAGAGCGCTATTAGAAAGTTTCTTTGGAATCAATTGAAAATACTGTGAAACAATGATATTTGTAGAAATGCCAAGGGCCCTAAAATATTTAAAATATTAAAAGACGCGCTTCTCATCTCCTCTCTGCCTTGTACCACCAATGCGCGAACAAGGAACCATTTTTAATCTACCCATTAAACTAAAAAATATATTTAAAAAAAAAACCTTACAAAATTCTAGACCTAGGCTCGAGTCCAACCCAAAACCCTTTCTCTACAGTTAACGAAAACGTACTCGGTTTAAGTTTGATCGGTACCTGAGTTTGTGATATAACAACTATGTTAAAATGCTGTAGCAACTTAAAAAGTAATAACTTGGCTTCCAGTAGGCCGAACCTGTTCCCTATACAACTTCTTGGGCCAATGCCAAAAGGTATATAGGTGCCTGGTTCAATTTTCGATTTATTCTCATCGTTGAACCTTTCCGGATCGTAGCGATCGGGATCGGGATAAAACTGTGGATCTCGATGCATGCTAAATATCGGTATTCCTACTATATCGCCCTTTTGTAACAGTATAGGTTTCTCTCCTGAACGAATTGGTTCAATGGTGTAAGGTTTGGTACAGATTCGGTCACTTAAAGCAATACTGGGCCACATTCGCAGCGTTTCTAAAATTGTAGGGTTAATTTGAGACGGTGATCGTGGACCGCATACCTGATAGAACCATGTCGAGGTACTTCATCTTCAATAAGCTTTCGTAGGTGATCGTCCCGTTGCACTGGCGCAGCGTGTTGTCAATTTCTTCCTGTAAACGAGTTTGCACCTCACGGTTTACTGCGAGTTCGTGCGCTGTGAAACACATTAAGTTTGATACGCTTTCGAAGCCGGCAAAGAAAAATATAAGCGCCTGAGCCGTTAAGTCATCATCGGTCAGTTCCACCTTCCACGCCTTCTTTCCAATGCTCGACTCCTCAACAACGGCAAAACTGGAATCGACAGTATCAGTTTCGATCTCGTGCTTCAGTTGACCTTTCCGCGCTTCCATTAGTAAATGTATCATATCCGGCCGTATAATCCCATTCTTCTCTCTCATCTCGATGGTCGATTTCACCAAGTTGCGGAAAAACGCGTTCACCCTTGGACTCGTGAACGTCAAGCCTAAAAACTAACGAGATCCTGTAAAAGTGTAAATCGATGGAGCTACTCACCTTGGCGATACGTGGGAATAAAGTGATGATTACAAAAGCGAGGTTCTTCCAAAAACCGGACAGATCCGTAGCTTCCTTGCCCATTAAGTAAAACTGGTTTTCGGGATCCTTGAAGGAATTGCACGATAGGCCAAAAGCGGCGGAAGCGATAATGTCATTGGCAAACCGGGTCAGTAGATCTTTTAGATCGACGTCAGTTCTAGAGGAGCCCTTCTCTTGCAAATACTCGATTAACTGTTCCGTACATTCGTCAAAGAGTTTAAACATCCCACGCATCTTGCTACTTGTAAAGGATGGGCTGAGGGTGGCTCTCATCCCTTTCCATCGGTCCCCTGCAATGCCATCTACAGTTAACTATAGCTCGGGTTATCGACACGCACCTTGTAAGAGTAGTAAGGCCTTCCCGAATAGCGGTTCAGTTTCCTCAGATAGGAATGGATGATGGTTGACGAAGGAATCAAACTCTTTTATCGTTATTTCCTTAATCAGGGCTGGATCCTTTATAAGAATAATGTTCATGAGAAACATGTTAATTCCGACGTACCTGAAAGGGGAGGCGTTGACCAAAATTTGAACAAGGAACAAAAGTACCTCACCTATCATCACGGTAACGATTCTGCAAGTCGACCAATACCTGACATTCTGGTTTAAGTTGGAGAAGGAATTTGAAGAAAGTTTTCCACAGCTCCAAAGCGCCACAGTGGCTGACCCCTCTATTTTGCCAGTAAAATGTTATCTTCACCAAATAATAAAGAAGTGCGCAGAAAAACGTTAGCAATAAAATCGTAAACATTATTCCTACGAAGCAACAGTATGAAATCAATACACTTAACAAAATCTAATCTTTTTTTATCAATATTAATTTGCGATTTGTGGGTGTCGTTAAATGAAATAACATAATATCGCTGCGATCGCTTTAAAACTAAAAGGTCGAGCGTGAGAATGGTGATTATATTCAGCAATTCACTTGATGACGCCATTCATAATTTCATTCGTGGGGCGTCGGCAAGGATTACGTAAATTTGTATCGCCTAATTAGTATTATAAGTAATGGCAATTAATAATGTATTATTATACTAACTTAGGGTTAATAGTAGGATAATTACACCACACTGAAATGACCCAAACCACAATACAATATTGTGGTTTTTGGTGATTTAAATGTTGTGTAGTTCAACGGCCACAAGAGTTCCATTTCTTCAAGTAGGATAATTACTGTTTTCTTTGGGTTTCCATCTTGATTCAAAAATACTGTTCTAGATCATTTTTTCCTTACATCCTTGTCATCCCAGCTCCACTCCTCGATTACTACTGCCGACTCTGCCATAAAAAAGAAAAAAAGTCAACGTATTTCATTCCTCGCCACCCCTGACTACAGGAGTGACGAATGTGGGCTGCTTAGGTTTTCATGGGTCTCTTCGACGATGTGTGAGGATGGGTTAGATAGGAATGGGATTGGAAGAAATGGAGTTAGGCTGCTGAGGTGGAAACTTCCGAATGATGTGAAGCTGCTTGTGGATAAAGAAAAACCCACTGAAAAAACCTAATTCAGAACAGTCGACCGTGAGAATCCAACTCACGACCTCCCGAATCGATTATAGCGATCCCGTCAACTTCTTCCATGGGTCGTTTTCCCTTTCCTTCGCATCTTTACTTGGTGTATATTTCCATTTTGTATTAGAATACCATTCCCTTGTACCATTCTCCGTACCAATCCATAACCATTATATATATCTATTGCGTAACAACGCCCTTTCTCTTGGTTTCTTTTATCCTCTTTCTTGTCGCGGATCACTTCGTCTTCTTCACACGCAGCCATCTTACATTTCATGAACTTTAATAAATTCTGCTTCGTTATTTACCTTTGTTCGATATTCGTGTCAATCTTGGAAATTAGAAAGAGCAAAAATGGAGAAGAATTTAATGGTTAAAGGTTTCCAATTTTCCAAATGTTTCCATTAGTTCTGCTTCCAAGTTTTTGTTTCCCATTTTTAGTTCCTTGATCATTTCTAAGCTTTCTTTCTATTCCTTTATTATTACCTTCATCATTTCCTCCTTGTTACTCATCAGATCTCCTATCGTGTTTACTAATTACCTTTTGTTGTAAATATTCATCGCCTCTATGTTTATTTTCCCTACAGTATTTTCCACCTATAATGGGATTTCATGAAGTCTACCAACAAGGTATCTTGGCAGTTCCAAAAGGTAATTTCCATCAATTTTCATTTCTTTT
Organism: Pyrocoelia pectoralis; assembly: GCA_036250285.1. Classification (NCBI taxonomy): domain Eukaryota; kingdom Metazoa; phylum Arthropoda; class Insecta; order Coleoptera; family Lampyridae; genus Pyrocoelia; species Pyrocoelia pectoralis. The sequence goes on from CM070080.1 coordinate 40,039,709, forward strand.
TTCGGGGGTGACGTGTCATTTTGGAGAATGCTGCTTAAGTATTAGGGGAGTGTTCCAAAACTATTGCTAGCTCTAACTAGATGCGATAAAGAGTACTGCTGATCGCCTCTCCAGAGTAGGAGAGAACAATCCTGGAGACGAAAATAGGTTTTATCAGGAAGTGTCTTCAAACGGACTGATTAGCAACCGTATTAAAGGCGAACTGAACACGATTTCTGAACTTTGGCAGTTTAGGACCTCCATTTCCATACCATGGCAAGTACGGCTGAAGACGGAAGAATTTTTCGACAGGTTTTATGAATTCATCAGGCTCGAGGAAATAGGATTGATAGCTGGAAATGTTAAGTTTAATTACCATAATGAAGGTCCATGGTTCAAATCCAGGTACAAGGTGCAAGCAAAGATTACACTTTAGTGCAAGTTTAGGTTGAAAATACTTACACACTGAAATGCTATTGAACTGAATTCGTACTGATCAAATTAAGGTACATTAATGAAATATCTATCAAGGTCACTTGTAAGAAATGCCAGTCATCCATAAGAATAATTGAAATGTGCTCTTTAAACATACTAATAATGTATACATCGGAATTTTTTTATTTTCATATAAAAATAACCAAACTGTAATTTCCAAAATTAGCCTCATCTAAACAGAAGCGTTCGTGCAAGCGAGGTCAAAACAATTTCCAGTTGCTACTCAATTGCTTTATAAAAGCTGCGTACTATTGAACCTATATAAAATAATATTTCAAGTGCTTTATCTAATCATTACCGAAACATTAAAAGCGCAAGTGGAATGAGTTTGTGAAAAGTGTTCGAACCATCATGTTTTGGATTATACCTGCAATCGTTGTGGCCCTATTTCTTTTAATATCATTGAAACCGTTTCGTTATTGGTCAAAGAAGGGGGTGAAACAAAATTCGATTTTCCAATTATGGACGGACAGTATCAAAATAATCTTTCAGTTAATTTCGCCGGCCGAGCTCACCTTGAACTTGCACAACAGATTTGATCAAGAAAGGTAACTATTACCAAAGCTTACTCTTAGTGCGTAGTTTGTTCAACTGTTTAATTACTCACATTATGTCATTATTTCCTATTTTTGTATTACATTATTAAACTAGCTGACCGTTACGGGCAGTAAGGTGTGCCCAATCCGGTTCGAAGGACCGTATTTTCTACTTCGACACGTCTACGTATTGCAAAATTTGGTCATCCTTACATTGTGATGCAAATGGACACGAGACATGCACAGTAGTTCTGTTTGAAGACTAGCAACTAGTGCCACAATTTTGATTATTAATTATACAAATTATACAATGGAGACAAGAATGCAAAGCAAATGAGTTATGATATAACACCAAGGACGCCGTAAACATGGCTGGAATATTTCATTAATTTTATTTTCATTTTTATAAAAATCATTCGTCCTCCGTTAAATGAGATAGAAATATGTTTTTTTGTTTTCAATCTGGATCCTCTGAAATAAAAAATGTGCAAATATATGTTTAAGAACAATCATTTTGCGTCTAACAGATGACGTTTTTGGAAAATGTAATCGAAAAAATTTCAATCGTATTATTGTTATTAGGTATTATTATTTCTCCCAGAGATTGCCCCCTGTAGATACGGTACTGTCATCGGGACTGTTGTATCCTCCTTTTTTGTATTCACTTCCTTTGGATATTTGTACCTATCTTTAAAAAAGTTTAGAGAAGAAGAGATTGGAGAAGGGCGTTTTTTGTAATCGTATTGAGCGTAACGCCCTTCAAATGAGGATATATAGGGTGTCCCACTGCTCCGTAATCGGTGGATAACACAATTTGGGTTGAAGATACAGAAAAAAGTTTCAAATAAAAGTTGCTTTGATTTGAATTGCGCATCTTTTAAAAATATTCTTATATCTACAGTATGTTGCATTTTCACGTGGCAGGAAAATGTCACTTTTTTTTAAATGGCATACCCTGTATTTTTTTCTCTTAATCTATCGACCAACCATATTTATATCACGCCTGAAATTTTTTTTGAAATTGGATGTGCGGTTGCCAAGTTATTAATTATTTTGTCAAAATTTGGTACAATTCAAGGTCGGACTATAATATTCATAACTAAGTTATTCTTCAAAAAAGGAAAAATTTATTTGACGAATAATATTACCCGAATGTCGTGTTACTCTACAAAAAAAAACTAAGTTATTAATTTTATACCGAGTGTTTAAAATGAGAATTCAAACTTTGTGAACTTTAAATAGAATTTATACGAATATTTTAAATGGAACACCCTGTATTTTTATTTACCATCAAATTCTCGACAAAAAACCCTATTCAACGGTGTATATTTCCTGGTATTATTTTTTGTACTTTTGTTAATATTTACGATTTTTAAAATTTCACGTAAAAAAAAATTATTAAAATTAATTTTTATTTAATTATTACAAAATACCGTTTAAATAGTTGTTATCAACGCAAAAGAACAAAACTCAAGTCCTGTGACTATCTTGTTCTAAATAATTAAAGCAAAACAACAGTCAGAGGTGCGTACGAGAATTGGACTTACTGTACCCTAATAAAGTAGAGGAGGCCCTGTTCCTTGGCCGCCAAGGTCACCGGACCTTACCTTTATGGATTACTATCTTTGGGGAACTGTTAAATCTCAAACAGCTGCCACAACACGAGATGGCATGAAAATTTGAATTCGAGAGCGTTTCAACCGATTACTCCTATGACTTTAAACAATGTGAGATTATTTCGGGTTGGGCTTCAAAAGTGCATTGATCAAAGTGGAAGACATTTTGAACATTTACTTTAATGAGAGATATTGTATTTATTTTCTATTTTAATTTTCGAGAAACACGGTTATTAAAAATTCGAGAAATACCGTTTACTAAAAATTTTGTTTTAATTATTTAGAAATTAAGATAGTCACAGGACTTGAGTTTTGTTCTTTTCCGTTGATAACAACTATTTAAACGGTATTTGGTAATAATAATTAAATAAAAATTAATTTTAACAAATTTTTTTACGTGAAATTTTAAAAATCGTAAATATTAACAAAAGAACAAAAAATAATACCAGGAAATAATACACCGCTAAATAAGGTTTTTTGTCGAGAATTTGATGGTAAATAAAAATACAGGGTGTTCCATTTAAAATATTCCTATAAATTCTATTTAAAGTTCACAAAGTTTGAATTCTCATTTTAAACACTCGGTATAAAATTAATAACTTAGTTTTTTTTGTAGAGTAACACGACATTAGGGTAATATTATTCACGAAATAAATTTTTCCTTTTTTGAAAAATAACTTAGTTATGAATATTATAGTCCGACCTTGAATTGTACCAAATTTTGACAAAATAATAATTAATAACTTGGCAACCGCACATCCGATATTAAAAAAAATTTCAGGCGTGATATAAATATGGTTGGCCGATACATTAAGAGAAAAAAATACAGGGTGTGCCATTTAAAAAAAAGTGACATTTTCCTGCCACGTGAAAATGCAACATACTGTATAGATATAAGAATATTTTTAAAAGATGCGCAATTCAAATCAAAGCAACTTTTATTTGAAACTTTTTTCTGTATCTTCAATCCACATTGAGTTATCGACCGATTACGGAGCAGTGGGACACCCTGTATATGGAGAGAGCGTTTGTTCCTTTCAAGGTCCATTGTGTGAAGGTGTCTCTCCTGTCTTCCTTGTCGAATTTCCTTCGGTTGGAGACATCGACTCTTGCCTTTGACCATCGTATAATTGTGCAATTCCACATGCCGGTTGATAGCAAAATACATAGGCACCGATTTTTGTATTGTTTTGCCAACTGGCCAAGGTTTTGGATACGCTCCAGCATTAGACCAGAGCCTTTACTGCCACTTGGCTATCAGTTACTAATTAGACTCTCTTGTTCACAGAACTTTGGCTTTTTCTAAGGTTAACTGTAAATACTTGATTTCATGTACCATAGGAGTGAACGTTCCATAGAAAATAAGTCACCTCCGGTGTTTGGAAATTTTTGTTCACTTTACCAATGGTTCCCCTGTTCTTCACTACGAATATTGCACCATATTTTCCTTCAACGACTCCTGATGAAGCACGAGTTATTCCTTCTGTTGACTGTTTCTAGATTCTCAGATATACAGATGTTGGTATCAACGTATCAACTCATTAAATTTATAAAAATGGTTGTCATTTTCGTCCAAACATTCTTGGAATTAATATACTTCGGCTTTTATGGTGATAGGGTTCAAATTTCGCTTGTGACTATACCTGAACGGGTATAAAATTGACCATGAAGCCTTTCTGCTAATAAAGCATCATCTGTGGATACCAGTTGAATTTTTATGCTTCTATGGAGTGCTTATGAGTCCCCAGTCGTGCTAGGTGGTGTTGCTCTCTTCGGATAGCCAGGGTACCGCATTTTGAAATGAAATAGCTCAAATGGTTGAAAACATAACATTTTGAGATCAATTAGGACATCTAATTACTAACTGACCAACTTTGAACTTTTATTGGCAATACGCCTAACTCAAAGAATGACCTTAATAATGGTTCATAAGATCGATAATTAGGCCTTTGATATTGAATACGTGCCCTATAAACACATTAATAAAAAGATTTTTTAAGTAAGACATGCTAATTAATTAGTCAGACGTAAAAGTCTGATTACACAACTAAATTACTACATTAATCTGCAATTATGAGACGTTGTATATTTACTGCACCTAATTTTGATCATTTAGTTATAAACAATTGTAGCTATAAGGAAGGTTCAGTTATAGTTAAAGCTTTTTGAAGATACCTAAATTATAGGAATGGCTGAGTGCAGAATATCGTACTCACTCGCGCCTAATTATAATTCCGTGTCTATTTACGTTGAAATTAGGAGGATATGCTGGAGAGAGTTCATTTTTGTAACCGATATCGTTACCTACACTTTATTCCCGAATTTTGTTAATTAGGTTTTTCTTTGTATTGTATAGGTACGTGAATTCGGTTTAATTAGTGAATTACGTAGTAGACCACAAGCCTTCCTATTAATGATGAAAATTTAAAACTTGCTAATTAGCACCTAATTTTGAACACTTAGGTAAATCACAACTGCTTTATAACCTATGTTTGCGAATTATAAGTAAATTTATCATTTACTTTTAGTTGTAAGGGTAGCTAATTAATGATTAAATTGCACTCATACCATAGTGACGGAGGATAGCATATTGTTTAATTAATTAATTATCAATGCACAATGGCGCCTAATTAAGAAGAAGGCGTGCGAGGAGAATTCAATTATTGGCGTCAATTTGATAATTATTTAAGCAAACTACGATTTTGTTAACGTGATAAAGACACCGTCACTTAATTTGCTTTTCGTAACTACAAAGATCCTCATCAGGTAACGTAATTGTGTCAATTAAAAATTATATAAGATATGATCCGTTATAAATGATACCTATCTGAATATGAATCTGAATTGAACTCATCAATATGCAATATTGTTTGGTAAAGTGGAGACAATAACGGAAGTTAAATTATGTTTATTCTCTATGGCAAATTGTAATAATTAATTTAATAATATAATAATAATAATAATGATATTAGAATTAATTATGGAGTTCTACATAGTAAGTTTAGAGCAAATTAATTCGCTGAGTGAATAACATTTAATTATGCGTCCATGAATCCATTTTTTTAATTAATTTAATTTAATTTAATTAATTACCGTATTCATAGTTAATTGTTTTCTAGGTACATCGGAACCTGCTATTACTTCTCCCCTCTATTATTTCTCAGAGACCCCGAAATCATTAAACAAATTGCAATTAAAGATTTTGATAACTTCATCGATCGAATTCAATTTTTGAATGAAGATATCGAGCCGTTATGGACGAAGAGTTTGTTTCTACTCAGAGGTACCTAATACTTTTTTGTACAAAATGCTATCATATCAAATATTATTGTTGTAGGTGATAAATGGAAATCAATGCGAGCCACTTTAAGCCCTTCGTTTACCAGCAGCAAAATGAAGGGGATGTTTGGTCTAATTAAGGATTGCGCCGAAACCTTCGTCGAATTTTTCGAAAATAGGCAATCGGATGACGAAAGTGTGCTGGTTAAGGATGCCTTTTCGAAGTACGCGAATGACGTAATAGCATCTGCAGCTTTTGGCGTTACTTGTAACTCTCTCGAAAATCCCAACAATGAGTTTTATCTGATGGGAAAAAGCGCGACGGATTTTAGTGGATTTTGGAGGAATATGTCGATCCTGCTAATTGGACTTTGCCCGAAAGTTGCGAAGGTGAGTACGTTCTATTGTTTTATGTAGAGAAAGTAACTTGTTCTTCTGCAGCTGCTTGGATTACGAATGCTTCCTGACAAAGCCGATAAGTTTTTCCGCAAGCTTATCAAGGATAACATGGATATGCGAGAACGCAATGGAATAATTAGGCCCGATATGATTCATTTACTGATGGAAGCGAGAAAAGGCAAGCTGAAGCACGATGAAAGTCGTGAGGTGGATACTGGATTCGCGACAATTGAAGAATCGGCGATTGGAAAAGAAGAAAAACTCCAAAACCTCCACCTGACCGATGAAAGCATTACAGCTCAAGCTCTCATTTTCTTTTTTGCCGGATTTGATTCATCTTCCACACTAATGTCATTCATCGCCTATGAGCTTGCTGTTAATCCCGATATACAAGAACGCCTCCGACAAGAAGTAGATGACACCTTGCAGCGATGCAACGGTTCTGTAACCTATGAAGCTTTGATGCAAATGAAATATTTGGACATGGTGGTCTCAGGTAAGGCTGCAATGGCATGTGTGATGTGGAACTTCAACTGTCAATTTATTTCCAGAAACCTTGCGTAAATGGCCTACTATTACCGCGATTGACCGCCTATGCGTAAAACCTTACACCATCGAACCTACGAACAGTGACGAAAAACCCATAACATTAGAAAAGGGAGATTTCGTATGGCTCCCAATGTACGCATTGCACAGGGATCCAAAATTTTATCCGGAACCCGATCGTTTTGACCCGGAACGATTTAGTGACGAAAATAAATCGAAGATTATCCCTTACACGTATCTTCCCTTCGGTATGGGACCGCGTAGCTGTATAGGAAACAGATTTGCATTACTCGAAACCAAAATTTTATTTTTCACACTTCTATCCAAATTCAACATTTCGGTCACCAACAAAACTGACATACCTCTAACTCTGTGCCAAAAACAATTTAATCTGGCGGCTTCCAATGGAATTTGGGTAGGTTTCCATTCTCGGCAAAAGGAATAAATATATACCTAGGAGAATACTTTCCAATTTATTGCCTAGCTTTACCTTGTCGGATATTCGGTAGGTTAATTAGCCTAGGGGGTTACTGGACCATAAGTGTGATAATTAATTAATTTTGTCATTTTGTCACTAAAATGAGCTTGTGCTTAGTAATAAAGTAATATTATAATAAACATACTACATCTCAATAATATGTTTAGACACAAAGTGTTGCAAATAATTAAGAAATTCCGCTGGATTTTATGAAACTTTGTCAATTGAAACTTTATACTTACTGAAATAATATAAAACTTCACCCTTGGAATTTGTAATTCAAGCAGGGAAACCTTCTCCACTTCAATCAAAGATTTGAAACTAAAGCTTAACACTTCACTCCCTAGAGACATTCACGAAAATTGAAACTTTTGAAACATTGAAATTCTGAATGGACTTAAATCTTGAACATTTCAAGTTGAAACTTAGGATATTAACAGTGCAAATGATAAATATTAATAGAGACATTTGAACCATAAGATTTTTAACTCACTGTTGAAACCTTGCAGTTGTGAATTTTAAGCTTGGATGAAGTTAGAAAATTAAAATTGCAAATTTTCGAAAAATCAACGCTTGGGAGTCGTCCACAGGAAGTTGAAACGTGAGGCTGTGACGGTTGAAACTTAATTTTTTGTACATTGAAACTCAGATTCTGAAAATTAGATCGTGAGGCTTGAAAAACTAGAGATCTAATTGGACTTTGCAATGTTTCAATTTGAAATTTCAGAGTTGAAGTTTGGACCTTTTGGAACTTTAGACCTAAATATAAATTTAACGAAAGTCAAACAGCAAATTTCATGCAATCTAAAGCTTGAAAAATTATAAATTGAAACTTTTTGCTCCACGTTGCAAAGTCAACATTCCAAATGAATCTTGGAATTTCTAACTTGTAGGTTCAAATCTGAATCTATACATCCAGAAAAATTAATTAGGACGCTTGAGCTTGGTTTTGCAGCTCGATTGAATTCAACTGTAAAGATGAAATTAAGTTAAAAGTGCATGTCTGCAATTTTTAAAGTCACATTTTAAAGATTACATTTGGAGTTTTACCTTTAGGACATGAAACTTGGAAGTCGAAGCTCAAAACTGAAGTTGGAAGCATGAAAATTTGTTGAATATAAATATAAAATAAAATATATAGAAGTTATATTGGTTTAATGAACCGATTCTAAGATCGAAAGGGGAAATTAAAACTTATACCATCGAAGTTAAAATTTGAAACTTAGCGTTTAAGATTTAAGACTGGAATTTGCAATTTATAAATTGAAATTCGAAACTTAATGGTTCATGAAAATGCAGAGTTACTTAAGATTTTGAAACAAAAAGGTGAGATGTTTCAGAGCTTCACATGAAACTTTGAAGCATCAAAACTGAAGTTGAAACTCAAATTTTTAATTTGAAAGCCGAAAAAATAATATTTAACACACTTGACATTAATCATGTGTTGGAATTTGGGTCTCGAATCATTCGATAAGAATCTTGAACTATGTAATTTTTCTCCTTGATGCTAACGCTCGATTATTTAGACTTAATTATAGGTAAAGATTAAAACTTTGGTCTTTAGCAATCCTTACGAATGTTCGAAAAAAGCAGTAAAGTGCGCAATATGTCCTAAAATAAAGCAGGGATAACTTTACCAGGTTGTCATACCATTCCATTGTGTTTTGTCTAGGTGCTGAATTGTGCGGAAGTTATCTGATTGAAGGATGGATTATCCAGGGGTTGGTCAAATTTGGAAAGACCTTTTAGGGGTTTGAGCGAATTTTAATATTTTTTGGGCCGCAAGATAGCATTTTTTTACTGAGGAGTGTAGGTGCCGAGACTGAGAAGAATTTCTTTGTAATAAAGAATGCGATGCGCGTGTAGGTGTGATGTTTGCGTGCGTATTCAGTGAATGGTATCTGTAAATTCACGGAACACTGTGGTGTTCGGGGGCGATATAGTTAAGGGAGAGCTTCATAATCGAGCACAAGAACTGTCTATTTAGACTCTGTATTAAAATAGAAGTCCATGTAGCACCGTTTATTGACGTTAACTTGGCGGAATATTGGCCTAATATAGAGAGATTGGTCGATCTGCAGCCAATATTGGCTGAATATATTTTTGTAATATTACACAACTATTGGAAATACAATATTTAGTGAATGTAAGAACAATATTTGCAATATTTAGTAAATATTGCTACTTAATGTAAATTCAAATATTGTACACACAATAATGTACCTACCATATTGCGTGTACAATATTATTAAATATTGAAAATCTATATTTAAGCAATATAACGTACATATTTGTAATATTTAGTAAATATTGCTATTTAATGGAAAATTCAAATATTGTACACACAATAATGTACCAATATTGCGTGTACAACATTACTAAATATTGAAAATCGATATTTAAGCAATCTAACGTACATATTTGTAATATTTAGTAAATATTGCTATTTAATGTAAATTCAAATATTGCACACACAATAATGTACCAATATTGTGTGTACAATATTACTAAATATTGAAAATCGATATTTAAGCAATATAGCACACATATTTAGAATATTTAGTAAATATTACTACACAATGTAAAGTCAATACCGATTTATTTATCAATAACATAACAATACTGTGTTTTCAATATTACTGGATATTTAAAATGATATATTTAGGCAACATGAAAAAAATATTCACAAATAATGTTATGATATTTTCTCAAAATACGCCGAATGTTAATTTTCGCCGATCTAGAGACATCAAAATAATCAAAATATAATATACACGCCCTCCTCCATATATTATAGTGTTCAACTTTAAATTCCAAAATTATATAACTTTCCGTAGCTCAATGGTATAATTCCTGACCGGGTGGTCGATGGTTCGAGTCCTACTTGAAGCAAAAGCTGTGTTTTCAGCATCACCGATCTCCTCCGAGTCTGCACGAAGTGAATGAGGTTTCCGTGGAAGGGTCCACCGGACTACATGGGGCCCTGCAGGTGCTGCGCACTGGGAAATAGTCCCTCGGAGCAGTTAGGGCTTTGTAGTGGCCCAGGTCACCCCCTTTCCCTATTTTGGTACACATTACAAAACAATAATGGGCCAATATTTTATAAATATTTTTCTCCATATTGAAAGAATATCGGTTGGTAATATACTAATATTTAGCCAATATGAAAAATTGTTCACATTTCAATGTTGGGACAATACTGTAAATTCATATTCTACCAATATATTTACAATGAAATGCCGATGCTACACATGCTTAGATCGCCTGACCTTATAATGTCACCTAGGCTACCCAACATACAATTCCCTCGTCAAAGAAAGTGTGATAGTTTTTCTCTGACGTGTCGTACAACATTAGGGAACGGGGGAATCTTTCCAAAAAAAAACCTCTGTTCTTCGGAACTCTGCTTTGCATGTGGAGATCTAGCGAAGGCTGGCCTAGAACAGCCTCTAAGGGTTCGCAATACGCGCGTATACACAACGGACACTAATCTATACATGTGATTCAGAAGTGTCGTCTGGTTCTGACGATTGCTCATAAGACATGTTTGAGGGGAGGGGGCACTATTTCTGCAAAGTTGAACCTGTCTTTTGAGTAGGAAATCTCATTAGCTAACAAGGGTCGGTCGTTCCCCAAGGATAGTAAGTGGTCATCTTGTTGCAGGTGGTTGAGGTTGAGATGGGCATATTTGGCAAACTACCTATTTTTGGCTTCGATTCTATTTCTTCACCATGCTATCCTCGTTGAACAAACATTTTTTCATAAGTATTTCAGCTTGAACTACTACTCACTGGCCTTGATTTAAGTGGGATCACAAACCTCGTGAAGAGGACGAGAAAGTACATCCTCTACTCCTGGTAACTCGAACTGAATTGAGGTCCTCGTTGATGGTCCGCGGTATTTGTATACTAACTTTCTTGCTCGATTCCCTGCTTATTGGTCGTTGTGATGATACTTTCACTCCTACTTTCTTCTCTTCTTCTCCTTTCTCAATTGATTTCTACTTTCTCTTTCGTTAGTGACTAGGTGTTTCTTAAGAATAGGCCTCCAGGTCGATGACAATCTCCGAGTGTCGTTTCGTGAGTTGAACATATTTTGTGGTTGCTTTTCGATCCGGTGTGATAGATGCTGCATGTTTGCTACCATCGTGGTGTTGTCGAAATCTATCGCGTGTGAGGTCTCCTTTAGATGTTGGGCCAGGGAAGAAATTTCGCGTTAAGGATGTTCTTCTCTTCTCACATTGATGCGTCTGATTATTTGTCCTACGTATGGTCGTGAACAATCCAGGCATGGAAAATCGTGCACTCCTTGATCTTCGAGTTCTATTTTAGTTTTCGGGTTTTGTTAGCACGGTGGATAAGTTTTTGTTGGTTGTGAAGATGGTTTTGATGTAATGTCTTCGAGGGATTTTTCCGATTCTATCTATTTGTGCTTCGTACATATGGTAGACAAAATTTGACTGCTGGTACGTTTGTGTGGCCATCTTTTCGTTGTGTTGGTTTTTCTGCTCTCGATATGTTTGTTTTGGAGAACCCATTTTGTGGTAACGCCATTCTGATGTTAACCATTTCCTGGTGCATGTTGTCCTCGTCTGTTAGCATATTATACATGTTTGTGTCTGCTTTCTCTTACCTAATTATTATTAATCATAATCACGCATTTTAAGCAGATACATAGATACAACTTAAAACCTTGAAAATTACATTAGATTAATGTAAATTAATGAAATTTATATAATTTCACAACAAAACGCAATTTGCTGTTTTCGGTCAAGTCATGGAACCACTTGAAAAGGTGCCGATTGGCTATACAAAGTCGAATTAATGTGTAATTATCTGTGAGTCAGACAATCTCAACAAGTTGTAATTTCAGTGCTAATGTTTGTTTCGAACTAATAACACGTAAAAAAATGCTTGCGCTTTTAATAATCGGCGGTTTATGCGTGCTCGGTTATTTTGCATTAATTGCACCGTTTCGGTATTGGACTAATAGAGGTGTTCTTCAACTTAGTGTCGCGAAATTATGGTTTGAAAATTTGAAAGCGATTGTGCAATTGAATCCGGTAGCTGATGGTTTAATCAAGCTCTACGAATTGTTTCCTGAGAGCAGGTAAACTTTCAACGTTATGTGAGAACCTAGGTACTATAAATAAAGGTTATAACTTATAATATATCAAAACAACAATAACAGGCAGGGTGACGGGTTTCTTTGAAAATAAACATTATAGTGAAAAGTCTTCATTCAGAGAACGTTTGATGAAAATCAGATTTCGATATGCGCGCAATTGGCAAAATGGGGGAAAGGGGGGGGGGGGGGTAGAATTTCTTCGGTCACCTTTTCCCCATTGGATACAGTGCACGAGAATCCAAAATCTGTGCCAAAATTCCTCAAAACGTTGAAGAATGTCTCCATTTGTAGTTCACCGATTGGTTTTCTGAAAATCGGTAGTAGGTACACTGAAAATTCTCTCAAACTGGAAGTGGTACTTTTTTCCGATTTGTTACTTTTGCGAACATTCTTAGCACTGCGATGTCACTCACTAATTAAGGTCAACGGTAGTAAAGTTCTGTGCTTCATCATAATTCTTGAACACTTCATCTTCATCCCGATTTCACGTTCATCTTTATATTCTTTAGTGGGTGATTTTACTTCGTTTTCTAAACAGACTGGTTACGATTTTGCATTACTTTCACTGTGGCAAATGGAATATTATGCCGTCTAGGATAGTTAACGAGAGAATAAAACACATAACACATTTTGGAACGTGGAACTGTGGCTTAAGAAAAAAATCCCACAACTTCCACCTTATGAAATTTTTTTAGTATAATTAAGTAAAGTAATACATATTACTCAATGGTAATACCTAAGTTTGTTTTCAGATACTTTGGAACCTACCAAGTCACAAAACCTTTGCTCCTAATCAAAGATGTCGACTTAATTAAAGAAATAGCCGTAAAAAAATTTGACCACTTCATGGACCACAATCAAATTTTGGATGAAGAATCTGATCCTTTGTGGGGAAAAAACCTACTGTCATTGAAAGGTGAGCTTTATGTCTACGTAAATGTCGATCAAGTTTTGTTCCATTAGGAGAAAGATGGAAAGACATGCGTGCCACACTCAGTCCATCGTTCACAAGTAGCAAAATGAAAGGTATGTTCAATTTGATGTTGGAGTGCGCGGGAACCTTTGTTGATTATTTTCGAAATGACAATTCGGAAACTGTCACCGTTGAGCTAAAGGACACTTTCACGAGGTACGCTACCGATGTTATCGGCTCTGCGTCTTTTGGCATAAAGTGCAATTCGCTGAAAGAGCGCGATAATGAATTTTACATTATGGGAAAAGAGACTACAAACTTCAGTGGGTTTTGGAAAAATCTTTCGTTACTTTTAATGGTAGCGTCGCCTCGATTGGCAAATGTAAGGGATAATTAAATTAGTGTTTAATGATGAGGGGTTTAATCTTCTGTCCATTTTCAGTATCTTGGCTTAAAGGTGTTCACTGATAAAGTGACTACCTTTTTTAGAAAGTTAGTATTAGATAACATAAAGGAACGTGAGACGAAGGGAATTGTACGGCCGGATATGATTAATCTTTTAATAGAAGCCAAGAAAGGAAGATTGAAGCATGACGATCACATTAGTGGGGTAATGGATAGAGGATTTGCCGTTATTGAAGAGTCCGCCATAGGAAAAGAGGAGAAAAGGCAGAAAATACAACTGACCGATGACGATGTAACCGCTCAGGCACTTATTTTCTTCTTTGCTGGGTTTGACACAGTTTCAACATTGATGTGCTTTACGGCATATGAGTTGGCCGTTAACCCCTCCATACAAGACAAACTCCGGAAGGAAGTTGATCTCACACTAGAAGAATGTAAGGGTCACCTAACTTACGAAGCGTTATTGAAAATGGAGTATTTGGACATGGTCCTTTCAGGTAAGCCTCACTTTCTCAACAATTCAAACTCCAGAACGTGTTATTTCAGAGACCTTGCGAAAATGGCCAAGTGGGATTGCATTGGACAGAACATGCGTGAAACCTTATACCATCCAACCAGAGAGGGATGGGGAGAAACCTGTTCATGTGCAAATCGGGGACGTTATTATGTTTCCTTTGTATGCTGTTCATCGCGATGAAAAATTTTTCCCAGAACCTGACCGTTTTGATCCAGAAAGGTTCAGCAGTGAAAACAGAAGCAATATTTTACCCGGCACATTTACACCGTTCGGCATTGGACCGCGCAGCTGTATCGGAAACAGATTTGCTTTACTTGAAACCAAATGTTTGTTTTTCAACATTTTGAAAAATTTTGAGATTGTCGTTGTTGAAAAATCCGTTGTGCCAATCAAACTTTCACGTAAACAATTTAATCTCAATTCTGAAGATGGATTTTGGTTTGGTTTCAAACCGAGAACAGAGTCCAAGTTGAGTTGAGATTTATGGACATATCCAAAGTAACAATAAGCATTTGTTGTACTTATGTGACATTTAGTGCATAATTTTTGTAATTCACTTGTATGTTTAGATTAATTGTACAACTATGGAATATAAGAATAAATTTCTAATTAAATTAAATGAGCAATAAACTGGCACAAAGCTTTCCCGTGATTAACATTTAAAAATTTCTCGTCAAACATTTACTTATTCGTCTCCGACCGATGGTCTCAGGTCTTCAATGCACAAGGGAAGAACCTCCATCAAATCCGCCCAAGGCGCGATAGTTTGTGCATCGACAATTAATCTCGCCAGCTTTTTGAAGACTACACTAATTCTACCATATAGGAGACGAGCACCTACCACCGGACCTGACCAGACAGCAATCAATGCTCAGAAGTGATGCCAATAACTCACCATCATGGCAGCAAACACAAGAGCGGAGATAAACTTGTCTGGATCTCATAAAGTTACCCCCAGACAACCGCACATAATAGCGAAACTGTAAACATATTTAATTGAGTTCAGAAGTAAGCGAAAGCGAGATCCTTTTAAATAGAAGCTTACGTGCGTAGATTCGAATCCACCGTTTGATTCCTCCTTCTGGGTCCTCTGAGGTTATCTGAATAAAAAAAGTTACTTTCAGGCCACCACAAACCCTTAAGAACTGTAAACGAGTTAAATAAATGTCATAAGTAAACGAGGCTTTTTAAATAGAACATAATGTGCGCAGATACGTATCCACTCTTTAGGG
Organism: Pyrocoelia pectoralis; assembly: GCA_036250285.1. NCBI lineage: Eukaryota > Metazoa > Arthropoda > Insecta > Coleoptera > Lampyridae > Pyrocoelia > Pyrocoelia pectoralis. The sequence goes on from CM070080.1 coordinate 40,055,231, forward strand.
GTTGTGCATACCATAATTTTATTCCACTTTCTGGGTCTCATGAGTTTCCCAGAATCAGGCCTTTTTGGGAGGAAACATTCAAATTTTAACCGAAACTAATTTCCCTTGGTGAAAAGTTAGTAGACATGTTTACAAGTAAAACGACGTCTTTCGTTTGTTCCTAAATTCAAGATGGCGGCCAATACAGCAATTCTCCAAGTATTTACTTTTTAGGGTGTAGCACAAGAACCGTTTAACTTAATTAAAATTTGAGAATTGGAAATTATGGCCAAGGGATGGCTAGAACTGGTACTTATAATTGGTAAAGAACAAAAATTAAACGTAGCCAATTTATTGGTGCCCAAAATTGGACAAAAATTAAAAATCGAATTTCTGAAAGCTTTTTTTATTTTTTGAAATGTTATACATATAGTTCATTCAAAAAACTATTGGCATTACATTTATTTCTTTATTTCTCATAGGGGAGGGGGGATGAATGTTTTAAGTTGAAATTTTTTTATTTTCATGACTTTTTTGCTAACAAAGATGAAGAAATAAAATTGTACAGTGAAATATAAGACATACCACACTTTTAATCGAGTATAATAAGTATACCAATTTACTTCCGGCCTAGCTGGAAATGAACAAAATATTAAAAATATTTGACATACCCTGTATATTATTTCAAGATAAAATCAGAAATCGTTTTCTGATTACAACTATAGGTACTACACACAAAGTATTAATTTTTTTATTTCTTTGAGTTATTGCGCAAAAACTATTTTATTTTGTGTTCTTATGCAAAAAACTATTTTAATATAATTTTTTTACTAATAACAAAAATAAGGTTATCTTACGGAATGTGAAGATATCGATGGACGGGCTGATTAATTTAGTTAATATTAATAATGGAAATGACATTGTAAAATTTTATTCAAGTGCTGAGAAGGTTTCAAAAAAATGTGTCAGAAAGTATAACTGTTACTATAGGTGAGAACGCAAGGGAAATCCGATAATCATTGAAACATAATGGAAGGGATCAATTTATCGATCCTCGTAATAATGATGATCTGCGTATTAGCAAATATAAGCTAAAAACGATTATATTTTTAAGTAGTATTATTCTTCTTTCTCTGCGGAAACTGTAACTAGCAATGTTTCCAATTTTAACAATTATCGGTTCGTGTCTACTTACTTACTTTGTACTAATTAGACCTTTTCAATATTGGAAGAAAAGGGGAGTGATCCAATTTGGCGTTTGGAGATTATGGATGGAAAACGTCAAAATGATTTTGCAATTCAATTCATTGGCGGATAGTTTCAAAGTGCTCTACGATGCATTTCCAGGAGTGAGGTAACTTGAATCCTTAATATAGTAATGAAACTATGCGTTATTTTGAAATTTTTTGAATATTTTAAAACGTCTCGGTTATTGGACAGATAAGAATGTGGTGTGATGTAAATGGAAAACTATAACACGCGGTCCTTTCAAGCTGGAAGTAAACGCTTATTACTTACTAGCATAAATACCGACTTTCCTGACAGTCATACTCCCTTTGGGTGTGTAAATTGTAAGTGTGAATTGAGCCTTGCCCTTACTGATCCCTGGGTACTTCTTCCCTTTGCTTCTTCCACAGTTCCCGATACTTGAATGACCTTGGTTGTCTTTGGGTATGTGTCCCATAAATTTTTCTTCGTAGTTTCATTATCTGGAGGAGACGGAACCATCTTAATTGTGTTTTTTGAATTATTCATATTTTTTGGAAACATATTTACCTGCTTTTGTTTTTTGTTTCTGAAACCTTTGTTGCGATGGCATACTATAATTATAGCCTTCCTTTTTGTGAAGGAATCAAAGATTTTACTCTTTGTTATTACCAATGTACTATTTGTTTGGCTTAGACATTATCCCTATATTGTAAGCTTGTCCAGACGCTTATCCTTCTCATTTTGTGTAACATTTTTTTCAGATCGATAAAGAATATATTATGATCTACTCCATTAATACTTAGGACTTTTTGTGCTATTTAGAGTAAACTGAACACTTTATTCTGCATTTTGGGTATCTTCTATTGTTCAATCTATCCATCAGTTCTTTTTATCTCGAAACGTTTCAGCATTTCAAGGAAATCCGTTGTTTAAAAATGCTTGCCATATTTCTCATTTTCATCTGTCACTAAGCTTCTTTACGTTTTTTCATATTGTTATAGTTTCTCAGTTTTCCCGTCTGCCTATCGACATCATAAAAGGAGATTACCTAACTGATCAAGATGGATGAAAAGTGAATTCAAGTTACTATTGGCAGGAGTCCTGGTACAGGGTATCTCAGCCACTGTACTGACATTCTGAGTACATTGGGTGTTATAGTGTTAAAAAACAAACCCGATACCTTCGGATATAAGGGTAAAAGATTATAATAACAAAATAATAAGTAGTGGACGTGAAGTTAATTGGTTTCATTCATCCGTTGTTACACGTTAATTGCCAATTCAAGATCGGGAATTGGATGAAGGACATTTTATATCATACCCAAAGTTCTCCGAGATTTTGCATAAATTTTTAGGGGACGTACTCGCAACGTAGATAAGATATAATGGGTTTACTGGCCATAAAAAAACGCGTTGCTCGGGGGGTGAGCTGCTCCTTGAAATGAAGAAGTTAGCACCTTAACACAATATGTTTAAATGTTGGATTGGTCAAAAACCATGTAAACGTTCCCTATTCATGTAACAAGGCTAAAGAAACTCCAAAGACTCCTAAAATTCCTACAATTTTCGACATGAATACCAAGAATTAAGCAACCCAAAGAGCATTACAGTTCGTTCTTTAAATGGACTTGGGACTTTGGGAGTAGCTTTCTTCATATTACTACAAACTCACAACCTCCCCTTCAAAAACTTCTTCAATTTGAAAATTAAATCTTGATAATTAAATTCGTAAAAATAACTGATTCAGTGATTTGATTAATCTTCATTGTCATCAAGATTTAATTTTCAAAATAAAGAAGTTTTTCAAGGGAAGGTTGTGAGTTTGTAGTATTATTCACTACGACCCCTTTGTGTAATTCGAACTACCCAATAGCTTCCTTCATCATAGGTGGGATTGAAGATTTTTACACCGTAGAAGGAATTCATTTCTCCCCACAGAACATCGTAAAAGTAGTTGTTTTTAATACTTACAACTTTCCAACCAGAGGGATACCTAAATTCATAGCAAAGACCAATTATTATATGGTCTTTGTTCATAGTTACCAAACATTCTTCACTATGTTTCTTCTACTATTACGTACCTGCTTCTGCAGTTACATCCCTTAATTCAATGCCCACGTGGAGGAGAGGGGGGGGGGCGCTAGCCATATTTAAAAAAGGCATAGCTTAAAACTCCACAGGACATGATGCTCTTAATTACTGAACATCCCCAAGGAAAAAAATACGAACAAGTCACTGGACACTACAGTTGCGGTCCACCTTGCATACTACACCCTAGCCACAACACCACCCTACGAGGCCACCGGTTCAAGCTGGTTAACGAGCGCTGCAACAAGCTACCCAGACAACATTTCCTAACCAACCGCATCGTTCAAAAGTGGAATGGTTTGCCAGCGCATGTCGTCGACGCGCCCAACTTGACCACCTTTAAAAAACTTCTGGATTCGCATATGTCGTAATTGTCCTTATATTCTACGTTTTTCTTTTTCTTTTTGTATTTTAAGCTTGTCACATGATTGTTGTTATTTTCCTTGGACTGTAACGTGCCTAAATGTATTGTGAGTACCATCGGCCTGTGGCCGCCTACTCTTTGTCTCGAATAAATAAATAAATAAATAAATAAAGTCCTGTTGGTATAAAGCAAATGAAAATTGTAAAAAAATATTTGTTCCACTGTAATAAAAAAGCAGCTCAGAATAATAATGATGCGGAAATTAATAATTGAACTCAAAGGTTAAACCAACTAACGTTTACTATGTAATTACGGAAAGGGATAGAGCCATATACTAGACCATATTTATCTAAACCGACATTAGTACCTACCTATTATTTTTGTTATTGATATCGTACGATGACTACGTTTTTGATACCGATCAGTTTGTGCCTATTTGTTTATTTTGTGTTAATTAGACCTTTTCAATATTGGACGAGAAGGGGAGTGATCCAATTTAGTTTTTGGAGATTATGGTTGGAAAATATAAAAATGTTTTTGCAATTCAACCCAATGGCGGCTAGTTTCAAGGTGCTATATGATGCATTCCCTGGAGTCAGGTAACTAACTTGACAACAATTAAATTCAAACACATCTAAAGTTAAATAGGTACGTCGAAAACAGTTGAAAACAAGCAAAAAAAAGCGATTGCCCGTTCGTTGCAAATTTTCTTGACGGATGTTGTAAACATCGATAAGATAGGCTCATCTCAATCTAAACTGAGTTTCGTTCCAGATACTCTGGCATGTATCAGATAACAAATCCCATACTAGTAATTAAAGATCCTGAATTAATTAAGCAAATCACCGTTAAAGATTTTGACCATTTCATCGATCACAATCAATTTATGACTGAAGAATGTGAACCTTTATGGGGTAAAAATTTGTTCTCTCTGAGAGGTAAGTACGTACAAACTGCATGACAACTAATGTTAGCTTAGCACATCAGGTGAAAGATGGAAGGAGATGCGAGCAACTCTCAGTCCCTCATTCACCAGCAGTAAAATGAAGGCGATGTTTGGTATGATGGCTGAATGTGCCGAAAAGTTTGTAAATCACTTCAAAAGTGATAATTTGGAAATTGCAACGGTCGAATTTAAGGATATTTTTACAAGATTCGCTAATGACGTTATCGCGTCTGCGTCTTTTGGCATTAATTGTGATTCCATAAAGGATCGCGACAATGAATTTTACTTGATGGGGAAAATGGCGACAAATTTAAGCGGGTTTTGGAAAAACCTTTCCATTTTCATAATGATGATGTCGCCAAAATTGGCAAAGGTAATTTAGCTTAATGTGGACATATTAATGACTTGGTTTTCAGTATCTTGGTGTACGGGTGTTCAGTGAGAAGGCGAGCGCCTTCTTCCGAAACTTAGTAATTGGCAATATGGAAGCACGTGAAAAGAATGGGATCGTGCGGCCCGATATGATTCATCTTTTGATGGAAGCGAGAAAAGGAAAACTTAAACATGAACGTTCAAGTGAAGTTATCGATTCGGGGTTTGCCATCATTGAGGAATCCGAAATTGGAAAACAGGAAGCGGGGCAAAAACTGCAGCTAACCGATGATGATGTAACAGCTCAGGCTCTCATATTCTTTTTTGCCGGGTTCGATACGGTTGCCACGTTAATGTGTTTTGCTGCGTACGAACTTGCAGTTGATCCCTTTGTACAAGAAAGGTTACAGCAAGAAGTTGACAATGTGTTGAGGGAAGGAAATGGAATATTAGCTTACGAAGCTTTAATGAAGATGGAGTACCTGGATATGGTGATATCGGGTAAGTACTCTGGAGGATGAACATTTGTCGTTATGTACAGTTGTAGAAACATTGCGTAAGTGGCCAGCTGCCGTGGGATTTGATAGATTGTGTGTAAAACCTTACACCATTCAACCCGAAAGGAACAACGAAAAACCTGTCAACCTAAAAAAGGGGGATGTTGTTATGATGATTACGTATGGAATGCATTTGGACGAAAAGTATTTCCCTAATCCCGATCGGTTTGATCCCGAAAGATTCAACAAGGAAAATCGGAAAAATATTACTCCCTACACCTATATGCCGTTTGGTATTGGACCTCGCAGCTGTATTGGGAACAGATTTGCGCTGCTCGAAACTAAAATTTTAATATTTAACATTTTGAAACATTTTGATATAGTAGTTGTAGACAAATCTGTTGTTCCGATCAAACTGGCACGAAAACAAATGATTCTAAATGCTGAAAAAGGCTTTTGGTTTGGATTGAAACCTCGAAAGGTCGTCTCTTGAATAATTCAAGTTAATCAGATCAACCTATTCAAGTCTTACTAAACGGTAATCGGGCCTAAATGATGCCTTGTATTAATAATAATCTTTAGCATAGTCGTTGTTTGTTAGTTCTCGGCATAATCTATTATCCATGTAAATGAATAAATTACTTTGTGCTAGTATGTTAATGAACAGGATTTGGAGAAGAACTTACTAGATTTACAGTTTTAATCTTCCAGAATCAACGAAAGTGTTCATTTAGTGCAGTTAAACAACCGTATAAAAATAAAAAATTCCAGAAACTTCGACTTTCTCCAGAATTAAACCTCACAACTCAGTTTTTCCTTCGCAATAGAAGAGGAAGGTTTGCAATTTCAACATTGCAAAATGTTATTAGCAAATTTTTGTTCTTTTCCCTTTCTCTAGGGAAAAAGGTCATATCCGTTTATTAGTTTTTGCCGGCAGCGTGAAAAGTCGTCCTTCTCCAGATTTTTACTTCCCGAGTACGAAGTAAAAGGGAAGTATTGTATTAGTGTTCCAAAAAAAAAATTCTGGCAAGTTACCACGAGACTTCCCTCGTATTAACACTTTTTTCAAAAAATAAATGCAACTGAATTAAAAAAAATACTCTTAAACTACATAAAAAACTGCAATTTTATCTTATAAAAAAATGAGTGCCGCCATTTTAGCTTACACCGGAAGTGGCGTAATCAAAGGTAATATCAGCATTTTCGTTCTTGGCCCGAATGCAATCGATTGGCGAAAACCACATTTCGATAACTTTAATAGTTTCTGAGTATAGAGCGTTGCAGTCATTTTTTAAAAATGATTTTTTTAACACATTTTTCAAAAAATAAGTATAGCACAATATATATTGCTGAATTCAGAAAAAAATACTCTTTTAAACTACATAAAAAAACTGCAACTTTATCTTATAAAAAAAATGATTGCCGCCATTTTAGCTTACACCGGAAGTGACGTCATCAAAGGTAATATCAGCATTTTCTTCCTTGACCCAAATGTAATTCATTAGCGAAAACCGCATTTCGATAACTTTAATAGTTTCTGAGTATCGAGCGTTGCAGTCATTTTTTAATAATTATTTTTTTAACACTTTTTTCAAAAAATAAGTATAGCACAATATATATTGCTGAATTCAAAAAAAAATTCTCTTTTAAACTACATAAAAAAAACTGCAACTTTATCTTATAAAAAAAATGAGTGCCGCCATTTTAGCTTATACCGGAAGTGACGTCATCAAAGGTAATAACAGCATTTTCGTCCTTGGCCCGAATGTAATCGATTGGCGAAAACCGCATTTCGATAACTTTAATAGTTTCTGAGTTTAGAGCGTTGCAAGGAATGTGTACGTACAGACTACAGACTACAGACTACAGACTACAGACTACAGACTACAGACGACAGACGGAAAATTTTTTTTTGCATATTTTGAATCTACGTATTCGGAAACGCAAAGATATGTAAAAATTTCCATAGGTCAAATTTTTTTTTTTGGAAAACTAATACAATACTTCCCTTTTACTTCGTACTCGGGAAGTAAAAATGCTTACGCTATTAATAATCGGCGCATTATGTTTGCTGGGTTATTTTGCATTAATTGCACCGTTTCGACATTGGACTAAGAGAGGTGTTCTTCAACTTAGTGTCGCGAAATTATGGTTGGAGAATTTGAAAGCGATTGTGCAATTGAATCCGGTAGCTGATGGTCTAATTAAGCTCTACGAGATGTTTCCTGAGAGCAGGTATATTTTTGTACGTTGATTACGTGAGAACGTAAGGTAATATGTACCTATTCGTGCTGAAGGTTATAATATATCAACACAAAAATAATATACAGGGTGACGGGTTTCTTTGAAAATAAACGTTATAGTGAAATGCCTCCATTCAAGGAACGCTTGATGAAAACCGCATTTCGATATGTGCTCCATTGGCTATTGGGGGGATCTTCATCATTATTTCTTTGGTGACCTTTACCCAAATGGTTGAAATTCAAAATTTGTGGCAAAATTCTTCAAACGTAAGTAGCACGTTTCCAGCGAAATTTTCTGCACTTGAATGACAGCCTTTTGATTGAGGAAATTTCAAGAATCCTATAAGAATTGTGTGCCCCTTCAAATGAACGTACATTGTTAGAAAGAATTCCTTTGGACCTTCTTCAACGGATAACGAATCTACGTAAAGCTTCAACAGTTACTGTTAGATACGTTAATGATACCTTTGGAATTTGGCCGTACAGACATGACGCTATGTTGGAATTCAAAGATCATCTAAACACCCATCATTTCATTAGGTTCACTGGTGGAAGTGGAGGTTAAAGGTTCACGCCCTTCTCTTCCTTTCCTCCAATAAGGTTAACCTTCAGAACGAATAACAACATGCCACCAACACATTAGCGAACACCAGGAGAGGAATCCGGTTACGATTTTGGATTACCTCAACTGTGGCAAATGCAATGTTAGGCCGTCTAGGATACTCAACAAGAGAATAATACACATAACACTTTATGAAATTTTTTTAGTATAAGTGAGCAATATGTTTCTTTTCAGATATTTTGGAACCTACCAAGTCACAAAACCTTTGCTCCTAATCAAAGATGTCGATCTAATTAAAGAAATAGCCGTAAAAAATTTTGATCACTTCATGGACCACAATCAACTCTTGGATGAAGAATCTGATCCTTTGTGGGGAAAAAACCTACTGTCATTGAAAGGTGAGGTTTATGTCTATGTAAATGTCAATCAAATTTTGTTCCTTTAGGAGAAAGGTGGAAAGACATGCGTGCCACACTCAGTCCATCGTTCACAAGTAGCAAAATGAAGGGTATGTTCAATTTGATGTTGGAGTGCGCGGGAACCTTTGTTGATTATTTTCGAAATGACAATTCGGAAACTGTAACCGTTGAACTAAAGGACACTTTCACGAGGTACGCTACCGATGTTATCGCCTCTGCGTCTTTTGGCATAACGTGCAATTCGCTGAAAGAGCGCGATAATGAATTTTACATTATGGGAAAAGAGACTACAAACTTCATTGGATTTTGGAAAAATCTTTCATTACTTTTGATGGTAACGTCGCCTCGATTGGCAAATGTAAGTGATAGTGACGAATGATGAGGGGTTTAATCTTCTGTACATTTTCAGTATCTTGGGTTAAAGGTGTTCACTGATAAAGTGAGTACCTTTTTTAGAAAGTTAGTATTAGATAACATAAAGGAACGTGAGACGAAGGGAATTGTACGACCCGATATGATTCATCTTTTAATGGAAGCCAAGAAAGGAAGATTGAAGCATGACGATCACATTAGTGGGGTAATGGATAGAGGATTTGCAGTTATTGAAGAGTCCGCCATAGGAAAAGAGGAGAAAAGGCAGAAAATACAACTGACCGATGACGATGTAATCGCTCAGGCACTGATTTTCTTCTTTGCTGGGTTTGACACAGTTTCAACCTTGATGTGCTTTACCGCATATGAGTTGGCCGTTAACCCCTCCATACAAGACAAACTCCGGAAGGAAGTTGATCTCACACTAGAAGAATGTAAGGGTCACCTAACTTACGAAGCGTTATTGAAAATGGAGTATTTGGACATGGTCCTTTCAGGTAAGAATCATTTTCTCGACGATGCAAAGTCCAGAACGTGTTATTTCAGAGACCTTGCGAAAATGGCCAAGTGGGATTGCATTGGACAGAATATGCGTGAAACCTTATACCATCCAACCAGAGAGAGACGGGGAGAAACCTGTTCATGTGCAAAAAGGGGACCTTATTATGTTTCCTTTGTATGCTGTTCATCGCGATCAAAAATTTTTCCCAGAACCTGACCGTTTTGATCCAGAAAGGTTCAGCAGTGAGAACAGAATCAATATTTTACCCGGCACATTTACACCGTTCGGCATTGGACCACGCAGCTGTATCGGAAACAGATTCGCTTTACTTGAAACCAAATGTTTGTTTTCAACATTTTGAAAAATTTTGAGATTGTCGTTGTTGAAAAATCCGTTGTGCCAATCAAACTTTCACGTAAACAATTTAGTCTCAATTCTGAAGATGGATTTTGGTTTGGTTTCAAACCGAGAACAAAGTCTAGTTGAGTTCGGCTTTATGGCCATATCCAAAGTAACATTATAAGCATTTGTTGTATGTGACACTTAGTGCATAATTTTTGTAATTCACTTGTATGTTTAGATTAATTGTGCAACTATGGAATATAAGAATAAATTTCTAATTAAATTAAATGACCAAGAAACTGGCACAATACTTTCCCGTGATTAACACTTAAAAGTTTCTCGTCAAACATTTACTTATTGAGCTCCGACCTATGGTAGCCTGCAGAGGCAACAGGCGGACTAAGGACCGTGCAATCATGGAGTGGAATGCGACCTGGTCAACGCCCAATCAGATCTTCAATGCACAAGGGAAGTTTCCTCCATCACATCAGCACAAGGCGCGATAGTTTGTGCATCGATTGGTTATATTTCAGTGGTGCATCGACAATTCATCAAATAACGATAAGATATTGAGATAGGACTTATTGAAGAAAATGGTAATGAAAGGAAAAAAAATCGAACTCGAGGTTTTGATGAATCTCGACATTTTGAGTCCAAAACCACCATCTTTGAAAAATGTTTGTCTGTGGGTGCGTGGGTGCATGGGTGGGTGGGTTGTTGGGTGGATGCGTACGTTATGGCTGTGGAACCTAAACTACGAGACCGATTCTGATGAAATTTAAAACTGGGACCTATAAAAAACTTCATCGGTAAAACAAGCTTCTCATAAAAATCGGCCCAAAGGGGCCCAAGCTAGGGGCGTTATTTTGGGCGCAAACATTCAAATTTTAACCCAAAGTTAGTAGACATGGTAACAAGTAAAACGCCGTTTTTCGTTTGTTTCTCAATTCAAAATGGCGGCCAATATAGCAATTCTCCATGTTTTTACTTTTTAAGGTCTAGCTCAAGAACCGTTGAACTTAATTAAAATTTGAAAATTGGAAATTGTAGCCATAGGATGACCAGAACTTTTACTTATACAATTGATAGCGAACAAAAATTTAACGGGGCCCATTTATTGGTGCCCAAAGTTGGTCAGAAATTAAAAATCGATTTTCTCAAAATCTGCTCAAAGTTTTTTTTATTTTTTTGAAATGTTGTAGGTACATATAGTTCATGAAAAACCATTGGCACTACATTTATTTCTTTATTTGTCATAGGGGTGAATGTTTGAAATTGAAAATTTTATATCTTCATAACTTTTTTGGTAACAAAGATGAAGAAATAAAATTGTACAGCAAAGTAGAGGACATACGACTCTTTTAATCGAGTATAATAAATATACCAATTTACTTCCGGTCTATTTATGACATACTCTGTATATTATTTCAGGATCAGAAAATGAGAAATCGTTTTCTGATTGCAACTATACCGGGTGAATGAGACCACCCGTATCAGTCTTTTATTTAAAGAACGCTAAGTCGTAGAGAGGTGGAGTAAAAAAAAGTGATTATAAAAGCCATAATAAAGAATCGAATGGTGATATCATTATTTTTCGGAAAAGTCAGCATTCCTCCAGAAGGCCTCCAACTCCAAAATTTTAAATTGCACCATAAGTCGAAAAAGGTATTATTTGAAAGATTGTTAAAAAAGAAGAAAGTTTTATAGGAAAAATTATTTTATTACTGCCACCCCTTTTAAGTAATATTCGACTAAAGTTATTAAATTTGAAATTCACTGTTAACAAGAAACATTGAAAAGTCGACTTTTAAAATCTAGTTACCAATGTTACATGTGTTCAAAATATCTTCCATTTACTGCTAAGCACTGTTGAGCTCTTCTAGGTACACTATCAGTGGCTCTAATAAGTACTTCTTGAAAGGGAAGAACACATGTAACATTGGTAACTAGATTTTAAAAGTCGACTTTTCAATGTTTTTTGTTGTTCCGGTCACACTGGCACGAAAACAAATGATTCTAAATGCTGAAAAGGGCTTTTGGTTTGGATTGAAACCGCGAAAGAGCGTCTCTTGAAGAATTCAAGTCAATCAGATCAGCCTATTCCAGTATTACTAAAAGGTAATAGAGCCTAAATGGTGTCATGTATTAAAAATAATTAAGATAGTCGTTGTTTGTTAGTTCTCTGCATAATCTATTATCCATGTAGTAGAGTGTAGTATTAATAAATAACTTCTTTGTGCTTAATATGTTAATGACCAGGATTAGGATAAGAACTTACTACTGCTACAAACAGTGTTAACCTTCCAGAATCAACGAAAGTGTTCATTTAGTGCAACTAAAAAACGGACTGTATAAAAATCCAAAATTCCTCAAACCTCAACTTTCTCCAGAATTAAACATCACAACTCAATTGTTCCTTAGCAATAGGAGCGGAAAGTTTGCCATTTCAATATTACAAAATAGCAAGTCTTTTTTTTTCCCTTTCTTTCGGAAAAATGGTAATGTTGAGAAATTCATCAGCTTCTTTACGACCATTTTTGAAGGATACGCTGACTTCCCTCACGAAAATTGTTTATTCTTACTCAAACAATAAATGTATGGAAGAAATAATTTATCAATAATAGACCATTCTAGCACGTTCGTACCTATTATACCTACAAATGTAAAAGAATAACCGCTCACCCTTCTCTACGAAGACGCTTGCTCTGACAATTTATGTATTTGTCCCTTTATCCCAACACAACATCGTAGAAAGGAGTTGCTTTTAATAGATATGTATAACTTTCCAACACAGATCACCTGACGGTAAAATTCTACATCTATTAGTAACATCTTCCTATACCTAAACTCATAGTTTTCAAACGTTATTCACTGCGTTCCCAAAAAAAAATACGAACATCAAATGAAAAATATTAAAAAAAACGTTTGTTCCACTTATCTGTAATAAAAAAAAGCATCTTAGAATAATAATTTAACCCAAAGGTCAAACCAACTAACGTTTTACTAAGTAACTACACGACCTCAAATTATATTGACAATGTTAATGAAAACATTTCTTTAAGTGAATAAGTGTACTTAATAAATTGTAAATCTCTTCTGTACTTGTTTGACGAAAAATTCTGAGAGGGGTTAGAATACTGGACCATATTTATCTCGACGTTACTATTGTTGTTGTTTTTAAGGTCGTACGATGGCTATGTTTTTAATACCGATCGGTTTGTGCCTATTTGTTTATTTTGTGTTAATTAGGCCTTTTCAATATTGGACGAAAAGAGGAGTGATCCAATTTAGTGTTTGGAGGTTATGGTTGGAAAATCTAAAAATGTTTTTGCAATTCAATTCATTGTCGGATAGTTTCAAGGTGCTATATGATGCATTCCCTGGAGTAAGGTAACTAACTTGATAAACAATTAAATTCAAACACATTTACATCTACAATAAAATAGGCAGATACCTACGATGAAAACGAGTTTTACAGCTTTAAGCACGAAAGTAACCAAAAGTTATGAGCGGTAACATCAGGTACGTGCCGAAAGAAAGGTACGCAGGACCCGTTACGGTGGAGGGGCAAATACAATAGGTCTGATGTACACATATGTGCGTACCAAAAATAAAATTGAATGGGGAAAAATACGATTTTTTGGAAACCATTTTTTCTCATAGGGGAATCATAATGAATCATTCCCCCCCAAGAAATAGTCGTCTACGACCAGCCGTTCCTTAGTAGAGTAGGTTCAGAATCTCGTGGCACTCGGAATGCGCGGCGGGATTTACAACAATTTCGAAAAATAGGCACGACATTATACGTCCAAAAACATTGGTAGGTAAAATGCTATCCTAAATATGTAGAGTAAATAAATATTGGTGTAATTATTTATAGAACTTCATATTAGTATCGTAGTATCGCGTTTAAATAAATCCCGCCACACATCTCGAGTGCCACGAGATTTTGAACCTACTCTAATAGCGCTTTAAAGTCGCTTCGTTATCAGCTGGACCCGAGCACAGCCCGAACGTTTCCGACGATGCCCTAAGGTCCTGTGACGTCACGTCCCACACGGCAATGTACGGAGCGTATGGAGACCAGTGTTTTTAGTCGTTTTTATCTTGTATTTATGTAGTTTTTCGTTGTATTTTACCATTTTATAAACAATTATATTGTTGGTTTTAAAGGACGTTATTTATTGTCAAGTATATTTCTTTGGGTAGTGAGAAATCGTGACCGGGAGACACCCGTCCTAACCTTTCTTGCTCATCATAATGTCCAGTGGAACATCTTAGTAACATAATTTATTGTTTGATAACGTAATAAAGTAATTAACGCTCTAAACTACGATTAAAATATGTCTCCCAAAATACCATTGGGGAACTTTTATAAATTTCTCGAGGTTCTCCGGCGTAGCTAAACGTAAACATTGCGTCGGTTTGTTTACTACGTTTCTCATTACACCGTGTGTTTTTTATTTCTTGTACTTACGTTTTAGAATAAACTGGTAATAAAATATAATTATTGACTGTGTTATCGTATTTATCGTCTTATACCCTTCAAACAATAAAAACGAGTAAGAACGTGGTTTGTGGCATTTATAAGGTTTGATATTAAGCAAATTATTTATCTGTAAATTTCCAGTTCCGAGGTATACCAAACACAAGAATTGTTTTGTTGAAGTGCAAAACAACTTTTCTTTCCTTAACCTGACCTAGTAAACAGCATCTACATTCTGTGATAAAACAGCATTAAGAAATCGGTGAACTTATTTTTCTAATTTTTAGGCATACCGACTTATGTTCTTAAAGTGATAAAACCGAATATGATGATGATAAACACAAGAAATAATTAATAATGATTTTGTATTAACCGGCGGCGTTGATCCGGTCTGCAAATCGACCACTTATATGGCCACAGAAATAGTTTTGTGTGCAAGATATTCAAGTGTACTTTTGTTTTCAATTCACCAACAAATTATGTAATTAAAAAAACCACTCACCTAGTGTTTATATTCCGTGAAAACAGTTGAAAATCTTAAAAAAACAACTCCGCAAGCCAGAATCAACAGGTCCTGTATGGGTTGTGACGTCACTGTGCCATCGGGAAACTCGGAAACGTTCGGCATGTGATCGGCTCTCGCCAATTTTAGGGCAACTTAATAATTTAATTACGGACAAACTACTATTCGGATCGCCGTAAAATTTTTCACGGCAAAACTTTTTTTGAAATCTTCGTATGATGATGTGTACTACATTGATTTCTGAGATTTCGTATTGTTCCCCATTCAAAATTTAAATCTGGCAATCCATCAATTAACACTCTTTGACCATTAAATATCAAAAATCATTCTAAGTAGAAGAAAATTGGTTAATTAATCGGTCCCCTCGGATAGGTATGCTGACGCATGGTTTCAGGGATCGCAGGTTAAAGTTGATGATCGACAAGCAAACACCTGATTGGAACTCTGCACGGGAGAAATGATTCTTAACATACCAGGGTTACAGTCATTCTTAATAACTTGTGGAAATGCCAAGGAATCAATAAAAATCTTTATAACAAATACAACAGATGTCCGGGACAGACTTGGGTATATGATGTTACAGTTTGTAATAATCAAAAGTAGAGTCCCTATATAGGGACTCTAATCAAAAGTACAGTGACTTTATTACAAACAGTGACGACAAGCGGCGATTATCCGCCATTAAGAGGCAAAATTGTGGGCGGATTTATATGAACTCAACGGTTGTATCCTAGCAACTTGCTAAATCAAAATAAAAATCACACGCTGATCAAAGGTAAACACAGTCAGGCCGCCATTAAGATGCAAAATATACCACGGCCAATCAAAATCGATACCACGCTTGTCGTCACTGTTTGTAATACAGTCACTGTAATCAAAAGATTCAACCAGCGCCCTCCAGTGGCGAACACAGCAATTATGGTGATGACGCGCCTACACCAAACACCAAGTTGTTGAAATGCAAACAAATATGAAATAAGAGTTATATTAATTGTTAACTACCTATTAGTATCTCACGCCAAGTACAATCTATTATACACTTAAGACAAAAGTTACATGTATAATATAATTTACAAATGAAGAATAAATTATCACAGTTAAGCGGTTAAACAAATACAAAGTATTAAATCAAAATCAGCACTACCTTCAAATAAAGAGCAAACTGTAAAACACTAAAACAAAAAAAATGCTATAACGATGTGTACAGCTTGATGGTTTGTAAAGATCAGATCCCACTTCTAACGCTTCCTCATGCAAGTGCAAAAAAGAAGACAATGGCCACTCCTGGCACATTTTCACGCCGGATCTTATAAACTTCGATAATTCGATAACATCTCAGATGTAGTTATCTCAATCTAATCTGAGATTTGTTCCAGATACTCTGGTATGTATCAGATAACCAAGCCTGTATTGGTAATCAAAGATCCTGAACTAATTAAGCAAATCACCGTTAAAGATTTTGACCATTTCATCGATCACAGTCAATTTAATAATGAAGAATCTGATCCTTTATGGGAGAAAAATTTGTTCTCTTTGAAAGGTACGTACAAATTGCTTGAAAACTAATGTTAGCTTAGAACATCAGGTGAAAGATGGAAGGATATGCGAGCAACCCTCAGTCCCTCATTTACCAGCAGCAAAATGAAGGCGATGTTTGGCATAATGGCGGAATGTGCCGAAAACTTCGTAAATCACTTCAAAAATGATAATTTGGAAACTGCAACGTTCGAATTTAAGGATATTTTTACCAGGTTCACTAATGATGTTATCGCGTCTGTGTCATTTGGCGTTAACTGCGATTCCATAAAAGATCGCGACAATGAATTTTACTTGATGGGGAAATTGGCGACAAATTTAAGCGGATTTTGGAGGAGCATTTCCATTTTCATAATGATGACGTCGCCAAAATTGGCAAAGGTAACTAAGCTTAATGTGGACATATTAATTACGTGGCTTTTTAGTTTCTTGGTTTACGGATATTCAGTGAGAAGGTGAGCGCCTTCTTTCGAAACGTAGTAATTGGCAATATGGAGGCGCGTGAGAAAAGTGGGATCGTGCGGCCCGATATGATTAATCTTTTGATGGAAGCGAGAAAAGGAAAACTTAAACATGAACGTTCAGGTGAAGTTATCGATTCGGGGTTTGCTGTCGTTGAGGAATCCGAAATTGGAAAACAGGAAGAAAGGCAAAAGCTGCAGCTGACGGATGATGATGTTACAGCTCAGGCTCTCATTTTCTTTTTTGGCGGATTCGAGTCGGTTGCCACTTTGATGTGTTTTGCTGCGTACGAACTTGCAGTTGATCCCTTTGTACAAGAAAGGTTACAGAAAGAAGTTGACAATGTGTTGAGGAAAGGAAATGGAACATTAACTTACGAAGCTTTGATGAGGATGGAGTACCTGGACATGGTAGTATCAGGTAAGTACTTAGGAGGATGAAAATTTGTGGTTACGTAGGTACTGTTACAGAAACATTGCGTAAGTGGCCGGCTTCCGTGGGATTTGATAGATTGTGTGTAAAACCATACACCATTCAACCCGAAATGAAGAATGAAAAACCTGTCAACCTAGAAAAAGGTGATATTGTTATGATGATTATGTATGGAATGCATTTGGACGAAAAATATTTCCCTAATCCCGATCGCTTTGATCCCGAACGATTCAACAAGGAAAATCGGAAAAATATTACTCCCTACACCTACATGCCGTTTGGTATTGGACCTCGCAGCTGTATTGGGAACAGATTTGCGCTGCTCGAAACTAAAATTTTAATATTTAACATTTTGAAACATTTTGATATAGTAGTTGTAGACAAATCTGTTGTTCCGATCAAACTGGCACGAAAACAGATGAGTCTAAATGCTGAAAAAGGCTTTTGGTTTGGATTGAAACCACGAAAGGTCGTCTCTTAAACAATTCAAGTTAATCAGATCAACCTATTCAAGTGTTACTAAAAGGTAATCGGGCCTAAATCTATTATCGATGTAAAGTGAATTATTAATACATTACTCACTACATTTTTAATTTTCCAGAACCAAGGAAAGTTTTAATTTAGTGCACTTGATCAACTGTATAAAGATACAACATTCCTGACACTTCGACTTTCTCCAGTTTTTCTTCGCAATAGATGTGGAAGATTTATAATTTCAACATTGGAAAATGTTATTAGTATGTAAATTCTTCTTTTCCCTTTCTCTTGGAAAAAAGGTCATGGCCGTTTTTGAAGAATACGTCCATTCCAAAATTTTCGCTGGTGAACAAACTGGGTTTGTTCTTCCACAAACAATAAATGTGCGGAACATCTCAGTTATCAATAACAGACCATCCCAGTTCCGTTTTGAAGCACAATCCTGTTAAGCAAATATGAAAGCTTTCATTTTGTAGTCATAATTATATCGATCTTCACGGACGTATCTGAAACAATATAATGGTAATTACCCTAAAAAACTGAATTTTCATGTAATCGAACTCCTAGCAAACTATGTTCCAGGCAGAACTGGTAGGAACGGCGCTTAGTGCACGGAAAGTTTTTCGATCTAACTTACCGTTTATAAAATAATTGTGAAAGAAGCAAAATACACAGGAATTTCCACCGTTTTTTATCAATTTTTCACGTTTCCCGGACGTTTTTCCCCTGCAAATTATTGAATTTAGTATCTGGCGTACTACCTAAATCTAAATAGGTATCCGGTTTGCAGAGGGTAATTAAGAATTTTGATTTCAGCCATTCGTTGACTAGACTACACCACTTAATAAACCTTGGACTACACCTACACTGTTAAAATCCCTTATAAACAGCATCCCCTCGTAGTGAGAAATTCAAAAGGAGCAACAGAGGTTTTTGCCTTCGTCCTTCGTCATGTGGCTCACGAAATTAGTTTTTTGCGTAAAAATGGAGAAGACCATTATTACATGCCTCATCAACTGTTAATACTAACGTCCAGTTCAACTACAAGATTAAGAATCGTTTTCAATGCTTCTTCTACAACGTGAAATGGCATCAGTCTCATCGAAGTTATACACTGGGGAGCAAAGAGAACCTCGTGATTAGGTATCTTTTAAAGAGACAAAGAATAAACGGCAATACTGTGTCAATTTTCTTTGTAAATTAAACAGAATAATTTAATAAGTAATTACGATTATGAACATCAACACATACCTGTATTATGTTCCCGACCAGCTCGTTTTGGCTTCGATCCCAATTCGATCCCATATTTCTCCCAAGATTGTCTCATAAAATACCGGAGAGAATTTGGTCATATTTATTGCTAGAAAAAGCTATTCATTATTGAAAATAAGATAACTAATCTGCTCCAAGAAAATTCGTTATCTGACTATCCATTCGCCAGATTTGCATGAAAATGAATAAATTGGTCCAGGGTCTGTTCTAGTAGAAAGATTTTACCGAACAAGCTTTAAAGGTTATTTGCGGTTTCACAATTTTTTTCTGGAGATTGAGTGCCATCCTCACAAGAATGAAAGATTAGATCCAGAATTAGACGCAAAATGTAGATTTTGACAAACTGTCTTTTTAGGGGAGCCCCCTTTGTACAGTACAGCAACCTATAGGTACATATATTTGAAGTTGGTACGAAGAAATTTGATAATATTTTATTAGCTGTTGAGACGGTTATAGATGGTGTCGAAGCTGCTTTATTATTCTTCGACACCATCTTTGAAGTGGGTGTTCTTCCGGGTTCGGTCTCGCGTAGATTCTCCTCCACGGTTCTTCAAAGATCCGATGTTGAAATGACAACGTTTCTGCAGGATCTCAACCGCCATTTTCAAGTCTCCGTGTTCTGCTCCTAACTGGAACTGAACTGACGTCCTCCCTGATGGTCGGTGGAATTTTTGTATGCTAACTTTCTTGGTCGTTGTGCTGATAGTTTTACATTCACTTCTACTTTAGTCTTTTCCTCCGGTCTGATAGATACTGTATGTTTGCTACCTTCATGGTGTTGTCGAAATCTATCGCGAGTGAAATCTCCTTTACATGTTAGACCAGTGTTTTACCGCGTTACGATGTTCCTCTCTTCTCATATTAATGCATCTGATTGTTTGTCCTATGTATGCTCGTGAACAATCCCGACATGGAATCACTTACATTCCTTGATCTTAGAATTCTATTTTAGTTTTGCAGCACGTTGGATAACTTTTTGTTGGTTGTGAAGATGTCTTCGAAGCATTTTTCCAATTCTGTCTGTCGTGCCTCGTACATATGGTAGACAGGATTTGGCTACTGGTAGGTTAGTGTCGCCATCTTTTTGTTGTGTTGGTTTTTCTGCTATCGATATGTTCGTTTTGGAGAATCCATTTTGTAGTAACGCCATTCTGATGTTAACCGCTTCCTGGCGCATGTTGTCCTCGTCTGTTAGCATTTACTATCGGAGTAAAAATGCAAGGCCTCTGACTTTATAAGCTTGTATCTCGGTAATTAGCAATCATAATTTAATGAAATAAAGTGCACTTAAAATACCATTTATTCCTACAAAAAGGTGTACAGTTTTAGATTTTTACAATACATCGTTAATTTTCTGTATCAGTGCATGTGCGAAAAAGCGCTAATTATGACTCAAATCGCAAAAGCGCTCGACTTTAAAAATTAATTACGGCTAAATTATTGAAACTGAGTGGTAGATACCTATATATTTGACAAGTGTATACTTTTTTGTCGGTGTGAGATGCTTTTGAGACCAATTGGTTAATTTGTCTTAAAGCTATAATGAAAAAAACGACATCTTGTGTAACTCAGTACCTGAACGTTCGATATTAACAATATTGACAGTAACATAACAAGGTTAAAGCAATTATATTGTGGTCTAATTCGATTCACAAATATAATGCCATGTATACATCTTTTGTTTAAAAAAAATTTGGAAAAAAGGATGGATGCTACGGTCCGCGCGGTGAAGTGCAGTGCGCGGGGAAGCTGTTGTCATACACTATTGCTATGAAGCGCATGGTTTTGTACAATGCAAAAGAATAGTCACATTGTTGTGATTTGCCGCTCGCTGTTTACGATGTGGTAGATTACTTCTCGCGGGAAATGTAAGTAAGTAAGTTTATTAATCATCTAGTAAGATGTTTACATATATAACGGCTAATCTCTAATCATGTAACAATAATAATTTCTCTCACATGCGCTAAGCACGCTTTCTTGAAAGTCATTAATGATTGTACTTTCTTAATTTCCTCGGGCAGTTCATTATAAATTTTTAAACCCTTATAATATAATATAAATTGTTCTGTGAGGAAGTTTTCTTAACTAACGGTAGCCTAAAACTATTTAAATCTCTAGTGTTGTATTGATGTATATCCTTATTAAAAACAATAAATTTATGCATATATCTAGGTAATCTATTATTAATTATCTTATATATAAATACCAACGTTTTAAAATAAACTCGTTGCTTAACACTTAGCCACTGTAATGTATTTAGCATTGCCGATATTCTTGTCATTTTACTGCACCGTAATATGATTCTCATTGCTTTATTTTGCAATTTTTGCAATCTTTGAAAATCGCCTTCGGAAGATAAAAATAATATGGTCGCGCAATAATCAAAATGAGGTGCAATGATAGTTTTATACACCAGAATTCTAGACCAAACATGTGCGTCTTTCTTCCGCGATAAACATAACATTTACTTTGAATTACAAGAAAACAAATTTTTTTTTCAATAAAGGAATAATGCAGCTTGATTTGAGTAATACAAATTTACCATTTAAAACAAGAATTTTTTCTTTAGTTTCCGTATATTGCAAAACAGCACATTTTCGGTTAGGGCTTATGAAACCAGTTAATTATATGAATAATCAATATTTATTGGCTGTCGACTTTTCAGAAGTATGTGTTTCTACAACACTGGTAAATTTGGTAACACTTTATGAAACAATAACAATTAAGTTAAAACTGACCGTCAGCCAGGAAAATACTAAATACAGCGTTTTTATTGCTGTTAATTAAAATAAAAGTTAAACCACTGATTGTACCATTTTGATTTTTACACATGTTAAACATACCTATATAAATGACTAATGTACTGCACAAAAATGAAGAAATTTCATCCCTCAGTTTTTTCGTTATGACCACTTAAAGTCAGAGGTCTTGCATTGTTACTCCTATAGTAGGTGCATATTAGTGTCGGCTCTCTTTTGGCTAATTAATCATAATCACGGATTTTAAGGAGGTCCTCATTTTTTTTATCACCAGCGAGGAGGACCACCATAACTCCACTCATTTGAGGAGGACAAAAAACAACGTCAACTCCACTCAAGTCATGTTGAGGAGGAGGTCAACTCCACCCATTTTCTGAAAACTCTTTTTAGCAGCCTTCACACCCGCTAATCTTCGACATCTTTTCCTACTACCATTCGCTTTTCGTGTGTAACCCATTCCACGAAATCCCAAAGGAAACTTGAAAAGGATGGGATAGGCAATTTTAGAGCCGAAACCACTCCATTTTTCATGAATCCTGGGCGCAAATTTCAATAAAAATTCTCCGGAAATGTTTTGAAAAATCTGGGATGAAATACTCTAGCGGGGAAAGTTCATTATTTTCTTTTATATTTTAATTAAAATGCCGATAACAAAAAATACGAGGAGGTATTCTCCTGGACTTTCCCCGTTAGAATATTTCGTCACAGATTTTTCAAGATATTTCCGGAGAACTTTTGTTGAGTATCTTCTATTGTTCAATTTATCTATCAATTCGTTTTATCTCGAAAAGTTCCAGCATTTCGAGGAAATCCATTATTTACAAATGCTTGCCATGTTTCTCTTTTTCATCTTTCGCTAAGCTTCTTTACGTTTCTTTCTTCATATTTGTTATAATTTCACAGTTTTCCCGTCTGCCTGTCGGCATGATAAAAGGAGATTACCTAACTGATCAAGATGCATGAAATGTGAATTCACATTACTATTGCCAGGAGGATTTAAATGATGAGGGTACATAATACAGTACCTTATTTTCCTAAAGGAAGCCTTGCTACTAATTAGAATTCAAAAAGAGGTTAAATACGAAATATAGTAGCAGAACCATGGATTGTATTGTTTATTCAGGTCATTCAGTTGTAATTTTGGACACATTTGACTCCAAAATCGTAGTATATTTCAACTGTATAGCACCAAATTGTGCCTGTCCCTGAGGAATACTATAGTGTTCCAAAACTAAAGGACGTATTGGCCTCATTCTTCCGTTGTTACACGTTAGTTGCCAATTAAATATCGGGAATTGGATGAAGAACATTTTCATATCATTCACAGGGTTCTCTAAGATTTTGCATGAATTTTTGGGACGTATTTCCAACGTAGATAAGATATAATGGGTTTATTGGTCATAAAAAAAGCTGCGAAATGAACAAATTAGCTCATTAACACAATATGTTTAAATGTTGTTGTAACAAGGCTAAAGAAACTCCTCAGACTCCTAAAATTCCTACAAATTTCGACATGAATAACAAGAATCAAGCAACCCAAAGATGATTACCGTTCGCCCTTTAAATTTTGTTTCTTAAGGACTTGGGACTTTGGGAGTAGCTTTCTTCATCCTAGGTGGGGTTGAAGGTTTTTATACTGTAGAAAGAATTCATTTGTCCCCACAGAACATCGTAAAAACTAGTTGTATTCAGCGCCGGGTTAAGTGGGAGAAGGGTTACAGCCTCGGGCCTCATTGGACAGGGGCCTCCCATTTTATAGGGGGCCTTTCCACTTGAGTCTACAAAAAATAAATGCCGTAGTGCATTTTCGAAATGCATTTTTTTACTGCAATAAAATTCAAAAATAGAATAAATACTCAAGCAGTCAGAGCGTGACTATACGCCGCTAAGGCAGAAAGATCGTTCGCAGTTCTAAAAACAAAATATATAAAAAATGTATATAGAGCAATGTCAGACGAACGATTAACAGGATTAAATTGTTTAGCAATTGAATCGGAATTATTAAGATCAACTGATTTTATTGAGTCAGACAGTCAGAACATGATACCTACCTACTCTTAATTACTGAAGAACCCCAAGGAAAAAATACAAACAAGGAGTCCTGTTGCTGTTGGTTTAAACCAAATGAAAACTGTAAAGAAATAGTTGCTCCACTGTAATAAAAAAAGCAGCTCAGAATATTAATGGTGCGGAAATTAATACTGCAATCAAAGGTCAAACCAATTAACCTTGACTAAATAATTACGGAAAGGGATAGAGTAGCTCTCTCATTAGTATTATTTTGGTTATTGATATAGTACGATGACTACTTTTTTAATACCGATCGGTTTGTGCCTATTTGTTTATTTTGTGTTAATTAGACCTTTTCAATATTGGACGAGAAGGGGAGTGATCCAATTTAGTGTTTGGAAATTATGGTTGGAAAATCTAAAAATGTTTTTGCAAGTCATTCCAATGGCAGATAGTTTCAAGGTTGTGTATGATGCATTCCCAGGAGTCAGGTAACTAACTTGACAACAATTAAATTCAAACACATCGACGTCTAAAATAAAATAGGTATAATGAAAACGAGTTGACAAACCAATAGTGTTGGGTCCAAATGCTAAAGAGCAATATGGCACCACCCATGATCCACCATTATTATTTGTTATTTGCGCCGTAACCTCCAAAACTGTCAAAAAGTAAGTGTGTTGTTTTGATTATAAAATCGTAAATAAAAAATTCTGGCATTGTATTGCCACAAGACTTCCCTCGTATTCACTTTTTCAAAAAATCAGTATAGCACAAAATATATTGCTGAATTCAGAAGAAAATACTCTTAAACTAGGTACATAAAAAACTGCAACTTTATCTTATAAAAAAAAGAGCGCCACCATTTTAGTTTATACCGGAAGTGACGTCATCAAAGGTAGGTAATATCAGAATTTTCGTCCTTGGCCCGAATAATTGCAGTACCTTCTTTTAAGTTCTTTGTCCATACACCGTGTTCTTTTGTGTCCTGTATCTAAATGGGATTTGTGAATAATTTTATTCAACTCATCTGTATGTCATAGTCGTAGCGGTACATCTAAATGTCTGTCAAATTGTGCGGGAAGTGTGAAATTAGGTACACTTATTAATTAGATCAAAATAAACGATTTGACCCGCAGCACCCCTATTTTCAACCCTTAGTTTTCAAAAGTGCCCCGTATTTAGTTTTTTCCATCCCCTAACGATAACTCCTTTGTTTACAACTTTTAGAAAAAATTATATTAATAAAAGTTTTAGGAATTCTTATAAGAAACATTTTATATAAGGATAAAATTTTCACAAATATCAACCCTTATCGAGATATGTGGAAAAAACTGATTTTTGCAGTTTCATTACAAAATCGGTCATAGTTTTCTTGTTTATCGTTTCTCAGAAAAATTATTCAAGTAAAAGATGTAGATACTAATATGGTCAATATTTTAGGTATATATAATATTTTCACAGAAAGCAACCCTTAACAAGTTATTTCGATATTTCTGAAAGCAAGCAACCCTTAAGTATGAAATCGCTCATATCTTTTTTATTTGTAACTTATAAGGAAAAACATAAGAATAAATATT
Organism: Pyrocoelia pectoralis; assembly: GCA_036250285.1. Lineage (NCBI taxonomy): Eukaryota > Metazoa > Arthropoda > Insecta > Coleoptera > Lampyridae > Pyrocoelia > Pyrocoelia pectoralis. The sequence goes on from CM070080.1 coordinate 40,080,662, forward strand.
ATAGAAAATTATCTTTTGGGCATTTTATTTCGGTATGAAAATTTCTCAAAAGTCAACCCTTAACGAGATATATCGAAAAAATCAGAAACTGTCAATTTTCACATAAAATCGAGCATAACTTTTCTATATTTCACTACCGTGACATTATTGTTATATAATTCGGTAGGTATATGTATGTAGAAAATATAAGTAAGGGGTAATTTTTTTACAAAAACTCACCCTTAGCGAGATATTTTGACAAAAACAAACTTTCGGCACTTTTTAGAAAAGTTTTCGTAACTTTTCCAATTACGATGGTTAATATTATTTCTTCGCGGTTAATAATAGCCAATTACAGTGTATTTCATGAAATCATAGTGATTTTGCACCATATCACACTGGTGCGGGAATTTTCAACGTACAAATTGTAAGGTTTATTCGCGGTAATATAATTAAAAAGAAACAATCTAATTGTACCCAAAATTGTACCTAAAACTTTTATTAATATAATTTTTTCTAAAAGTTGTAAACAAAGGAGTTATCGTTAGGGGATGGAAAAAACTAAATACGGGGCACTTTTGAAAACTAAGGGTTGAAAATAGGGGTGCTGCGGGTCAAATCGTTTATTTTGATCTAATTAATAAGTGTACCTAATTTCACACTTCCCGCACAATTTGACAGACATTTGCGATTTTCTTGATGTACCGCTACGACTATCATCTTCATTTGTAGATCGCTTTTTTATAAGCTTTTCGACATTACCAATGGTTAGAACGTCGTACCTCTTAACTCGTCGATAATTCAATGACGTACCTAAGCAGCTCTATTTCTCTTGTTTTACATAGAGAAGTTTTTACCTCGGATATTAGTTCATTGTACTTACACGGAGTTAAAAGGAATTTATTATTCGATTCACTTTCGTGAAAATAAGCATCCAATTTCAACTTAAATTCATGTTCACTTAACTTACAGCAGACATCGTAAACGCATAAACGCAACAACGTACGTGTGAAATTGACCGTATTTCCAGCTTTGGCCGCTTCGCAATTGCACAATCCTATGTTTGGCTGATTTTAGACGGCCAAAGCCGGAAACTGAATTCAAATTCGGACTTTCGCTACTTTGGGACGTCCAAACCTAAGATTGAGCAAAAAATCGACCAATGGGCATTTTCGCGCTTTGCGCCCAATATATACAATACATCGGGAAAGTAATGTATGCAATCGAAAAAAAAATCGAACTCGAAATTTTGATTAATCTCAACGTTTTAGGTCCTCCCGGGTCCAAATCCACCATCTTTGAAAAATGTTTGTCTGTGTGTGGCTGTGGAGCCTAAACTACTAGACCGATTTTGATGAAATTTAAAACCAAGGCCTATAAAAAAATTCATCGGTAAAACTGTAGAATTTACAAGAAATATGAGATTTTGTTATTGTTATTTTTTAGTAAAATCAGAGTTGTAAAACAATAGATAGTAATTTTTCCAATGTCAAATAATTTTTTTAATATAAAAAGTTCCGTTTACATTTTTTGTAGCAGATTTATTTCACAAACAGTAGTTTTCTCAATAGGTTATCGGCCCAGAAACGCATAACTTATAATTTTTTATTCCTGTTGCATTTTGTGTGCATTTTTCTTTGATCGCGATGTCACACACAAGCACATCAGTAATTAAACTGAAAGGTGAAAGCAATTGGGAAGTTTGGAAGTTTGCTACTGTTATTACACTGAAAAAGGCTGGTGTATTTGCTATTGTTGACGGAACCGTAGAAAAACCTACTGATGAAACTGCAGTAAGCAATTGGGAGAAGCAGGAATGTACAGGTTTTGACATTATTACATCTCGATGTGAGGAAAATGTTTTACACCATTTATTAAGTTGTACTACATCTAGTCAAGCATGGGCTAAGTTATTAGCTGTCTATGAACCTCACACTGAGGTAAGTACCTACTCATTTTTCATTGGAAAGATTCTTCAATTTGAAATTCGAAAATGGAGTAAATGAATATTTCTCCAAGTTGGAGGAGATCTATTTAAAATTAAAAGCTTCTGAAGAGGAACTTTCTGAATCGATAAGAATAACAAAAACATTAATGGTACTACCTGATACATATAAACATTTTATAAGCGCTTGGGAAAGTGTCCCCAAGAAGGAAAGAACACTATCAGTACTTCAGCAAAGGCTATTAACTAAGGAATTGAGAAACTCTGAACCCCAAATTGATAAACAATCTGTAGCTTTTATGACAAACGAATTTTGTGAATTTTGCAAAATTAAAAGGTCATAAAATAGATAAATGTTTTAAAAAGAATGGTGCTCCTTTTTGTCACTATTGTAGTCGTCGGGGCCATCAGGAAAAGTCATGTTTTAAAAAGAAGAGAGAAAAATCTAAGCCCTCAGGGGAATCGCAAGGTTTTGTTAATATTGATAATAATACAGAAAACATTTTATGGTGGATGGACTCAGCCTCATCAGAACACATATGTAAAGATAGACAAGTTTTTTCTAGCCTTTCTGACTTGAAAATTCCCAGAAAAATTGTTGTTGGAAATGGTGAAGTTGTCACAGCAAAAGAAATAGGTACTGTTGTTGTTGAAGCATTCAATGGGAAATCATGGGTTGAAACTTCAATTGAAAATGTCTTATATGTACCTGCTATGAAAGTGAACTTGTTATCTATGGGAAATGTTCTGGACAAAGGTTATAGATTTGAGTCTAATAGTAAAAGTTGCCGTATAATGAAAAATAATAAAGTGTGTGCTGTTGGTAAGAGAGAGGGAAAACTGTTTGCAATGAGTTTCAGATACTGTTGTTGTGCGGAAGCCCACGTAACTTTTGAAGAATGGCATTCTCGTCTTGCTCATCAGAATAAAAATCAAATTGTAGATGTGCTAAAACGGAATGAAATTGAAGTTAAATGCCCACAACCATTTTTCTGCGAACCCTGTGCATCAGGTAAAGCTCATAAACTTTCTTTTAGTGATAGCAACTCTATCTCAACTGATCTAAGTGAATTGGTTCATGTTGATGTGTGCGGTCCAATGGAAAATTATTCGATTGGTGGCTCAAGATATTTTCTTCTGTTTCGTGATGACTTCTCATCATTCAGGTCCGTATATTTTTTGAAAGAGAAATCACAGGTTGTTACAAAACTTAGACAACACTTGCAAATGGTAGAAAATTTTACTGGTAATGCAGTGAAAGTTTTAAGAAGTGATAATGGTTCAGAAATTAAAAATAAAGACGTAGATTCTCTACTGACCTCGAAGGGGATAATTCATCAAACGACGGTACCCTATACTCCCAAACAAAATGGGGAAATAGAAAGGGACATGAGGACTATTGTAGAAGCCGCAAGAACAATGATCAGTGCTAAAAATTTAGAAAAGAAGTATTGGGCCGAGGCCGTAAACACGGCAGTTTTCACGATGAATTGTTCAGGAAAAAGTGGTATTGCGGGTAAAACACCTTATGAATTATGGCATAAAAATCTGAAAACATTTAATTTAAAATTTTTGAGAACATTTGGCTCTGAGGTATTTGTTCATATCCCAAAAGAAAAAAGGAAAAAGTGGGATAATAAGAGTAAAAAAGGAATATTTGTTGGATATGATCAAACTCAAAAGTCATACAGAATTTATTTTCCAGAGACGAATAGTGTCGAGAGTGCAAGAGATGTGGTCTTTGAACCTGAAAGCAAAATAACTGGTAAACTTGCACAAAAAGCGTCAGAAGAAAATATTGATTATGTGGAGTATAATAAAGAAGATTTTCAAACTTCAGCTGTTGAGGAAACAAGTCAAGTGGAGGAGCAATCCCAAGTTGTACAATCACTTCAAGAATTAAGTCAGACACCATTTCAACCTGAGGTTACACCATTTAAAACAAAATACAATTTGAGAAATAGAACAAATATAAATAAACCTCCAGTTTTTGATAGTTTCTTAAGCACATACAGGGTATACCACGGAACCCGTTCATTAGAAGTTTCTGGGGTCCCTTACAACTTATGAATTTGAAACTTTCAGGTTAAGGATAACCCATAGCCTTCTTTTGTTCTAAAATATTGTCGATGTTGCACAACTTCCGGAAAGACCGGAAATCGCCATTCATCTTCTTATTTTAAATGGAACACCCTGTATATTATTGCATTTTTGGATTATACAATCGATTCTGCGTTAATCTGTATTAGATTATCCTATACCTATCTTCAACTGTTTTTGAGATATTATGATTTTTTTGAAAAATTTGCGCTTTGCGGAGGGATGTTTAATAGCCCACCCTTTGCTCTTCTTTGAACGCAAAACATACATACTTTACAAACACGAAGTAAAACCATAAGGGTTCACAAAATGTAATTGCAAACCTATCACAGATTATACAGGGCGTTCAAAATTACTGGTAAAGTTAAAAAACTTCAAACACCAAAAAGTCATTTTTTTCAAATCGAACACCCCGTATATTTTTACATATTTGGAAGGCGATTTAATTTACGCATCGATAAACTATAGGTATCCCTATACCTATCTTTAGCGGTTTTGTAGTTATTAACACTTTTTATCTAATATTGATTAAAACTGCACTCAAAACTTATGCACAATTAAAAGTAGGCTGTGAATATGACAACAGGAAAAACAATTACTTTTACAAAACGAATTTAATGATCTTATTTATACAACAAACAAATAAAAAGGACTATAAAATGGATATAGAATAAATTCAAAATATCAGTATTGGAATATGCGTTAACTGCTTCCATTTTATAAAATTGTTTACTGTTTACCACCTGTTTGCTTTAATGAGCATGACATCCAGATAAACATTCGTTTGTCTAATCATACTAATGATAATAATAATAATAATAATACTTACTTCACTTACTTGATTCCGATCCGTGCAGTTACTTAACCAGGCTTGGCCTAAGTATCGATAAAAACCGAAGTATAATAATAATACCTTTTATTGAGAGCAAACTATTAAATTACATAAGATTGTTCAAAATACGTTAAAACTGCACACTTGTTCTCAAAAGGAGTGAGTTCAGGTGTCTACAAAAAAAGTAGAGACCTGTTCTACCACTCAACCCTCATTACCATATTTTATTTTCGCATACTCATAGCCTACTTTCAAATGCGCATAAGTTTTAAGTGCAGTTTTAATCAATATTAGATAAAAAGTGTTAATAACTACAAAACCGCTAAAGATAGGTATAGGGATACCTATAGTTTATCGATGCGTAAATTAAATCGCCTTCCAAATATGTAAAAATATACGGGGTGTTCGATTTGAAAAAAATGACTTTTTGGTGTTTGAAGTTTTTTAACTTTACCAGTAATTTTGAACGCCCTGTATAATCTGTGATAGGTTTGCAAATACATTTTGTGAACCCTTATGGTTTTACTTCGTGTTTGTAAAGTATGAATGTTTTGCGTTCAAAGAAGAGCAAATGGTGAGCTATTAAACATCCCTCCGCAAAGCGCAAATTTTTCAAAAAAATCATATCTCAAAAACAGTTGAAGATAGGTATAGGATAATCTAATACAGATTAACGCAGAATCGATTGTATAATCCAAAAATGCAATAATATACAGGGTGTTCCATTTAACATAAGAAGATGAATGGCGATTTCCGGTCTTTCCGGAAGTTGTACAACATCGACAATATTTTAGAACAAAAGAAGGCTATGGGTTATCCTTAACCTGAAAGTTTCAAATTCATAAGTTGTAAGGGACCCCAGAAACTTCTAATGAACGGGTTCCGTGGTATACCCTGTATAATACAACTGTTGAAGAAAGTGATAATTCAATTAACTTGAATAATGATGATTTTATGTTAACTACTGACAAGACTCTCACTGAAGAAAACAGAATCAGTTCGGATCAATCGAATTATGCCTTCGCATTTAATTGCTTTGAAGCTCCATTGTCGTATGCAGAAGCCATGTCATCGGCGGAAGCAAAATCCTGTAAAATCGCTATTGAAAATTAAAATCGTTAATTAAAAACGATGTTTGGGATGAGGTAACTAGACCTTCCAATCAACAAATCATAGATGAAAAACCTAACAACTTTAATGCAAGACTGGTAGCCCGGAGATTCCAACAAAAAGAAAAATCTAATATTATACGTGTTGGTGCTAGTGAAATGTTGTGGATGAAGCAAGTGTGATTAGATTTAAATGTATGGACAACAAATGATTATATTAGTATATTTTGTGACAATCAGTCAGCAGCTATTATAGCTAGCGTTCTTGATACAAGAAAAAGATTGAAGCACGTAGATGTGCGATATCACTTTGTCAAAGATCATGTATGTAGTGGTAATGTAAAAATTGTTTATGTTCCATCACAAAACCAAACAGCTGACATTTTAACCAAGACTTTGCCAGGTCCAAAATTTAAAGAGCACTGTCGCTCATTAGGATTGAGAACTATACTTAAATAGAATATTTGTAATGATAATATTTCTTGAGGGGGCGTGTAGAATTTACAAGAAATATGAGATTTTGTTATTGTTATTTTTTAGTAAAATCAGAGTTGTAAAACAATAGATAGTAATTTTTCCAATGTCAAATAATTTTTTTAATATAAAAAGTTCCGTTTACATTTTTTGTAGCAGATTTATTTCACAAACAGTAGTTTTCTCAATAAAAACAAGCTTCTCATCAAAATCGGCCCAAAGGGGCCCAAACTAGTGGCGTTATTTTGGGAGCAAACATTCAAATTTTAACCCAAACTAATTTCCCTTGGTGAAAAGTTAGTACCTAGACATGGTTACAAGTAAAACTCCGTTTTTCGTTTGTTGCTAAATTCAAAATGGTGGCCAATATGGCAATTTTCCAAGTAAATTTAGAGTCTAGCTCAAGAAGGAACCATTTAACTTAATTAAAATTTGAAAATTGTGCCCAAAAGATGGCCAGAACTTTTACTTACAATGGATAAAGAACAAAATTTAACGTGGCAAATTATTGGTGCCCAAAATTGGTCAACAATTAAAAATCGATTTTCTTAAAATCCACTCCAAGCTTTTTTTTATATTTGAAATGTTATACATACAGTTCATGAAAAATTATTGCCACTACATTTATTTCTTTATTTACCATAGGGGAAGGGGGGTGAATGTTTGAAGTTGACAATTTTAAAAATTTATAACTTTTTTACTAACAAAGGTAAAGAAATAAAGAGGACATACGACGCTTCTAATCGAGTATAATAAGTAGGTATACCAATTTACTTCCGCAAATTTTCATGCCGGATCTTGTAAACTTTGATAACATCATTTTGTATTATTTTGTATTATTTTATATCATTTTGTATTATTTTATGGTATCTACTAGGAAATTAAGTAAAGGTGACGAGTGAAAAGCGACATAATGTCGACCTCGCACCAATGTGTATATAAATATATGTATATACGTATCTAATAAATCTAATAAATCTAACTCTAAATCTAAATAAAAAATCTAAATCTAAATCTAAATCTCAGATGTGCTTATCTCAATCTAATCTGAATTTCATTCCAGATACTGTGGCATGTATCAAATAACAAATCCTATACTGGTAATCAAAGATCCTGAACTAATTAAGCAAATCACCGTTAAAGATTTTGAGCATTTCATCGATCACAATCAATTTATTTCTGAAGAATGTGAACCCTTATGGGCTAAAAATTTGTTCTCCCTGAAAGGTACGTACAAATTACTTGACAACTAATGTTAGCTTAGAACATCAGGTGAAAGATGGAAGGAGATGCGATCAACTCTCACTCCCTCATTTACCAGCAGTAAAATGAAGGCGATGTTTGGTATAATGGCGGAATGTGCCGAAAAATTCGTAAATCACTTCAAAAGTGATGATTTGGAAATTGCAACGGTCGAATTTTATGATATTTTCACAAGGTTCACAAATGACGTTATTGCGTCTGCGTCATTTGGCGTTAACTGCGATTCCCTAAAGGATCGCGACAATGAATTTTACTTGATGGGGAAAATGGCGACAAATTTTAACGGATTTTGGAAGAACCTTTCCATCGCCATAATGATGATGTCGCCAAAATTGGCAAATGTAATTTAGCTTAATGTGTAGACTAGGTACATATTAATAATGTGGATTTTAGTATCTTGGTGTACGGGTGTTCGATGAGAAGGCAAGTTCCTTCTTGCGAAATTTAGTAATCGGCAATATGGAGGCACGCGAGAAGAATGGGATCGTGCGGCCCGATATGATTCATCTTTTGATAGAAGCGAGAAAGGGAAAACTGAAACATAAACGTTCAAGTGAGGTTATTGATTCGGGGTTTGCAGTCATTGAGGAATCCGAAATTGGAAAACAGGAAGAAAGGCAAAAGCTGCAGCTGACGGATGATTATGTAGCAGCTCAGGCTCTCGTATTCTTCTTTGCCGGATTCGAGACGGTTGCCGCTTTAATGAGTTTTGCTGGATATGAACTCGCAGTTGACTCCTTTGTACAAGAAAGGTTACAGGAAGAAGTCGACAATGTGTTGAGGGAAGGAAATGGAAAATTAACTTACGAAGCTTTGATGAAGATGGAGTACCTGGATATGGTGATATCGGGTAAGTACTCAGGAGTATGAACATTTTTGTGGTTATGTACAATTGTAGAAACATTGCGTAAGTGGCCGGGTGCAGTGGTATTTGATAGATTGTGTGTGAAACCATACACAATTCAACCCAAAAGTGAGGATGAGAAACCTTTCAACATAAAAAAAGGGGACGTTGTTATGATGGTTACGTATGGAATGCATATGGATGAAAAATATTTCCCTAATCCTGATCGCTTTGATCCCGAAAGATTCAACAAGGAAAATCGAAAAAATATTACTCCCTACACCTACATGCCGTTTGGTCTTGGACCTCGCAGCTGTATTGGGAACAGATTTGCGCTGCTCGAAGCTAAAATTTTAATATTTAATATTTTGAAACATTTTGATATAATAGTTGTAGACAAATCTGTTATTCCGATCAAACTGGCACGAAAACATATTATTCTAAATGCTGAAAAAGGCTTCTGGTTTGGATTGAAACCTCGAAAGGTCGTCTCTTAAACAATTCAAGTTAATCAAATCAGCCTATTCAAGTGTTACCTACTAAAAGATAAATCAGCCCTAAATGAAACAAATCTTTGCAAGAAGGTTCTTTTCCCGATAAATTATTCATAAATCATGCCGCTATATAAAAAGGACGACCCTGAGGAGATTGATAATTAATTATCGACCAATCACCTCTAACTTCTGCATCGCAAAGGTCTTTGAATACGCAATGACTTAACTAAGTTTGGCGTTATAATTGATAATCAACACGGCTTTCGGTCGAATAAATCTACATAATCTATAATGACGGCTTTAAATGATTTAATAGATTTTTGTTTATTGGTGTCCTATTTTAGCCTTTTAAACCACGTTTTTTAAAACGCGCGTGTTGCCATGCCAACATCAACAAATTTGAAAAAAATTAAATTCTATTGGTTATTGATCTGACAGAAGTACTTTGTTATGTCAAATAAAATGACAGATTGCAAATTAATTGCCGTTTATTTGTTATTGATCTGACAGGAGTACTTTGTTACGTCAAATAAAGTGACAGACTGCAATAAGTTAATTTCCGTTTTTCTCATTTCCATGACAACGAAAGGTATACTGATTTCACATTAGAATTCAACCATTTCACATTATTAGTTCTTATTTCCATTTTAATACCAGATTTCAAAGTGAACCAATAAAAAAAAATAGCGTAAAGTATTCGTGGATAACTGGTCTTTAAAACACTTGCTCTATTTCCAAGCACTCCGGCTGCGCCGTCGTGCTTGAAAACTCGCGCGTGTTTTAAAGACCTGTTTATCCACTTATACTTTAATATACTATTATATCAAAGTCTTTCAATGTTGGGGAATTGGTATATTTTCCGACCTTAGTCGAACATTTGATTGTGTCGATGAAAAACAAGTGACACAATGAGACTTTTTGCCGCATGAAGACCAGGTTTGCAGACCGACTGGAAGGAGGTCTGCAAAACCTGGTCTTCGTGCAGCAAAAAGTCTCATTGTGACACTTGTTTTCATACTATTTTTTCTATTTCGCATGAATTTACTCTAAAATTTATACCTATTAATAATTAAGGATAATAAAATGGTTTGGGTGATTTTTTTTTAATTGTTGACAATGCTGACATTTAACAATTCAAATTTAAAATTTCAAGTTGTAGTAATTTGTTGTTAGTTTCTGAATTCAACAGATATTTACCTAAAAAGTTCTTTAACTTTGTTCCAATTTCCAAACGTTTAAATATCCAAATTAACTAGTAATGTAAAGTAAAATAGTCTTGTCATCAAAAAATAAAAAAAAATTAAACAGTACGGAAACAGAGTTTCTTTCCGTATCGTTTTCAGTACGGGTATAAAGCTATAACCGTCGGTCGTGAAATAGAAAAAATACTTTTAAACAAGCTTCACCTAATAGGTAGGTATAATTACTTGGTACTGTCGCCAATTTGGTGGACCGCAAGGAACTATATTAGGTCCGATCTTATTTTTGCTATACCTTAACGACATAGTTGATTATATAGATAAAAGCTCAAATCCCTTATGTTTACTATAATATGCAGATGCTGATGATACATCACTTGTTTCATCCAACCACAATGAGAACGTATTGGAACAAAATACTAATATAATTCTAGGTAACTTGATAATAATAATAATGACTTTTATTAGCTTACGTACGTGTACAATAATAATTAAACTATATTGTTATTATTATTATTGTTTTCTGGGGGTGGTCCCAATAGGTTCCCTCACTGCGACCTTTTGGTCTATTTTGCTCCCCGGTGATGTCTACCCTTCAAGAATACCTGTATCTTTCACAAAGTCCAGGATTTTAGTAGGGCGAATCTTCGTTACTTCCTCTTGTGTAATCTTTTCATTTCCAAGTAGGTGTTCCCTTGCCTTTATGAATGCCTCACATTGGCAAATGACGTGATAGGGCGTTTGATCTGCCTCACCACAACCCCTGCATGTCGGGTTTTCAGTCAGTCCCATGTTGTGGAGGTGTTTGTTCATGCGACAGTGGCCCGTGACCATTTCTGTCGCAAGTTTTATCTTCGTCCTGCTTAGCTTTAAGATGGACGTAGCTAGGTCCCCATTTGGGGTTTCCAGGAAGATCTTGGAATGACTCTGTCCTGGGATTTTCGACCAATGTCTGCAATGCTCTTTCGTGAGTATATTGCTTGAATCTCCTTTTTGGCTGTGTTATAAGTAATCCCACAAGCCGGTTCGGGTCCTATGAATGGTTTTGCGCTTGTCATTAATTAAACTATAAGTATCATTTCTACAAAAGAACTAAATTAAATTAAAAAGTACGATAAAAAGGGGAAATGCGCAACCTAACTGGGCGAAGTTCAGATCCTAACAGAAAAATCCATTAGCGATCTGCTCTTGCACTTAATCCACTTAACCAATGGTATATTGTTTCTATGAGGTTATATTAATGAACTATTATTATAACTTCATCATTTTTTTAAATTGTAAGTTCAGAAGTTTTTTTTTTGTTTACCTATATATTTTTTGAAATTTAACTTTAATTTATATTTTTATTTTGGCCCCTTAGTAAATTAGTCAAGGAATTTTTAAAACTATTCATAGATTTCTTTTTGAGATCGTTTGATATATTATTAGATACTTTTGACACATTATAAGAAAAAGATCTCTCAAACAATGCAGTTTTATGGAGAGGAGGTGTAATTAATGCATAAAATCTTGGATTATTACTGAATACAATTTTATTGAACAAGGCATGTGGTTTGTTAAAATATTTTGATATAACAAGGTAGAATGTACCTATACCTATATCTCCTATTGTCCATATTTAGCCATTTTATTTCATTTTAGAGTATGCGATGTATGAACTAAATATAAGACGCAGACACGAATTTTGGATTTTTTGAATACTATTTCTATCTCTGAAATCCAAGCATGGTCCATAGATGCTGTCGCAGTAATTGAATTGCGACAAAACTAAAGCTTCACACAGTGTTATGTCTATTTTAATAAATTAGTTTTAAATTTATTAACGCTTTGCGTACAATCCGAAACATGTTGTTTAAATCTTAGGTTAGCATGTAGGTATTGTTAGTCCCAAATTTTTTACACAACCTTTTATCGGCAACACTGCGTTTTTCATTTTAATACTTATTTTGTTTTTGGTGTCATCATTAAATCTACCTCGTTCAAAAATTATGACAGCGGACTTTAATGGATTGATACGCAGCCCATTCTAAATCAAAATTTATTTGTTCATACGCCATATCTACGTCGATACCGAGAAAGTCATAGTACAGCTGCGCATCATCTACATATTGATGAAATTTGGTATACTTCAAGGATTTTCCAAAATTATATGGGTGTAAATTGTAAACAATAGTGGTCCTAGCCTTGACCTCTGCGGTACACCTGCTACTAACGTGATTTACAGCCGTTTAGACTTACTTGCTGTGACCTGTCTCACTTAAATAATTGTGCTAATTCACTTTATCTGAACGATTCAAAAACTAATTGTATTCGTTTTCATCCACGCCAAAAATGTGACATAAAAAATTTAAATACATATTACAATAAGTAATACCATAATTACAAAAATGTAAACAACACCAAATTTTTAGGGCTCCAATTAGATGAAGCTTTGGATTGTACATTACTATCAAGCAGATTAAACTCGCTCTCTCTTTTTTCAAATCAGAAATTTAAAATATTTAATTTCTTTAGACAGCTTGATTACCTGTTATAACGCTAACGTCTACTCCAGAATATCCTGCGGCATTATTTGTTTTTGGGGCCTCTCCTTATCAGCAAAGAAAGTTTTTATTATTCAGCGAATTCTGAGAATAGTTAATGGCGGGAGTTCATTCCAGAACATCCTGCAAAGACTTCTTTAAAAAATACGGCATTTTCAACACTTGTTGGTATATAATATATATTTTTGAAATTAGCAAATACGTTTTTACTAACAAACATAAGTTTGTCACTCAAAACATGATTCACTCATACGACACACGCTCCAATATTAATTTTAGATTACCGTCATTTCGGCTTAATACTGCACGGAACAACCCTAACGTGGTTGGTCTAAAAAAATTTTAATAAACCGCCGGGCTCCGTGAAACAAATAAATTCTTCGTCTATTATATTCATTTTATTTGTAACCATAATTGAGTGGAAAGCTACTGGGCAGTCTTTAACATGTTATTCCATCAATAATCTGCCGTCTCCAGATTTAAATAGCACCATGACGAGGTTGTTGAATGCCTGTAAAACATAAGTAAGTAATATGGGCATCGCCATAATTACACCATAGAATAAAACACAAGTGTGTTTTATTCTGTGATCACACGGTGTCCAATAATTGACTGTATCACAGACTCGTAAAATCCAACATTTCCAAGGAATAATGGAACTTTTTGAACGAAGACTTCTATCACTAAAAGGAACGCTAATACTATTTCGATCCATTATGCCAAGGATAATAAGGTTCCATGCTTATAGATCAATAAAAATTGTTGCGAAAAATTCAATCTGTTTCCACCACAGAAAAACAATCATAAGACCTAAATCTTCCAAACATCGAATGAAAGCCTTTCTGGCCTGCCGTCACTAGATGTCCATGTGCAAGGACTGACAATGGTGGCAGCTTTGCAACTTAAAGCGAAGGAGCTGTCAAATAACAGAGGCAGTGAGGTAGAACGCTCTCACCTTTTTAGTTGATTCACTATTCTGTAGTACAGATCGATCTCCCCTGTTCCAGAATTTACGATAGGAAGTAACTACTGCCCCTTTTTTCATCCGGAAGTGAAATCCCAACCTGGTATATCGATCTTCATGGATGGATCTAAAACAATGTAATGGTAATTAAATTACTCCAAATAAGTTTTCATTGAAAGCATAGAGAAAATAGTAATTAGAATCTCCAGTGGCAACAGAGCTGGTCTCCAGAGACGCGAGGTCACTGCAAACTGCAAAGTTATTACCGCTGGATGGTTTTCGAATATCACCACACACTAGAACAAGTAGTAGAGAGCAATATTCCTTTGAGGGCAGGTGTTTTGTGGTCAAATTCGCCTCTTTCGCACAGTACTAACTATAAACAACCTAATAACTCAGGATACCGAAGACCAGCAAAAGGCCATATGGAACGTGACGTTAGACAGTCGCCTATACGATTCCTCTGGACACTGTAAACTAAACAAGTACATTGCACTGCATGAGGTTAGTGGAATCGCACAGACGGCGTGCCACATTTTTGCGAGTAACCCGCACTCATCTAACTCAGTAGATCCATAATTCCATGATTGAGGTAATTCTTGTCAAACAGGGTTGCGATTAGAGTTACTCTTTTTGTGAAGTTGGATTCTCTTATCTCAATCTAAAATCCCAAATCCAGACATCCCAAATCCAGACATCGAATAGAGCAAGGAAAAGCTGTTAGGAGCACCTAACCAGAAGTTGAGAGACAAAGTAACTGCATTGGCTGGAGATCTGAAAAACAAAGCAATAAAAACAAAAAAAACACGATTATTTTTGTTAGTTTCTTACTATGTAGGCACTGCATTATGGTTTTTTTGGAGCAGCCTCTACTCTGTAGTCATTAACATTACTCCCCGCAATGAAAAAAAACGAAGAACAGAGTACCAGGCTAACAAAATGGGTTCGAGTGTACTTTATTTGGAGGCGTTGAAAAGCATTCATCTATATTGTTAAAATATCTTATAAACAGCATCCCCTCGTATTGAGAAATTCCAAAGGAGTAACAGAAAGGCAACAAACTAATTTCGTGAGCCACATGAGGAAAACGGCGACGTCTAAAGATGAAAAGGACCATTTTTACATCCCTCATTAATTGGTAATACCGACGACCATTTCAACTACAAAATGAAGGGTAGTTTTCTGGGGAGCAAAGAGAACCTCATCATTAGATACCTTTTAAAGAGACAAAGAATAAACGGCAATACTGTGTCAATTTTCTTTGTAAATTAAGCAAAATAATTTAATAATTACGATTATGAACACATACCTGTATTATGTCCCCGACTAGCTCGTTTTGGCTTCGATCCCATCTTTCTCCCAAGATTGCCTTGTAAAATGCCGGAGAGGATTTGGTCATATTTATTGCTAGAATAAGTTATTAATTATTGAAAAATAAGATAACAAATCTGCTCCAAGAGAGTCCGTTATCTGACTTCCCATCCCCCAGATTTGCATGAAAATGAATAAATTGGTCCAGGGTCTGTTCTAGTAGAAAGATTTTACCGAACAAGCTTTATAAGTTATTTGCGCTTTCACAATTTTTATCTGGAGATTGAGTCCCATCCTCGGTTTTGCACAAGAATGAAGGGTTAGATCCAGAATTACCTGCAAAATGTAGATTTTGACAAATTGTCTTTTTAGGGGAGCACCCTTTGTACACAACAGCAACCTATACATATTTGAAGTTGGTGTTCTTTCGGATTCGGTCTCGCGTAGATTCTCCTCCACAATTCTTAAACGATCCTATGTTGAAATGACGACGTTTCTGCAAGATCTCATCTGCCATTTTCAAGTCTCGGTGTTCTGCTCCTAACATGAACTCAACTGACGTCCTCGCTGATGGTCGGTGGTATTTGTACGCTAACTTTTTTGGTCGTTGTGCTGTTGTTTCACTTCCACTTCCACTTTAGTCTTTTCTTCTCCTTTCTCTGACTGTTTTCCCCTTTTTCTTTCGTTAGGGACTGGGTGTTTCTTAAGAATAGGCTTCCAGGTCAATGGCGATCTTTGAGTGCCACCTCTTGAGTTCATATTTCGTGGTCGTTTCTCAATCTTGATAGCTTCTCTGATAGATACTATATGTTTGCTATCATCATGGTATTGTCGAAATCTCACGCGTGTGAGGTCTCCTTTATATGTTGAGCCAGTGAAGATGTTTTCTGATCTTCTTGTACCGCGTTACGATGTTCCTCCTTCTCACCTTAATGCATCTTATTGTTTGTCCTATGTATATTCGTGAACATTCCCGGCATGGAATCTCGTACACTCCTTGATCTTCGAGTTCTATTTTAGTCTTCGGGGTTTGCAGCAAAAGCTGTTATAACTTTTCGTTGGTTGTAAAGATGGTTTTGATGTTACGTCTTCGAAGGATTTTTCCGAATTTGTCTGTTGTGCCTCGTACATATGGTAGACAGAATTTAGCTACTGGTAGGTTTGTGTCGCCATCTTTTCGTTGAGTTGGTTTTTCCCTTAGATCATATGGAGTATATATGATCTAAGGTTTTGGAGCTTTTGGATAATCCATTTTGTAGTAACGCCATTCTGATGTTAACCGTTTCCTGGTGCATGTTGTCCTCGTCTGTTATCATATACATACTTGTGTCGGCTTTCTCTTACCTAATTAATCATAATCACGCAAACTTGAATATTATATTAAATGAATTTAAATTAACGAAATTCATAATTTCACAACAAAACGTAATCTTGGAACCACAACCGCACAAACGATCAATACTGTTTACGGTCAATGTCATGGAACATGGAACCACTTGAAAAGATGCTGATTGACTATACAAAGTCGAATTAATGTGTAATTATCTGTGAGTCAGACAATCTCAACAAGTTGTAATTTCAGTACTAATGTTTGTTTCGAACTAATAACATGTAAAAAAATGTTTGCGTTATTAATAATAATCGGCGGTTTATGTTTGCTCGGTTATTTCGCATTAATTGCACCGTTTCGGCATTGGACTAACAGAGGGGTTCTTCAAGTTAGTGTCGCGAAATTATGGTTGGAAAATTTGAAAGCGATTGTGCAATTGAATCCGGTGGCTGATGGTCTAATTAAGCTCTACGAGATGTTTCCTGAGAGCAGGTAAATTATTGTACGTTACGTGAGAACGTACTGAAGGTTATAGGTAATATATCAACACAACAATAACAGGCAGAGTGGCGGGTTTCCTTGAAAATAAACATTATACCTAGTGAAAAGCATTTAGACAGTCGCCATCGGCGAATGGGGGGGGGGGGGGGGCTTGATTGGTATTTCCACAATCTGTGCCAAAATTCTTCAAACGTATGCGGCACGTTTCAAGCGAAATTTTCTTCACTTGGATTGTTTGATTAAGAAAATTTCAAAAATTCTGTAAGAATTATGCGCCCCTTCAAATGAACATACATTTGCCCTTTGGACTTTCCTCAACGGATAACGAATTCACGCTAAGCTGCAATAGTTACTGTAGGCGCTAATTCTAAGTCACTTAATTGCTCCACTGATGAAAAACCGGTGGTAGCCAACATCCTCGCATACTTCGAATCCTTTCATCTTCAGCTCAAAGTCTTGTATAGATACGTTAATGAACCTTTGGAATGTTGTCGTACAGATATGACGCTTTCTTGGAATTCCAAGATCATCTAAATTGCCTCAGGTTCACTATGGAAATTGAGGGTAACGGTTGACTCTCTTTTCTTGATGTGCTGGTCACCCACTCACATCGACAGGTACTTACCTACATGCCATATCGCACCACCCTCCTGCACAAAACGGTCATCAGTTTCCTGGTTCATCGTGCTGTGACAGTCTCCAATAAGGTTAACCTTCAGAACGAATGACAGCATACGTCACCAACACATTAGCGAACACAGGAGCGAAATCAGTCATCTAGCTCCACAACCTCGCAACGCCTAACAGAAGGTCTCCAGGAGTATTACTTTCTTGTGCTATGTCTGCAAAGTTACAAATTACCATTCAGTCACGTGCACTCCATTCAGATGAAAAAAGTAGGTTTTCTATATAGGTTTCATGTATATTAATCTTAAGTTTGCTCCGAATTAGCTCAGATTGGTTCCCTTATTCTCAATTTTGGATTTCACTAAGAGTGAGTAAAAGAACATTCCGTGTACATAAGAAATGTACGGAAATATTTAGCAAACCTGTCTTGGTATAATTTGGAAAAACATTATCCCCCCCCCCCCACCCCTCACGAGCAGTATTACCTCTCTGTCTTATCGCTAAAATAGACTTTTATCTCTTTATGATAACGCTATTATCAATAATTTACGAGGTTCGTTCGTAGTGTGCCTTTCACGTAAAATTTTAATTACTAAAGTCTCCAGTTCGAAAAGACAGCATTCGCGCCTAAAGTAGGAAAGAAAAGACATTTTTATACAACTGCTAGAAGAAAGGCGGTGGGAGAACGACAAGAGTAAAATGTCTGTAGAACTAGTTGGTACCAAAAACTGTACTGTACCTACTTGTACTCCAAAAAGTGGATGACAGAACAGAACAGGGTATTATTCTTATGACAATGCTAGAGACAAAGGTTCACAATTGAAGTGTTTTGCTTTGGAAGGCGCTCCAATGCTCTCTTTTTCTTGACTCAAAGTACACATTGTCCTCCCGACGACGATGTGATTCTCGATATAGTATAGTTACAGTTCGGAATTCTTGTACCTTTTTTTTTCTTTCGTACTGAATCCCTGTCATTGGGCTGGTTGACGAACTTCTGTAATTAGATTGGTGTGGGTTTAGGTCAGCTCCAAATGATTACCATTG
The DNA here is from genome assembly GCA_036250285.1 of Pyrocoelia pectoralis. Taxonomy (NCBI): domain Eukaryota; kingdom Metazoa; phylum Arthropoda; class Insecta; order Coleoptera; family Lampyridae; genus Pyrocoelia; species Pyrocoelia pectoralis. The sequence goes on from CM070080.1 coordinate 40,099,221, forward strand.
CACTAACAGCATTTTTTGGAATGCCACCTTCTTTTCGTGTTCGCACTTGACGTGAATAGTGAAGAGTATCTAATGCTGTTTTGTTGTTCGTCGGACCTGTTCTCCCGTTTGCTCGCTCTTGTCAATTTGGACCAACACCATCTTCTCTGCTTCTTCTCTAGCTCACCAAGTGCTGCAAGGTCAGCACGTATTAGTTCTAACATGTAGTCTAACAGTTTGGATCCCAGTTCCGTTTTTTGTTGCAGTAATTTACATAATCGCCTTCTTTGCTAATTCTTCAATCCCACACGATACGTATTGTCGACGAAGGGCTAGATTTTTCATCTATTGCGTACTGTAACTTATTATTTGTATTAATATAATTAAAAACCATTTTATAGTCTGCCAATCGATTGGTTTTCTGAAAATCGGCAGTAGTTTTGGATAAGACAGACAGCCTGTAAGTATTACCTTATTCGATATACACCTTTCCGTTTCAAAAGTATACTGTTGCTTTTCTCCGATTTGTCATTTTTGGGAATATTCTTAGCACTGCGATGCCAGTCGCTAATTAAGATCAACGGTAGTCAAGTTCTGTGCTCACTTTACCTTCATCCCGATTTCACGTTCAGTTTTCCTTTAGTGGATGATTTTGCTTCATTTTCTAAACAGACTAAGAGCACTTGGTTACGATTTCGGGTTACCTTGACTGTGGTAAATGCAATGTTAATGCCGTCTATGATACTCAACCAGACACTTTTTGGTACGTGGAACTGTAATTTAAGAAAAATAAGTCCCACAACATCCACCTTTATATAAGTATAATAAGTTTACTTTCAGGTACATGGGAACCTACCAAGCCACAAAACCTTTGCTCCTAATCAAAGATGTCGATCTAATTAAAGAAATAACCATAAAAAATTTTGATCATTTCATGGACCACAATCAATTCGCTGATGAAGAATCTGATCCTTTGTGGGGAAAAAACCTAATAGCATTGAAAGGTGAGCTTAATGTCTACGTAAATGTCGATCAAATTTTGTTCCATTAGGAGAAAGGTGGAAAGACATGCGTGCCACACTCAGTCCATCGTTCACAAGTAGCAAAATGAAGGGCATGTTCAATTTGATGTTGGAGTGCGCGGGAACCTTTGTGGATTATTTTCGAAATGACAATTCGGAAACTGTGACTGTTGAGCTAAAGGACACTTTCACGAGGTACGCTACCGATGTTATCGCCTCTGCGTCTTTTGGCATAACGTGCAATTCACTGAAAGAGCGCGATAATGAATTTTACATTATGGGAAAAGAGGCTACAAATTTCAGTGGATTTTGGAAAAATCTTTCGATACTTTTGATGATATCGTCGCCTCGATTGGCAAATGTAAGTGATTTTGACTAATGAGGAGGGGTTTAATCTTCTGTACATTTTCAGTATCTAGGTTTACGAATGTTCAGTAACAAAGTGAGTCACTTCTTTAGAAATTTAGTATTAGATAACATGAAGGAACGTGAGATGAAAGGAATTGTACGACCTGATATGATTAATCTTTTAATGGAAGCCAAGAAAGGAAGATTGAAGCATGACGATCACATTAGTGGAGTAATGGATAGAGGATTTGCAGTTATTGAAGAGTCCGCCATAGGAAAAGAGGAGAAAAGACAGAAAATAGAACTGACCGATGACGATGTAACCGCTCAGGCACTTATTTTCTTCTTTGCTGGGTTTGACACAGTTTCAACCTTGATGTGCTTTACCGCATACGAGTTGGCCGTTAACCCCCCCATACAAGAAAAACTCCGAAAGGAAGTTGATCTCACACTAGAAGAATGTAAGGGTCACCTAACTTACGAAGCGTTATTGAAAATGGAGTATTTGGACATGGTCCTTTCAGGTAAGTATCACTTTCTCGACAATTTAAACTTGAGAACGTGTTATTTCAGAGACCTTGCGAAAATGGCCAAGTGGGATTGCATTGGATAGAATATGCGTGAAACCTTACATGATCCAACCAGAAAGAGACGGGGAGAAACCTTTTCACGTGCAAAAAGGGGACGTTATTATGTTTCCTTTGTATGCTGTTCATCGCGATCAAAAATTTTTCCCAGAACCTAATCGTTTTGATCCAGAAAGGTTCAGCAGTGAGAACAGAAGCAATGTTTTACCCTACACCTTTACACCGTTCGGCATTGGACCGCGCAGTTGTATTGGAAACAGATTCGCTTTACTTGAAACAAAATGTTTGTTTTTCAACATTTTGAAAAATTTTGAGATTGTCGTTGTTGAAAAATCCGTTGTGCCAGTCAAACTTTCACGTAAACAATTTAATCTCAATTCTGAAGATGGATTTTGGTTTGGTTTCAAGCCAAGAACAAAGTCTAGTTGAGTTCAGCCTTATGCAAATTGTGGTTGTTGTAGTTGAACCAAAGTAACAATACTTAAGCGTTTGTATACCTACCTAAGCATAATTTTAGTAATTGGTGTGTATCTTTAAATAAATTGTACAACAATAGAATATAACAATAAAGTTAATTTCCTGCTCTACAGTGCCCAAGTGTCTTAAAAAAAACAGGACGAAAGCAAACGCCATTACATTCATTTTCTCAACACGCCAAACTGCCACTCACAAAAACAGAGGCGGGAAGGTGACCTTTTATATACTTAGTCAAAGAAGCATTTTGTAAATGATCAATACAATCCTGAGTTTCCTTACTTTTCAACTACTACAGTTTATCCTTATCTCGCCTTCTTGGATGTTAGCCTCGCTTATGCGAATAAAGCGAAAGGTCGGTGCCCCATGCGCAACAAACTCTTAACCAAGAGCCACCTGTATTCTAACTGCCATCGCTTGTATTGCATCGAGTATCCGTCTAAAATTGAAACAACTGCCTAGTTTGATTTATTCTTAAATGTGGACAGCTTGGCCAAGGCAAGTCGGTGCTGATACTATCTTACCAAGGAGACGTTCCAGCAAGCAAGAAAGTGGACCACCTAGTCTTGGTGGGAGTAATAGTGCAGTTTCTACAGAATGGTCTAGTTATCATCAGCGTACAGTAGCCTACAGAGGCAACAAGTGGACTAAGGACCATGGAGAGCGACCTGGTGAACGGTGACACACAACGCCCTACTGGATGAGAATATTTTATCAGATCTTCAATGCACAAGGGAAGTTGCCTCCATCAAATCAGCACAAGACGCAATAGTTTGAGCATCGACAATAAATCTCGTCATTATTTTCACACATAGGTAGCGAGAACCTGCCATCGGATCTGACCCAAACCACAAAGAATGCTTATAGCGTATATGCTTATAGAACCTATAAACAAATTAAGGTAGGTTTTATTCAATAGATGTTTACGTGAGTAGATAGGTATCCAAATTTTTGACCCCACTTTCAGTGTCTTCTGAGCTTCCAGGATCAAGAAAGTTACTTTCGGGCTACCGCACATCTTATAGAACCTATAAACAAATTACATTGATATCATCAGTAAGCGAGCTTTTTTTAAATAGAAGCTTTTGTAATCCATCGTTTAGGGGTTGACTATACAATGATTTCATTTAATCTCCACGAGCTCCTGCAGATTCCAGGATCAATAAAGTTATCTACTTTAAGGCCACCACAGACCCTTCCGAAGGTGTAAAAATATTAAATTACTATCAGATATAACCGATTCTTTGTGAATAGAAGCTATATTGTTACTGCATACATCCGACATGTACGGGGAAAACAGGGGCGGGTAGGATTCTCGGTTATGTTTTATTGCCCATGACAACGGCCCTGTCCTGGACGAACTCGAGTAATCTCCTTCCACTTACTTGATTCAGGTTTTCTTGGACGCGCTCCGTCCATGACGAGTTGCTGTTTCCGGATGAGTTTGTGGTCACTCTTTATTATCGGGTTTGCTTTTCAACGACCCTTTTTTTGCACCATCCTTGTATATTTGTTGATTAGGGATCATTAATATCCTCTTAGACAAAGGTCTCGATAAAGTATATTTTTTGATACTTAATGTAATTTTTTTACTAATGACAAATGTAACGTTATCTTACGGAATGTAAAGATATCAGAATTCAGTTTATATGATAATGGCAATGACCAGGGCCGGATTAACGGTGGGGGGGGGGGCTATAGTTCCGAGCCCCATTAGATTAGGGGCCCCATTTTATAATTTTTTTAGTAAAAAGTAAATGTACTTATTTGTTTATTTAAAATATTTATCTAATTATTTACTTGTAGGTACATTTATTTACTTACTTTATATTCATATGATTTTATTTTAATTTTATCATGTAAAATATTCTCGGTGAGTTTAAAAAGGGCCCCTTTCACGTAAAGAGCCCCTTTAATCCGGGCCTGGCAATGACATTGTAAAATTTTATTCAAGTGATGAAGTTTTCAAAAAAATGTGGTTAGAAACTATAATTGTTACCATAGGTGAGAACGCAATGGAAATGTGATAAAAGTACTGGTTAAATCCGATATATTGAAACTCATTGGAAGGGATCAATATATCGATCCTCGTTATCATGATGATCCGCATATTAGCAAATATAAGCTAAAATCGATTACATTTTTAAGTAGTATTATCTTTGTTTCTCTGTGGAAACGGTAACTAGCAATGTTTTCAATTTTAACAATTATCGGTTCGTGTCTACTTTCTTACTTTGTGCTCATTAGACCTTTTCAATATTGGAAGAAAAGGGGAGTGATCCAATTTGGCGTTTGGAGATCATGGTCGGAAAACGTGAAAATGATTTTGCAATTTAATCCAATGGCGGATCGTTTCAAAATGCTGTACGATGCATTTCCAGGAGCGAGGTAACTTGAATCCTTAATGTTCATAGTAAAACACTACTTTGTTTTGAATTTTTTTGAATATTTTGAAATGTGCTTGGTATTGGAGAGATAAGAAAGTGAAACTAAACGCTTATAGGTACATGCAGTAAGTATCTTACTTTACTTACCTACCTGAAAATAATACTCCCTTTGAGTGTATAAATTGTGGTTGTAAGTTGAGCCTTCACCTTACTCATCCGTGGGTAGTTGTTTCCCTTGTTTCATTCACAGTTAACACCTTGAATGACCTTGGTTGTCTTTGGGTATGTGTCCCATAGATTTTTCTTTGTAGTATCATTATATGGAGGAGAGAGCTGTGTTTTTTGAATTATTGCGTAACTGCTGTACTCTGTAGGTTTTCTTCGAATGTAGTGTGAACCATATTTTATTGAAAACATATGTTTACATGCTTTTGTCCTTTTTTCCCTAAACCCTTTGTTGTGATCGCATATACAGATTTCCCTTTTGTGTAGGATTCAAAGATTTCATTCTTAATTGTTTTTACGAATGTATTATTTGTCTTGTTTAGACATTTTCCCTGTTTTGTAAGCTTCTCCAGGCGTTTACCCTTCCAATTTTGTCTAAAACTTTTTTCAGATCGATAAAGAATATATGCTACTCCTACTTAGGACTTTTTGTTCTATTTGGAGTAAACTGAACACTTTATTCTGCATTCCTTTCTCCACTTTGGGTATCTTCTATTGATCTCTTGGTCCATCTATCCAGCAGTTCTTTTTATCTCGAAACGTTTCAGCATCTTTCACTGGACTTCTTCACATTTTTACGTTTTTCTTCATATTTGTTATAGTTTTTTCAGTTTTCCCGTCAGCCTATCGACATTATAAAATGAGATTATACAACTGACCAAGATGGATGAAAAGTGAATGCAAATTACTATTGCGAGTAGTCCTGGTATAGGGTTTCTCATCAATATTGGTATTACTTACTGCATAAGCCTCCCCATCTGAAGAGCAAATAGAAGAGCGGCATAAATTACTAATGGATTTGGTTCAAAAACGGTCTACAGGACATGCTACTCTTAATTACTGAAGATCCCTCATTTACCAGCAGTAAAATGAAGTCGAAGGAAAAAAATACAAACAAGTAGTCTTGTTGGTATAAATCAAATGAATATTGTAAACAAATAGTTGTTCCACTGTAATAAAAAAGCATCTCAGAGTAATAATGATGCAGAAATTAATAACCGAACTCAAAGGTCAAACCAACTAACGTCTACTATGTAATTACGGAAAGGACCATAATTATCTAGGTAGTTGTACATATAGGTCGTATTATTTTTGTCTTCAATTTCGTATGATGACTACGTTTTTGATACCGGTCTGTTTGTGCCCATTTCTTTATTTTGTGTTAATTAGACCTTTTCAATATTGGACGAGAAGGGGAATGATCCAATTTAGTGTTTCGAGGTTATGGTTGGAAAATATAAAAATGTTTTTGCAATTCAATCCAATGGCAGATAGTTTCAAGGTGCTATATAGTATATGATGCATTCCTTGGAGTCAGGTAACTAAATTGACAACAATTACATTCAAACAGATTAAGATCCAAAATAAATAGGTAGATACGATGAAAATGAGTTTTACGTGTACATGATGCTTCGTTAACATTTTAAATGTGATTATCTCAATCTAATCTGAGTTTTGTTCCAGATACTCTGGCATGTATCAAATAACAAAACCGGTTCTGGTAATCAAAGATCCTGAACTAATTAAGCAAATCACGGTGAAAGATTTTGACCATTTTATCGATCACAATGAAATTATGACTGAAGAATGTGAACCTTTATGGGGTAAAAATTTATTCTCCCTGAAAGGTAAGTACAAATGACTTGAAAACTAATGTTAGCTTAGAACATCAGGTGAAAGATGGAAGGAGATGCGAGCAACTCTCAGTCCGTCATTCACCAGCAGTAAAATGAAGGCAATGTTTGGCATGATGGCGGAATGTGCCGAAAACTTCGTAAATCACTTCAAAAGTGATAATTTGGAAACTACAACGGTCGAATTTAGGGATATTTTTACAAGGTTCACTAATGATATTATCGCGTCTGCATCATTTGGCATTAACTGCGATTCCCTAAAGGATGGCGACAATGAATTTTACTTGATGGGGAGAATGGCGACAAATTTAAGCGGATTTCGGACGAGCATTGCCATTTTCGTAATGATGGCGTCGCCAAAATTGGCAAAGGTAACTAAGCTTGATGTGGTCATATTAATAATGTGGTTTTTAGTATCTTGGTGTAAAGATATTCAGTGAGAAGGCGAGCGCCTTCTTCCGAAATATAGTAATCGGCAATATGAAGGCACGCGAAAAGAGTGGAATAGTGCGGCCCGATATGATTCATCTTTTAATGGAAGCGAGAAAGGGAAAACTTAAACATGAACGTTCAAGTGAGATTATCGATTCGGGATTTGCTGTCATTGAGGAATCCGAAATTGGAAAACAGGAAGGGAGGCAAAAGCTGCAGCTGACCGATGATGATGTTACAGCTCAGGCTCTCATATTCTTTTTTGCCGGATTCGAGACGGTTGCCACTTTAATGTGTTTTGCTGCGTACGAACTTGCAATTGATCCCTCTATACAAGAAAAATTACAGGAAGAAGTTGATAACGTGGTGAGGGAAGGAAATGGAACATTAACTTACGAAGCTTTGATGAAGATGGAATACCTGGACATGGTGATATCGGGTAAGTACTTAGGAGGATGAACATTTGTGGTTACGTACAGTTGTAGAAACGTTACGTAAGTGGCCGCCTATCGCGGTAATTGATCGATTGTGTGTAAAACCATACACCATTCAACCGGAAAGGAAGAACGAGAAACCTGTCAACCTAAAAAAAGGGGATGTTCTTATGATGATTCCATACGGAATGCATTTGGACGAAAAATATTTCCCTAATCCCGATCGCTTTGACCCTGAAAGATTCAACAAGGAAAATCGGAAAAATATTGCTCCCTACACCTACTTTCCGTTTGGTATTGGACCTCGCAGCTGTATTGGGAACAGATTTGCGCTGCTCGAAACTAAAATTTTAATATTTAACATTTTGAGACATTTTGATATAGTAGTTGTGGACAAATCTGTTGTTCCGATCAAACTGGCACGAAAACAAACCAGTCTAAATTCTGAAAAAGGTTTTTGGTTTGGACTGAAACCTCGAAAGGTCGTCTCTTAAACTATTCAAGTAAATCAGATCAGCCTATTCAAGTATTAGTACTAAAAGATAATCGGGTCATTAACGTGACAGTTGTTTGTTAGTTTTCTGCATAATATGTTATCGATGTAAAGTGAATTATTAATAAATTACACACATTTTATAATTTTCCAGAACCAACGAAAGTGTTCATTTAGTGCAGTTAAATAACTGTATAAAAATCCAAAATTCCTGAAACTTCAACTTTCTCCAGAATTAAACCTCTCATCTCAGAATAATAGTGATGCTGGAGTTATAATTGAACTGAACGGTCAAACCAACTAACGTTTATTATGTAACTACACGACATCAAATTACTTTGACAATGGCAATGAAAAACATTTATCTAAGTGAATAAATGTACGTAATTTAAATCTCTTCAGTCGTTATTATTTGTTTGATGAAAAATTATGGGAAGGGATAGAACTACTGGACCATATTTATCTTTACGTTAGTATCATTTTTGTTATTAATATCGTACGATGATTACGTTGTTAATATCGATCGGTTTGTGCCTATTTCTTTATTTTGTGTTAATTAGACCTTTTCAATATTGGACGAAAAGGGGAGTGATCCAATTTAGTGTGTGGAGGTTATGGTTGGAAAACTTAAAAATTTTTTCGCAATTCAATCCAATGATGGATAGTTTGAAGGTGCTATATGATGCATTCCCTGGGGTCAGGTAATTTGATTCCTAAAATCTTTGTACGCGATTCCAAAAATTAGCTGTGAATCTTGTCCTTGATAACGAAAGGCTGTGGATAAGCTGTTTCAAAAAATTTAGCTACGTCCGTGATCCAAAAGGGAAACTGTGGAGGGTTTTTTGCGAGAAACAGTTGTTAATTTGACTCCATTAATCCAGAAATAAATACTACGGCGATTTTTTGCTCCCATTAGGGATTTTTTTGTAGAGTAATTTCTCTTGGTGACATTTAAGGAGGCGATTTACATACTCTTTCTCTTAACATTGGACTTACTTGCGTCAGTTCCGAATACGTACCAAAAAGAAATACAGGATCAAAGCTATGATCTTGCTCTGCTCGAAGATCATCTTGAGTGCTAGTCGATTGCCAGGTGACATCGTTCTTGAATAGAGGAGTAAATTATTTGAATAAAAAGCGAAGTTATTTAAATTTCCTACACCGGGAGTTGGCCTGAAGGAAGATCAGGAATCGTTTGACATATCTCTGTGTGGTCATTGTGATCGTTTCGAGATTCACGCCTATTCCTGGTGGCTTAATGTCATTTTTCCCGATGCGCGTGTAGTTTCGGCGACAAGGTCCAACTTAGATCCTGAGGCGTGGAGAATATCTTCGTCATTCGACTGGCTTTTGTTTTGAGGTGAATGATCTATACGCTTACCAAAATTGAGGCAATATTGGTCCCATTCAGGAATTGTATCTAGGTGTCTGTCCCTGATGTAAAGCTAACCAAAATCGTAGTCATATGCGCCTGAGGTCGAGTTACTCATTTAAAGACTTGTTGGGTAGTTCTAATTGGAGGAGAAGACGTTCCGTCTGGTTATCCGTGCTTTCTTTGTCGGGTAACACCTACTTCACAGTCGAGCGTTGGCGCTGGTTACAGAAACGGGGTTAAGGGTAAAGCTACAAACTTCTACTTGCCTCATTCCAAGAAAGGGTTAGTCGAAATCTATTGAACTTTGGTGAAGAAGTGCTCTCTTGGTTTCGGTTTGATGTTATTCAATCCCCAGTAATAATTTGTGCCATAGTTCCACTCTTTCTGCCACATATCGTCGCGAACGTTCTTCACGAGCTGCAGCGAATTACCTTGGTACCTATCCATCTTGCTGACAATTTATGGGACTTGAGCCCTTCACACCAACATACTAATTAACGATTTACAGCTTCCATCAAAGTGAGGCATAATTTGGACATTCTAAACGAAGTTCAAGTTTGTTTTTAGAAAAAGGGGAGGGAGTTTGTCGTCTGGGAACACCTGAACTATCGACCTACACTTAGTTTACGAATCGAACTGATCTCATCCTCCACAACTATATCAGAAACTTTCGATCTTCTCCATTTTTAAACATGCCAAACCTGTATTTGTGTAATTTATTAATTATCGATCTGCACTTTTTGCCCACCTTGGAAGTCTTCTGCAGTGACCGAAGTCCCATATCCTTTCAATTTTCTCGTTTGAATTTCGGACGGAATTGGAGCACCGAGTGCGAGACTATGATGAAGTTGTGTAAAAGCTTTATATGGAAGTAAAATCTAAGCAGCTAGAGCTACTGAAGGATGAAACAGAAGGGACCCATTTGATCCTTATAAATCATCAGCATCTAATGGAATATTTCCAACGACACCATAATCAAGAATGGAAAAGATTTTCTTCAGAACAAGTTACATCCCATAAGTCAAAATGAGATGACATTAGAGGTATATCTCTGCCACTGCCAAATTATACAGTCAGAACGGGAAGGATATTACCTTCTCTATTGTGCATCATGGTTGTAGGCGAACTATAATTGAAATCCCACCATGGGGAATGTTGCTGATATCACCACCACAGTACCATTGACATTTACAACTACTGAAATGGAACTGAATTAGTCGAGGTACGAACCAAATGTTAAAATGACTGTAGTGCATCTGAGCATCAAATAGAACAACCAAATACTTATCTGACTGTGCAAATGCATCAGCACACTGACTGTTTAATGACACCTTGGCTCTTCTAACTGCTTGAGTCGGCGTAAGCCGTTTTGTTCATCTAATCTGAGTTTTGTTTCAGATACTCTGGCATGTATCAGATAACAAATCCCATACTAGTAATCAAAGATCCTGAACTAATTAAGCAAATCACCGTTAAAGATTTTGACCACTTCATCGATCACAATCAATTTATTACTGAAGAATGTGAACCTTTATGGGGTAAAAATTTGTTCTCTCTGAAAGGTAAATACGTACAAATTGCATGACAACTAATGTTAGCTTAGAACATCAGGTGAAAGATGGAAGGAGATGCGAGCAACGCTCAGTCCTTCATTTACCAGCAGTAAAATGAAGGCGATGTTTGGCATGATGTCGGAATGTGCCGAAAAGTTCGTAAATCACTTCAAAAGTGATAATTTGGAAACTACAACGGTCGAATTTAAGGATATTTTTACAAGATTCACTAATGACGTTATCGCGTCTGCGTCTTTTGGCATTAATTGCGATTCCCTAAAGGATCGCGACAATGAATTTTACTTGATGGGGAAAATGGCGACAAATTTAAGCGGATTTTGGAAGAATCTTTCCATTTTCATAATGATAATGTCGCCAAAATTGGCAAAGGTAACTAAGTTTAATGTGGACATATTAATAATGTGGTTTTTAGTATCTTGGTGTACGAGCATTCAACGAGAAGGCGAGTTCCTTCTTCCGAAATTTAGTAATTGGCAATATGAAGGCACGCGAGAATAGTGGGATCATGCGACCTGATATGATTCATCTGTTAATGGAAGCAAGAAAGGGAAAACTTAAACATGAACATTCAAGGGAGGTTATCGATTCGGGGTTTGCCGTAATTGAGGAATCCGAAATTGGAAAACAGGAAGAGAGGCAAAAGCTGCAGCTGACAGATGATGATGTTACAGCTCAGGCTCTCATTTTCTTCTTTGCCGGATTTGAGTCGGTTGCCACTTTAATGTGTTTTGCTGCCTACGAGCTCGCACTTGATTCCTTTGTACAAGAAAAATTACGGCATGAAATCGACAATCTGTTGAGAGAAGGAAATGGAACATTAACTTACGAAACTTTAATGAAGATGGAGTACTTAGACATGGTGGTATCAGGTAAGCAGAATGTTATGATAAAAAAATGTGGCTACGTATAGTTATAGAAACGTTACGTAAGTGGCCGGCTATCGTGATTTTTGATCGATTATGTACAAAACCATACACCATTCAGCCCGAAAGGAAGAACGAAAAACCTGTCAACCTAAGAAAAGGGGATGTTGTTATGATGATTACGTATGGAATGCATTTGGACGAAAAATATTTTCCTGAACCCGATCGCTTCGATCCCGATAGATTCAACAAGGAAAATCGGAAAAATATTATTCCGTACACTTACATGCCGTTTGGTATTGGACCTCGCAGCTGTATTGGAAACAGATTTGCTCTGCTCGAAACTAAAATTTTAATATTTAACATTTTGAAACATTTTGATATAGTAGTTGTAGACAAATCTGTTGTTCCGATCAAACTGGCACGAAAACAAATGAGTCTAAATGCTGAGAAAGGCTTTTGGTTTGGATTGAAACCTCGAAAGGGCGTCTCTTGAACAATTCAAGTAAATCAGATTAGCCTATTCAATTAGTACTAAAAGATAATCGGGCCTAAGGGATGTAATGTATTAAAAATCATGTTTTTTAGTTCTCTGCATCTATTCTATCTCTGTTTTATCCATGTAAAGTGTATTATTATTAATAAATTATTTGTTTGTGGTATTAATGAACAGGATTTGGACTAGAACTCACTGGTGCTACAATTTTAATCTTCCAGAATCAACGAAAGTGTTTATTTAGTGCAGTTAAACAACTCTATAAAAATTCAAAATTCCTGAAACTTTGACGTTCTCCAGAATTAAACTTCTCAACCCAGTTCTAAATTTAAAACTTTCTTCTCATCCAGGAACTCGACGACATATTCTGGACGTTCCAACCGTTACCATTTCCAAGTAAGCGAAGCCTTTCTCATTCCTTTCCTTGTGATCTCCAAATTAGTGCTTCCTGATTGTAGCTAAGATTGTGCAATGTGCAGGGTTGCCGCCGAATAAGGGAAATATGGTTTAATACTTTTCTTACATAGTTCCCGTTTACATCCAAATCAGCACTACTTCACTGGTAAGCGTGAGGGTGGATAAGAGAATAACGACTTTCGCGCCGTATTGTGAATACAAAACATAACAGGACTAATAATCCAAAGAAACTATAAATTTCAACTTTATAACAGCAAGAATAGATTGAATATAGACAGAAAATAAGAAAAATAAATAAAGAAGAATACATGATGACAATATAAGAAAACGTAACGTAACATATGTACCAGCCTAGGTACTCATGCTCTTAATCAGCCAAGGGGGAGTTCATAACACAAGCAAGCCCCGCTTCCTTAAAACGAGTTAGTCGTTTTTTTCCTCATATTGCAAGTTGCCACTATTAATTACGTTAAAGGTGATTAAAACCTTACTTACGACTATCCAATTTATTTTAAATGGAATGCATTTATTATTTTGTTTATATTTCTATGGTATTTACAATTTCCGATTCTAAATTTACAAAGTAACAATTATTGTATTTATTTTGCATTTCGAATTTTCAACAAGTTTCGTAATCGTATTACACGAGAAAGTTAAATTTAACCAATTTTTTGGCAAACAAATTTTATTATCATCAGGGGCGTAAAAAATCACACATTTGAATAATTATTAGTACAAATTTTCGCGTTAAATATGTTTGATTTTAAATCACGTATGTTACTATTTTAATATCACCATTAAATACTAATGCAACAAACGACATTGGAATCGTAGCAGATTTTTTTCGCGAACTGCGTATTCACGACTTTTCCATCGTAATTCAAAATTTTGTTATACGAATGGTGTGGTCACAGCATACGGCGACCCTAATGGCGAAGAGTGTCCTCACTGTAACCAAAAGACTCACAGAGCAAGATTTGGAAGATGTCACACGCTGTTTCAAGAAGGAGAGCAACCAAACGAAGGTGGTAAGTGGGAAGAGTACACCATACCGGCTATACATATAGTCACCCAACCAACCAACCCCATCACAACAAATCGTGACCATAGCACACCAAGCGCCATGATAACAGACCTGAGAATAATACAAATAACTCTAGACAGAGAACGAAATGATACACTGGCTACAAAAGCATGATGGAACCTGTTGAGCAATCGGGATACATAGAGGAAATGTGGCCGTAGTAGATTGCTATAGAAATGATGACATTTACTACATACATGTTACCAAATATACAAATACAACAGTTTGTATATAGGTTCCAACCCGATCTTCCCCAGTCATCCAGAGTACACTACAATAAAAGAAAAACCGCGGCATGCGTGACTTATAACTTCCTACCAAACGCGTGGCTTGGAGGGACGGAGGAGGGGGGAACATAATGGATCCCATAGAAGAGAAGGGATCTGTGAAAGAGCCATGGGAGAGTGAGACGAACGATGGGAGCAAGGGAAAGATAATGTTAAACGAGTAAGGATCTACCAGAAGGTATTGGGAGGGGGGGGGGCTTAATTTTCTTATTCCATATTATGTTTGCACTCGCATCTTACAAATTTTGCCGAATTAGGATTGCGACACCGCGACCTGAGTTACCTACTCGACAGAATCTGTGGATGAAAGTTTGGAACCAGCTCAGTCATTTTACTGAGGGAAAGTACTACAACCAAACAAGTTATGCTTGACTGGTACCGTACAAAATATTTCAGTTACTTGGATAGTGAACACCCCCAAACCAAAAAGTCTCGATCGAATCAAGTCGTATTATGATGGTTCTGCAAAGAAACCGCGGTAAGAGATAATAAAATGGTTCTACAGGTAACTGGATTTGTCCTTCATATACAAGAGGTCTGTCAAAAATCATTTCCAATTTAAATTTGGAACCGGTCACAACTTGAGAAGAAGGTTGTTTGCAAGAGTGTCTAGGTAATCCCAAAGACCCAGTAGATATGAACGATAAGTCGAGAAGATATAAAATCAACTGTAAAGACTGTAATCAAGTATAAATTGGGCAAACTAAAAGATCGCTCAAAATAATGATTCTCTTGTCAGAACTTCCACTATAAGTAGTATAAATAGCTGTTTGCTGATGAGAGCTTCGCTCTCGAAACGCGTTCAATGTGAAAAACTTTTATTGTGATTTTCTATAGGTAAAGTCAGTGCCATTTAGTGAACACCCCTATACCTAAAAGCTATAGTTTTGAAGATAATTTGTGCCATTAACAAAAATGCAAATGTTCAGCTAACTCACAAATTTGTTTGTAATTGTTACGTCTCATGGGGATCTTCGCCAAATACCTAAAATCCGTTACTACTAACAAGTTATTCGTAGATATCGACGACACACCAGAACACGTCGATACCCTGAAAGTCTCTTATTTACCCAAAACGGTACCCATTAGGTAAATAATATACTTCTTATGCTTTACTGAAGCTGTCGCCAACACTCCGATGGGAAGGATAACGTCTAATAATTTTGAAACATACAGAGTAACTCAGAGATACTCCGTCTGGCGATTGTGGCACTATTAGTAATGGAAACATCTAGTACATTTCGAATTTGGAGTAAGTGAACTGATGTCGTTAAGGAAACTAAAATATCGGTTTAGCGATCCTTGTAACAAAATTCAAATTTCTAGAACGTTTTCAACTTTCTTCTATGTTTTGGCTTTGGTCTTCAGTTTCTCGGAGCAGCCAAAACTTTCTTGCTGTTCCTCAGTATGAGCACCCATAGTGTTGCATTCTTTTTTGTTCTCAGTAATTTAAGGGCAGGCATGATTGTATACTTATCCAACGATTCTAATGCACGTAGGTCATTTTCCACTTGATTGCAAAGTTTTTCCAGCTTATGCTTCACTCCTCTGTTCCAAATTGATGTTTTAACGCTGCTTTCATTGATTTAGGATAATTCCCCTTCAAAATAGTTCAAAAAAGAAACTGGCGTGCATCATCGTCAATCTTCTAAAGTGGACCTTTGACTCTTAGCCACACTTTCGAATCGCTATGGAGTTGAACCTGGAAAGCTTAAAGGACTGCTAGATACATATTGCAGTAGAGAGTAGAACTCATCGTGGATATTTTCAAAGAATCATTTTTTGTTGGTGGATGATACGATACAAATGGTAAAGAAAAATCAAAAACTATAAACTTTAGGTATAGAAAACTGCAAAATTACATAACCTTGTCACGGGAATCCTATTTTCGTGCATTAAAAGGAAATGAACGACATTCCGCATGATTCAGTTTTAGGGCCCATATTTTACAAACACATTTTGACGAGATAAGTCACACCATTGATTATTATTTTTAACTCTTTGCGAAGGCGCAAAAATGTCGAGAAATTTAACGGAAGGTAAATAATGTCAAAAAGTCACAAATATCTTACGCCCGATTGATTGAAACACGTTTGACAGATTGATCAATTTAAAATGCATTAAACACGTACAGGATTTTAATCTATTGCCAAAAATACATTATAGTATATCAAGTAGAGGTTTAAAATAGAAACAGTTTTTAATATCTCTTATTCTTCTCCCACATTATAAATATATATATTTAGTGGAAGGGACAGTATCATTAGTCTTTAAATCCGCAAATAAACATTTTAGAAACACGCGCACGTTATGCCAAGAATGACACTTGTGAAAATGCACCCACATTAAAATCTTCTATTAATTTTCGCTGTGTAATTTTACTGTAATTACAAAAAAAAAATGTTGAAAACTCAAAAAAAGAAGGTGAGTACATTTTTTTTTGTTTTACATTAAACACGCGCGGCGGTTTTATTTCAAACTTATTTTTATATAAATAAATTCAAGTGTTTCAACAAGTTTATTTATTATATGAATTAATCTTGACGTATATATTTTTTTGAATTACTTTGTTTAGATTTTGGGGGTCGCCCGTTAGGTTTTTTCATAATAATTTTTACGGTTAATACAAAAAAAATTCATTCATCGGTTTAATATTTTAAAATGAGGCCACTTTTAATTTGACATAGTCAATTGCTCATTTAGCACACGAGGTGATAGTTTTCAAAAAACCAGCATAATGCTCCAGCTACTCATTTTAACGAAGATGAAACTAATGAAAATGCCACAAGTTCTATAAGCCATTATATTCGCTAATGGTGCGTGTTTTACTGTTTGGCCTTTGGCCAAATTGCTTATTTCGATTCTTCTTCTAATTGAATTTAATATTATTCAATTTTTGCCATTTGGAAAAAGTTTGTAACGCCCATTTCGTCGGTAGCAAGCAAATGGGTTTTGTTTCAAATCTCTTAGGTATTTTGCAAATTTTGCTGAATTCAAAATAGTTACTTTGTATATGCTGCAAAATATAATGTCGAAATAAATGTTTGATGAAGAAGAAGAAAAATGGAGTTTTTGAGAAAATTACACTGGAGAGTTTTATCAGTTTTTCCTGAAAACAAAAAACAAACTGAAATAGTTTGTTATTTTTGAGTTAGTTGAGTGTAATGGAAAAAGGACAAGAAACATCGATAAGAAATTTACGGGTGTTTTCGTCTTCAAATAGAAGCTGCGTCTAGTGGTGGTTACGTTACGGTAAAGTGTCGTGAAGCTGTCGTAAACATGGGCTTGTATTGCTTGCTGGTATCTTCTGCAAACTCTCACTAGATCTTCAGGCTGCGTGTTGGATTTCCAGCTCCTCATATTTTTTCTTCACGCCATCCCTTTCTTCTGCTTCTTCTTCTGTTATTTCACCTTCAAATAACATTTCTATCTTCAAAATGGTACGTGTCCACTTTGTAGAATATTTTTTGGCTGTAAAAACGATGACTCTATGGTTATCATGTTTGGACAGATTTCAGCTTCTTCGTGTTGGTTTTGAACGCGGACACATTTTACTCTGGAGAGTACACAGTGGATATAGGTTCCTGACGAAATGTTCTATGAGCTAGACACATCCTACTTGCAGTTCTCCTATTCTCAACTCTTCTAGAGCTTGGGGAACGGCTCCTAGGCTTCTACCGCACCCATGAACGTATAGTTCCATTCCGTATATTGTGCCTGTAAATCCTTCTCTTCCGTACCACATGGTTAGAGTTTTTGGTTCTGATGGTAACCTCATTTTGGCAATGGTGGACAGTGGTGAAAGATGGGAGGACTTGTACCTTTTACTTTACCCATGTGCCAAGGCATTGAGTCTGGTACTGTTAGTGCCTGAGGTGTTTTACATGTTTGTCTACCACAAACCATCAAATCTGTGGCCCCTCCCCCTTACTGACCTCGTTTTGTTCTTAGAAGGAACTGAAAGGAAACAAATTTTTGAAATGGAAAATGGAGCAACGTAGGTAAAGAGTAAAAATGAAAAGCAGAACAAATAAAAGAAAAGAGCTACAACCAGTAAAAATCCACTCTACTGTATTGAAACAAACAAGGAATAGCGTGTACATTTTTGACAATTACAAGGAACAAAATGCGTAAAAAAAGGCTATGAATAGCAAAGGTCAAACAAAATGAAGCAATGGCAAAGGCTCGAAGGGCATGAAGAAACGGTCTTATGTTTGATAGAGAAAACGAACTATGTTCCAGTAGCGCAAAAGGGACAGTAAAGAAGAAGAAAACTTTAAATTGCGTGAAGTGTTTTCTTAACTTTTTATCTTCACGACCTCTATTTTGAAGACCTAGTTCACTCTCAACCACCCCCATCTTTCCTACGCACTCACATATTAAAATACCTACATAAACAAATTCTAAGCCAAATCCCATGGCCCACTCCAATGAATAAACGCCACCTTCCGTCCTTTCATCAAATTAAATACTTTACGTGGATGGAACCTTTGTGGGCGTTGAATCACGCAACACAAAATCGCAACAAAAGTTTATCAAATCGAAAGCGTTTCGCTGTCATCATCAGCGAACAACTAAAACCAAATTAGAAAAGTTAGGTATTTATACTACTTAAAGTGAAAGTGACATAACTAGTTATAGTGAAAGTTTAAAAGTTCTGATCAGCCTAAAGGACTAAAATATTCGTTACTTATTATTTAAAATTGGTTTTAACGAGCACTTAGCTTGATTCGTTGCTTGAGAACAATCACTCACAAACAACAAAATATTTCGTTAGTTAAGCAAGTAAATAATAAGTATGAACTCGACTGTGTTGAAAGTTTAGAAATTCACAAATTTTTTTTTTCTTTTAAGGCCACTTTAATTAATTATTATCGATTGATGTGTGTATGTATATGATTATTACCCTTCATAACTGCAGCATTAAAATTTCGACATTCAATTCGAAATCCCGACTTTAAAATCGAAATTCCGAGTGTTAGAGTCGGAATTACGAGTGATAAAGTCGGAATTTCGAGTTTAAAGGCGCAATTCCGACTTTAACAATGGGAATTCAGAGTTTAAAGTCTGAATAAAAATGTAAAATAGATACTACTGACTCTTCTCCAGCTCATACTCATGCCAATTAGTTCTATTATTATCTGCCACTGATAGTACTTATATTTACTAAATTTCGAAGAAAAGGGGTGACTTGCATCTAGCAAAAGAGGCCTCACAGTATGGTTACGTAGAGGATGACTCTTTCTAGGATATGTTCAAAATTTGGATGTACACTATTGGTATTTTGGAAACGGTAAAATCTGGAGGAAACAAACTTTTTCAAATTTTACATTATATCTACTAAGTCGTGCTTTTTAACGTAAAATCAAATGAAGATCTGAGCAAATGAGATAAAGGCATCCATATTCTTGCATTTAACAGACTTCGTACCTCTTATCAGTTCCAAGACACCAACCGAAATTTGAAGACCGTGTATAATAATACCAAAATCCGCACAGGACACGATGACAGTATGAAAAGAAGTTCCTTAGAAATTATCAATAATTAATAAGTATACAGTTAGACGATAAAAAGAATATTATGTAATTGTTTTCGAGGAACAAGATACAGGGTGTCATATTTTATTTTCAAAATGTTAGCATTCTTTCAAATACTGCCTCAAATTCAACGTTTAAATGTTTGCTGTTTTAAATTTGGCAATTCTGCACGAGATGTAACGTTTCAAAGGTGGTGTCGCAGTACATACATCACCCAATCACCAATTCAAGACTGATTTTCAAAAATATAAAAAAATTAATTAGTTCAACGCAATTTGTCAAACCAGATCATACTTTTTGGAAAAAATAAAGTGCAAAATTGATCTGTAAGGCATCGTAAGCAGAAAACAAAAAGAAAGCTAACACTGTATAATTTGCTAATTGATGGATTGATGTACCAAATTTAGTGAACCAACGAGAATTTAAGAAGGATGATGTAGTAAAGAACTTATTTTTAGATATTGAACCGTATAATTTTGAGAAATTTATTAATTATTTAAAAACTATTTGTATTAACGAGAACTTTTGCTTCTTCAACCATTGCAAGAATCTTTTACAAATAATATTTATTATTATTATTTAAAAACTACACAAATGTGAAAAATGAACTTGGACACCCGGTATTTATAAATACAATTTCATCACATATTTGTACGGAAAAAGTTTTCAGGCACTTTCATCTTGTAACAAGCAATTTAACACCCTGTACGACACGAGAACGATTAAGTCATTAGTGATTCATTTGATTTTGGACCGTTACGTTTGAAGGGAGGTAGCGGAACGGTAGACCAGGTGCGATCGAAACAGATGTCCCGATTTCACGTGCCGTACGTGTCTACCACCTTTATTTCGTGGTTACCTGAAATAGACACTATAGAAATTTTACATACATATAGGTATCAGAAGTGTCCAAAATGGATACGTACACATGTCCTTTTGCAATTTTATTTGCAAATACTGAAAAGTGGACAGGTGCCAATCCTTGGATGTAGTTAACTCTTGTTCTTTTTCTATGATGTAGTTATAAAACGAATAAGTATCAAAGAATAAGTAAATCATGTAAATATAGTTATCACCTTCAAACTAATAATTGATCTTAGTTTTCAAGATAGTGACCCTTTTGTTATTTTTTCAAAAATCAAAACCTCCTCTCAATAATAACTTAAAGAAACTATTTTTCATTAATAAGATTGGACGTAACAAGAACTAACACAAACTGTTGGAAAAAATTGAGTCTCTTCAAGGTTTAAGCTCTGCCTCTCTGTCGAATCATTGCGATAAGTATACTTTTTGTTGTTGCAAGATTGTGAACGCAGTGGTTTTCAGTGAGTTTAATTTAGAGCTATCGATTTGGTGAAGGATTTACTGTTAAATAATATAATCGACAACTTACTGAAACACTTGCCCCATTGAACACAACATAATAACCATATACCATACGTTTCGACGCAAAGTTATCATCATCAGCGAACAACTCAAGATCATTTTGCCATTTCACCCTTACAAAAACGCAGTATTCAGACTGAAAAGGTTCTTCTCTTCTTCGGCTATTTCGGGATTAATAGAAAGATGCAAGAGCTTCTTCTACTTATTCATCATTTGGTCTTGCCTGAAGATAAGCACAAGGATCACAATTTTCTTCAAAATAGTTGAAATCCCCACTGCCGGTTCTAGTCTCAGAAAAAGGGTTGCCTACCCTTCTCTAGGGAACCCTATTACCAGGAAAGCGTCTGCACTCAACGAATTAAAAGTTTCAGAGACACTGTGACTATCTCCAGTTCCAAAAGGATCGAGCAGATATTTCGTGCTCACCAAGCTCAAATGTTTGAGATTACCTTTGTGTACATCTTCAAGCATCGATCGCAAAATACCACTACTGCCCTTCCTGTTCTAGAACCATCCTCCGAGGATTCCTGTCGCTTTTGAACTCGATTTAATTTCTTATCGAAGAAGGTGATGAATTTTCTTTGACATCTCATCCAGCTATGAGAAGAAGAACGACCTTCTCGAATAAGGGTTTTCCCCTCTCCGATGTAGGTGGATTTTTCAGGCTAGACGAAATAAGGGTTTCTGATATTTTCCTCCAAACAAGGCGTGGTTGAATTGGAATCGATAGGACCAACTACAATCGAAATACATAGTTCATTGCCGCCTTTCCTCTTCCATGGCTAGTTGTCAAGGCTTTGTAGTTTCGAATTATGTTCGCGGTAAACCCTTTTAATACTTATACAGCGTAAGTTAGCAATGTCAAACCAAGGCCCGACCTTCTATCGATACAAAATATATAATTTGAAATTTTTCAGTTCTGAACTTCTCAACGAACTGCTAATAAGTTGTAAATAACAAACACCTGACTTTATTTATAAAAAAAATGCAACACTTCCGCCGTATCGCACGTTAAAATTTTATTTCAGTCAATGTTTATTATTTGATGTAAAAAAATGTCGAAACAGGAAACTTTCACGTTTTTGAAACTTCTCCAAATCGATTCACTCAAACATTTGAAAAGTGTAACACTTTCTTTGATCGTGACGATTAACGAAAGAAGAAAACTGTTTTCCTTTCCAGAACAATAGATCATCGAAAAGCAGGTCGCAATCCATTGTTAGCGTCTCAAGTGCCGAAATATGTCAAGAACCGCCATCTGCCAATAATTATCGTATTAAAACTTCGAAAATTATGGGAAGGTGAGTTTTTTTCGGTCCATTAATAATTGGATGAAAGCCAACTAGCGGTTGTATGTTTACAGGTACATGGTAGCGGCTCGAAATTTTAAGCCGGGTGCCATAATCTTGAGCGAAATTCCATTGGTTATAGGACCCTTGAGCAATTGCGAGGTTCAATGTTTGGGTTGCTACAAGGTTTTGTACGAAAATGGCAAGTACTACAAGTAAGTAATGATAACAAAGTAACGTCAATAAACAAGGTATGGTAGGTATTTGGCAACGTCTCTTTTACAAGCACAAGTTCGTGCCAGAAATATTTTTAAAATAGAAGAATAATTCTACCACTTCAAAGAATGTCATTGGCCCTTACTTAACATTTCTGCACCTTTAGAGTGACATGCGTGCCAAGGAAAAGTTGCAAATGTGACGAAACGTGAAGGACGCATGCGAAATTGCCCACATTTTTTGGGTCATTCAGGTTTTCGCGTTGAAATAAAATATAAATAGCACTTCACGGCCCAATTCTCCATGCAAAGGACGCGATTCTCTTACATCAACTTATAAATTAAATATGAGGGTTGAATCATCTCCCCTTGTCAACTTTCTGGATCAAAAATTTTTGTTTTCTTTGCCCAATCCGATTGCACCATTAACGAGGGGTTTGGAAATCTCAACAGCTTGGTCTTATCCCAGAAAAAATGTCTTGTACCCTTCAACTGCCTTAAGTAATAAATTTCCCCTTGGCAGATATCTAACCCCCAAAAACTGCTCCAATTACCCATTTTGGAAACAAATGATAGGTTTGTTAGGATGCTCTTTGGTGAAGATAGATATATTTTCTGAAGCTAAGTCACGAATTATACTTTACTATTACCGAAAAACACTCAAAATTTCATTCTTTTTCAGGTCAAAGGGAAAAGGGAGCTTGCCCTAAAATTTCGACGCTCTCTAAGCCCCCCGTTCCAAAACTAATGCCATAATAATTTCTCAAAAATAATGAAAACTTTGATGAAACTCCTTGTAATGAATGTTTTGAAAAATCTGTGAACAACTTTTCGTCGCTCATATTTTTTGGAAATATGGACCATTTTAGATAGTGAGGTAAGAGGCAGTAAACACCCCATTGCCGCGTAAGGCGGGGGCTTTATTTGACTTCCTGTAAACTGTAACAA
The DNA here is from genome assembly GCA_036250285.1 of Pyrocoelia pectoralis. Classification (NCBI taxonomy): domain Eukaryota; kingdom Metazoa; phylum Arthropoda; class Insecta; order Coleoptera; family Lampyridae; genus Pyrocoelia; species Pyrocoelia pectoralis. The sequence continues at coordinate 40,122,707 of CM070080.1, forward strand.
AGGTCGATTTCATCTCAGAATTTTGAAAAGAGCAGAGAAAGTGAGGGTGAGGGCACAACGCTTCCCAAAAAATTACAATAATTATCATAACAGTTTTTAGAGAGGGCGAAGTCAATACAGAAAAAGCCCAAGAAGGCTTTCTTAAAAACGGAAGGGGAGGGCATTCGAAACTCTAAAAGGCCAAAAAGACTTTTCCCAACACCCATACCATCCTAGTTATACAAGTCATGGTTTTAATGATAAAATCGCAACATTTTGTGTTGATTTACAGATGTAAGAGTTGTGGTTGGCCCCTATGCAGTCCAAACTGTCGCGGTCTCAGGCAAACCTTCGGACACACGGAGAAAGAATGCCAAATTTTGACAAACACAAAATCGGGTCGATTACTAGATTACACAAACTTTCCGTCGCTTTCCCAACATTTCAACGCAATCGTCCCCCTCAGATGTTTACTTCTAAAGCAAACCGATCCGAGTCAATACGCCATAATTCAAACCATGGAGCCACACGACGAGATTAGGCAAGCTATTCCGGAAATTTGGGACGTTAATCAGGCTACGGTAGTTAATCGGATAAGAAAAGATTGGGGTTTGAGTACGTACAGTGCTGAAGAGATACATACGATCTGCGGAATTTTGGAGGTACCACGAAACTCGATTGGAGGTTCTGAAAATTAGTCACGTGATTTGTAGGTGAATGCGTTTGAAATTGGCCAAGGAGGTGTTAGTTTGCGAGGATTATATTCGACGGCATTTTTGATGTCACATAATTGCGTACCGAACACAAACCACGTAGATGAGGACAAAGAGTATAGGTTAACAGTAAGGGCGTCGACCGAAATAAGTGTGGGCCAACCTATTACGCTCAGTTACGCTCACACGTTGCACGTAAGTAGCCCCCCCCCCCATGGTTTTCCATTATAAGATATTAGCAACTTTAGGGCACCATGCGAAGGAGGGAGCACCTTATCGATAACAAGTTTTTCGAGTGCAGCTGTGCGAAATGTGCTGATCCTACTGAGCTGGGTACATACATGTCGGCGTTACGATGTCCTAAATGTCAAAATGGGTGGGTGATATCAAATGATCCCCTCAACCACGAAGCGAGCTGGTCTTGCAATAACGGTACGAAAGATCCATCGTGCAGGTGTCCGGGCTACAAAGTGAGCGCTAACTCTATCAGGCTTTTAATTGACAGGTTAGTCACTTACTTTAGCTATTTCACGCTCACTTTCTCTCACTAGGATAACAAAGGAAGTAGAGGGGTTAGACAGTAATGACATTCAAGGAATGGAATCCTTCTTACAAAAATACAGGAACGTCCTACACCCCAATCACTACCTGTGCCTGGGCATAAAGCTATCCCTAAGTCAAGTGTATGGTAAAGTTACCGGTTACATAATCAACGACCTATCACCCGAAGCGCTGAATCGCAAAAAGGACATCTGCAAAGAAATCATGGAAGTATTCAACGTGATTGAGCCTGGATTCACGCGACTAAGAGGTAAGTGAATTAGAAACGGATGATCGCGCCTTAATTGCACATTTTAGGTGTCACCCTATACGAATTGCACGCACCCATCATGATGCTCACCACAAAGAATTACGAGCAAGGCAAACTGACGAAGACTGAATTGCGCAGACGTTTGAGGGAGGTTTTGGAGTACCTGGAGGAAGCGGCCCTAATTTTAGGTTATGAACCTGAGTCGACCTCTGAACACATTATGGGGGTTGCCGCCAAAGAGGCCTTGGAAAGAATAAGAAATTGGGAAAAATTAATCGGGAAATTATAAGTTTTTTTTTTTAATTACATTATAGGTAAACGTGTGTACCTGCTGTGACATTTTTTTAAATTATTTATGTATAATATATATATATATATAAGTTTCATAAAAAAATTTGTTGATGACCTCATCTTAGGACTTCCGAAAAATGGAGTCGAGGAAATATTACATGTTTTCAATAATTTCAACCAATTTATCCAATTCACCGTAGAAAGGGATGAAGGTGAAGGAGTTCCGTTCCTGGACACCAGGGTAATAAAGGGAAACACGAATAAAATTTTATTAAATTGGTACCAAAAACCCACCTCATCTAACAGATATATAAACTTTCACTCAAACCACTCAATTAAAATCAAAATTAATTTCATAAAGCAAATGAAGAATAGGGTCATGAAAATCAGCCACCAAAGGTTCAGGAGTCAAAATATGAAAAAACTAGCAGTAATGCTAGAACAAAATTCATATCCCAAAAGTTTAATAAACAACTTACTATATTGCAAGAGCCACCCAGAAATTAAAACAAAACCGGCAACGAAGGAAGGACCGGCAGCACAAAACACCCCGAACTATGGTTCCTTACCCATCATTAACAACCTGACACATAAGTTAACCAACATATTCAAAATTGAAAACATAAAAATTGCACAAAAATGCATTAGCACGATAGGGAATTTATTTTCAAAATTAAAGGACAAAACACCAACCCTCTTAAAATCGAACGTAATTTACATAATTGACTGTGAGGAATGCACAGGGAAATACATTGGTCAAACCTCGCAATTATTAAAAGCCAGAATTGCTGGCCACCAAAGCGACGCTAGAAATGGTTTAGAACGATGCTCCCTAGCCTCCCACACAATCAAATTAGACCACAAAATAGGGTACAAAAATGCAAAAGTATTAGCTACTGAAACAAATCAAATAAAAAGAAATTTTTTAGAAATGTACTTCATTAATAGGGAGGAAAATCCCATTAACAAAAAGTCAGATATACAAAATTTAAGTAATATCTACACCCTTTTATTAAATTTAGAATCCTAATATTAAACCTCCAAATTTCAAATTTCCCGCCCGTATAACTAGATTAAGAACATTATAGCATAGTTGGTAACAGTTTTGACAGAAAATATTTTCAATTAATTTTAAAATGTGACAAAATATAAAATCATTTCATCCACCATAATCAGTAAATTTTAATGAATAATAAGAAAGCCAATATCAATAAAATTAGCAAATCAATGTGATGATCAATATTAGTGAAAGATTTCTTAAATATAACCTCACATATTGTGTAAGTAGAGAATAAATATAATAATCCAATGTAAAACCATGTTAATTGTAGTAGCCCTGAAGAAGGCATCAGATAATATATGCCGAAAGCTTGGCAAGCAAGTAAAGAGTAAACTTTATTTAATTATCCAGAGTCGTAATTCCCCTGAAACTTTGTAAAATTTTAATTATCAACAAGCAACGACCGTTACTTCCTGGTATCATTATATATATATATATATATATATATATATGTAAATCGGTCTCTTTGAGTTTTTCAATTCAATTTAACATCTCAACGGTTTACGTCATGTAAATATGAACATCTGCTGCACAATCGAATAATGTTGTTAAAAGATTTATGACGCCTAAATTTTAGAAAAACGAAAAATGAAATAGATAAATTATTTTTTTAATGGCTCACTGCGAAACGGCACGAGAACTAAAGGATTAAGTACATATTTACTTAGCTTCAGTAGATTTAATCCCGTTGGCAACCAACCAACATCAACTAAAATCAATAAGGACGCATCTGTATACAGGGTGTTTCTTTCTCGTCGAAAAACTCTACTTAACAAACGGCATTATCGAATGATCTTATTTTGAAATTAATTTATTATTTACTTATAAGAAAACTTGGTCACTTGTAGAATTTAGGAAGAATGCAATCAATTTTCAATAGATCAATTGGCAAAATTCCCTCCCAATCCTGACACAAATGACTGTGCCACGTTACTAAAGTCAACTGTAGATTGTTATCAGAAACGAGGTGTGAGGTGTCCCGAGCGGTTTTTCAGACTTTGGTGCTTAAGTCTGAATATCCTACCAAAAAATTCCCATGAAAAGGGTATTAAGCATAACAGGCCGTAATCATCCCTTAATTAACATTGAAACTCGAATGTATCTGAATTGTATCAGGAAAAATTAGCATTTATTGGTCGTGGTTGTAATTGTAAAGGGTTGAAACTCTCCTCAAAGCGTCTAGATCTCCATAATGACTGATCGGTCATTATTGAGAGATGGTTTCAGCTTTCAGCCTCTTACGTCTATAGTAATGTTGATAAGGGTTTTTTGTGATGATCACGAAACGTTTGAGTTAAATTACAATTTGAAACCTCTTTCTCAGTGGATGATTACGACCCTTACGCCCATAGCCAATAAACGAGAGGTTTTCTTGTGGATTCTTGTACCAGTAACCAATAGTTTGAGTTAAATTTAACATTTACACCTTCTTTTGAAGGTGGTTCATTAATATTTTACCCCTTTAGGGGGGTAGATTGTACTGGTAATGGTAAATCGTATGAGCCGAATTTGAATTTGAAGCCTCTCTTAGTAAGGTACATGGTTTTATTGATATTTGAGCACTTTAGGAGATGATTACAACCCTTACACTTACAGTCAATTAATGAGGGATTTTTGGGTATATATTACAGTGATAACAGATCGATTGAGAGAAATTAAAATTTGAAGCTGCTTTTTTGAAGGTGGTTTATCGGTGGTTCTTATGAATTTTAGTTATAATGACAAATTGCTTGAATTAAATTAGAATTTCCATGAATTGATGATATCTTACCACTTCAGGGGATGATTACAACACTTATACCCATATAAATACTTGGGATCATAACTAATCGTTTGAGATAAATAAAAATTTGAAACCTTTCTCTCTCAATAGATTTATTTGTATTTTACCACTTTAGGGGATGATTATAATATAACCCTTACACCTACGGTCATTGAATGAAGGTTTTTTTGAAAATAATTGTAGGGATTCAGTGAAATTAAAAATGCAAACTTCGTTCTGTGTAAGGTTTATAAAATTTTTACTACTATGGGCATGATTACAACCCCTTGAACCCTCGAACAATGAATGGGAAATTTTAGTACAAACTTGTAAGAATGATGAATAGTTTCGGTTACATTAGAATGTTACTCTTCTTCAGTAGCTGGGTTGCGATCTTTTTTAGTTTAGGGGATGATCACTACAACCCTTACACTCATGACTAATTAATTAAGGTTCTTTTCTAGATATTTTTGGTTTGAAGGAATTAAAATTTGAAACTATTTTCTTGTGGGTAGTTTGTGGATCATATTTTACGTTTGGGGATGATTACAATCCGTCCACACACGGACAATGAATGGGAATATTTATGTACATATCTGTGATGATAGCTAATCCTTTGGGTTAAATGAGAATTTAAAACCCTTTTAGTATACGGTTTATGAAAATATAACTTCTTGAATCCTAAAGCTACGAATAAGGGATTTTTGTGATAATCGAATCGTTTGAATTGATTTTGAATTTCAAAACTCTCATTCAATATGTGTTAATTAATATTTTACCACTTTAGGGGATGATTACAACCCTTACATCTACGACTAATACATGAGAATTTTTGGTGATATTTTTGCTAGCGTATAGACCAAGTAGCATTTGGAACCACTTTTTTGAGGGTGATTTGTCAATAATTTACTGCTTTAAGGGATAATTACAACGTAAGAATGTAAGTTAAGTTAAGGTGAAAGTAAACTAATTAATTTAGTAGTGGTTTGTATGACGAATGTACGTAATATTTTCAGTTACTTTGCATAATAAATGATTATTATTATTATTATTATTATTACACTTATGAACAGCTTTTACGCATTTTACTTATAATGAAGAAACGTTTGGATTGAATTATAATTGATTATAACCCTTCCATCTACGCCCAATAAGTGAAAGTAAGTATATTTATGCAGATATTTGTTGTGGTAACCAATGGTTTGAGTAAAATGAGAATTTAAAACCTTTTTTTTGTTTGGTTTATGAATATTTTTATACTTTAGGGGATGATTACAACTCCTCGAACCCTCCAGTAATGAATGAGGAATGTTAGTAGAAACTTGTGGGTATGATGAATAATTTGGGTTCCAGTATAATTTGAAATTTCTTTCTCAGTAGATGGTTTGTGGATCATTTCTACTTTAGGGGATGATTACAACTGCTTTGAACCCCACAGCTTATAAAGGAAAATTTTAGGAGCATACTTGTGGGGATGATGAATAGTTTGAATTGAATTTGAAACTTTTCATTCAATAGATGATTAATTAATATTTTACTACTTTAGGGGATGATTACAACTCTTATACCTGCGATCAATAAAATTTGCAACGTCTCTTGAGTTTATTACAATTTGATAGGTAGGTACCTAGCTACCTACTATTTTCTGAAAGTTACCTAAGGGTATTTTAATATTTTAGAGAACGTTTTTTTGTTCTGAGGGGCCAAATTAGAGCGACCGCAATTTTTACGGCAATAATCTCTGTCAAATTACGCTGGGGTTTTTTAGGGCAGTTTTTCTGCTGAAAAGTTGTTGCTAAGTTGAAACCAAACCGGCTCTGACTAATCAGTTTGGAACAATTTGAATTACTTTTGGTCATATTTTGGTATAACAGTATCCTTACTACTAACAAAATTAATAACGATACAGAAAAATGGACTTACCTTTTGCTATCAATCTAAGTCGCTCAGCTCCCACGGGAACTGTAACAAAAATATTCCAAGTAATATAAGGAATGTTCAATGTTCATTTAGAAAATGTCCAAATTTGAATGGACGTACAAAGCTTACCTTGATAGCAATATGTAGGTAGCACCATCCTCCACTTCAATACTCTTCAGTTACGGAAAAAAACTGCACCAATTGCACTTTTCACATTTTCACTGCACTTATTACATCCGAAACCGACGCGAACATTTACACTTCTGTAACTTTGTTAAGAAACCAACTACAATAATTTCATATAAACCCGTATTAAAAATCGGAGCCAATCAGGTTATTTCTCCTTTTACCGGATCCAATTGAACTGTTGCTAACAATAACGCGATTAAAACAACTTTTGTGTTTATGACGTAGAGATTTTGTATAGAAATTTACACCTGTTCACGTAGATAATAAACTTGTAATTTTATTCATCGATTTTTTTAAAAGAAGAATTTGTGGTAAAATAGCACGTTCAGAATTCAAAAAATTGGCGCAAACTTGCTCCCAAATTTGGACTCAACATTTAAGTAAAAATATGTTTGGGATTCTATCTTTAGAGCTTTTCAAAATAAGATCCATTGAGATTTGTAGACCTTTCCATTCGTTTAAACTAATTGTTAAAGCAATTCTTCCAGTAGGGACAGGGACACGCCTGAAGAAGATGGCGAACAAAGCTACAAAGTTCCTGTGGGCTTATAAACGACTATTCGGGAGCAAATGACCCGCTTGATATGCCCTACAATGATTAAACCAGTCATTACGTATACGCACCGTGGTGATAACATAGAACCTTCACCCAAAAGAACATACAGTGGCAAGGTGCGGCGCAGGGCCTGTCTGGGGACAATGATCTTAACTCTACCTCAAAATATAGTAATTAGAGAAGAAGCGCTTAGAGGGGTATACAGATTGAATGTCGATGGCGAGAAGATATTGCGACGAAATCCGACGAGGCTTCAGTACGACTGGGAGAATCATTCCAATAAAGCAAAACTAAATGGAAAAGGAACATCTGCGTAGTTAGGTAGATTCGTATGTGATGTTCCAGACGAAATTGCGAGAGCTGCAGGCGACAAGAAGAAGAAACGAAAATTGAAGTTTGATAAAAACTTGCCCTTATCATCTCATTTCCTCAACATTGTGGAGAATGCGAAAAAGAACTTACATAACTGGGGATAATGGACTCGATCGCAATCTGTCTATATAGACCAACCGCCTCTTACCTCTTATTACAATTATGATTCCACTGGGCGTCCCGAGTGATTTCCGCACTGTCTGTTGTGAGTCCTGTTATGGTCTACACTTCAAGGATTCCTGTGTCTCTAACAAAGTTTGTAGGATTTTAGTGGGGCAAATTTTCATTGCTTCATCTTGTCTAACCTTTTCATTTCTAAGTAGGTGTTCCTTTGCCTTTTTGTATGTGCGTGTCATGTTCCACACCACGACCCCTGGATAACGAGCTATTGGCCAGTTCCATGTTGTACAGGTGTTTTCAGACGACAGTGGCCTATAGAAAAATCGTAACTGTTACACCCTGTATACACCCTTCCTTCCCATACCTTCTGTCTCTAAAATGATCGGTAACCACCCCTATCAGGTAGTTTGGCACATTCATCTCTGCCATGAGTTCGCCGAGTCCCAGCGTCCACCGTTCTCTTCAGATCTCGTACGATTTTGGAGCATTAAAAAAACGATTTGGGCGGCTTTAATTTCCCGTAGGACAAACACGTTAAAATGGCGGTGTATAAACGGTTTCACACGCAACCAAAAAATTCCGGTAGGTTGATTTTGGACATTCCTAACGAAAAATGGCGATGAACATAGTTCTTATCCATTGATGCATTTACATTTGGCACATTCTCCAAAGAAAGCAATAGACACAAATTTCGACCATGAAGGGCAGAGTCTCGTGTAGAGTTGCAGTTGTTAAAACAGCTCCCCAGCAAATAATTTATGGGCCTTGTGGAGATAAACATTTGAAGAGCGTGCAACACACATTCAAAGATTCTCGACCCCAAGTTTCAACTTTCTAGGACAATTCTTGGCAGAAATGGATCCAAACGGACAGATGAGACGAAGATAGTGGCACAATTCTGCTCTGCGCTTGAGACTAGCGATTTTCACAATTTTCATTTCGAAATAACATGAATGGGAGCTCAGTTTACGCACTACATGGCATCTCTAGAACGCAATTCATTTTAAAATTGAACCGAATAAGAAAGTAAAAAATTCATATTGTAAGAAGTAAGTGAATAAATTGTCACAAAAAGGGTGAAAAAGTTTTATGTACGAAACGCTTAAAATTTTCATTCTTTCGCAGAGCGCAAAACCTAGAAACTATAAACAATTTAGTAGATACGTTACGTATTGATCCTTTACGCACAATGCTGAATTACACATCGAGAGAGTGCGTATTTTCATACGGAAATTTTATGCAATCAATAGAATTTCTGTTTATAAGACCATTTTTCCCCCTTTTTTTTCCTCTATCCGCCCCTAATCCACATCGCCCCCTTCCGTAGACATTTGAAAGGGAACGGCCCAAACAAAACGTGATCAGCAATGCTTTTGCAAACCTCATCCCTTCATTTTCGACTTAAGTGTCTGGTAATGTACGCTTGCGTTTTTCCTATCGATCCCATTTCAGTAGGGTGGTTGAGAACCCCCTGCACACGAGGGCTCAGCTTTTCGCTCGATGCCGTTGCTTACGTCACTCGAGCTTAGCGTTTATTTGGGAACACTTAAAAAAAAAGTACACCTAGTACGAGTGAAAATTATTTACAAATGAATTAATATTATATAAGTGAATTTTAAGGGGTAAGTTTAAGTTGTTTTAATTCTAATTATAAAACTATTTGACTTAAAAACACGTAAAAGGGATTAGCTCGATTGCGTTTAATTATTCAAAAGTTACCCCTGTATACGAAGGACTCGCAGCTTCCCATTCACGAGGTTTGTTTTAAAAAAACCATCATTTTTCACTTATTGATTTTGAAAAAAAACAGTATAGATTAAAGGGAGGGAAATTCCCACATTTTTTTTCTCGTTTGGTTAACGTTATAGTTTGTCGCAAATACATATGAATATTTATGTTATTCTACGCGCATTTTCAGCTCCTTCGGGTACGTTTAATTACACGACGCAACAAAACAACAAATTGTACGAAAGCATTGATCAAGCGCACCGCATTACTCTTACTTAAACTGCCACTGTTCATCATTTTCATTCCGATTATAACAATCGCAATCGCATTAAGCAACCCTTAATGTACTTAAAGGATTAAAAATGGCAAAATCGTTAAGTCTTGTGAGTCATCGAAATTGTATTCCGTGATCGACAATTCAAATTTATTTACGCGTTTCGTACTTGTTTCTTGCCGAATTTGTTTGAATTTAATAGGTTCAGTTGGGCGAAATGTGCTCGTCTACATCGGTAAAGTACGCACATTGTGAGGTACCTACTCTGAGGTGAGGGTGAATCACTTAATTTATTACCGACATCAATTAAAAATTTGTACTGAAACTGAATCTTTTTATATGTTAAAACAAATTTGCATGTTATATAGGGTTAGACACAATCGATTGAACATTTTTAAGGGTTTACAAAAAAAATGAATAAGGGTGATAACAAACCGTTTTGTACGCATCGAGTTTTGAAAATTTGAACAATTTTTACTTAATTTTTCTTTCGCTCCTGTATGGTACGAGGGTGATGTCTGAAAACTTTTTCATTTTCACATCGGCAAGGAAATTGGAAATGATATGGTAACCGCGCAACCCCCACAACACTCAGAATCTCCCTTCTCTGTTTCTTCATTCAAATTGACTTTACTCCGTAATACATCTTCCTACGTCTTGCATGTTCACTCGAAGTCTCCATCTTTTTACGGCTTTCTTCGTGACCGTTTTTGCCGTTAGCGTCATTTAAGTCTCCATTGCTCCGCCATCTCCCTATCGGAAAGTCACAATATCGACTTTGTTATTGGATCGCAGCTTTGAACAGTTCGATTTGGGTATGGTTGTTCTAGAAACTGGAGTGAAGATGAATAAAAGTTTTTCTGCGTAGAAATTTATTCTCAATGATCGTTTTTTCTCTACCGTTTCTTGCTCAAAATATAGAGAAACACCATTGTTAATATTTATTACAATATTACTAGCGATTCTTAATTAAGTACTTAATTACCTCAATTATAACGTAGACGGTATAACGGTAAGTGAAATTGAAATTTTACTCAAAATATGAGTTTGCATATTATGTTCGCATATATACGCGTATAACAAAGAGTTGCATATTTTGTAGTAATATGCTGCATTTATATGAACATATTTTACAATTTTTTACTGCATATAGTTCACAGAGCTATAATGATCTAATAACAAGCTGCACCATTCCGTAACCGGGACAACACTTCCTTCTCCTTCTTTAATTTTTTTCCTTGGACTCAATAGCACAATAAGTATATTTCTCGCCCCCCGTTATTTGGCCAAAACCTTTTTCCTTTTTATAGTTTTCGTTATTTCACTTTCTTTCCCATATTTATTTCTTACTCTTTCTGTCCATGGTATTCTCCTACAACACCATATTTCAGATTTTCCCACTTTCTTATGTTTCCCTGTTTTAAACTCCATTGTAAATCTATTAAAGGGTCTAGTGGTGATCGTCAGCGACAATTTCTCCTTTGATAGTCATTCCCGCCTTTTCTTGACATATGGTTTCGCCCCCAACCTTACTGAATTCATCGACAAATTTTAATATCTTTGGTTACTTGATTTTCAACACTATTGCTGTTTTGTTCCTGTATCTACAGTTTGAAAACTTGCCAGACCTCATATCTTCGAAACAGTAACAGGTAAATAAAATTTTTCGAAAATGTGCCTAGAATATAGAGGGGGGAATCACTATGACCCACAGGTCAACCTTCTGCAACCCACCCCTTAGGTTCAAGCCATCTCGTTGTCGTATTTATCGCTAGGTAGTAATATAAAATCAAATCACCACTTCAAAAAGATCGTATAATATTATATTACTTACGATCCTGCACGTAAAAAAACATAAAATATTGCTCTTGGAAAATAGTACCTACCTAATTTGACATTTAAAACAAAAAATTTAAATAAATTGATTTATTTTTCGTATTATTTATAAAATAGTCGATTAATTAATATTTTGTTTGATACTGGTGAATAGCACTTTTAAAAAGCTTTCCAATGATGTATTACACATAGGATAGTGCAATTTTAAAAAAGAGGGGTGAGTTGCAGAAGATTTCTATGTGAGTCATATTGGTTCCCCTCAATATTTTAGAAACGTTTTCGAGAAATTTTTCTGACCTGTTACAGTTTCGAAGATAATGCTCTCTGGCAAGTTTTCAAATTGACACCTGGTATAATTTTTCGTGACGTATTTTATCAAATGCTTTTTCAAAGTCTATAAAACATACATACATGGTTTACATCTAAACACCTTTGCATCACTACACTTATTATTATTATTTATTCTAGGGGTGCTCCCGATTGGTTCTTACATTACGACCTTTTGGTCTATTGTGCTCCTATCGCTTCGAGGATACCTGTATCTTTCACAAAGTGCAGGATTGTAGTAGGGCGAATCTTCGTTACTTCCTCATGTGTAACCTTTTCATTTCCAAGTAGGTGTTCCCTTGCCTTGGTGTGTGCCTCACATTGGCAAATGACGTGGTATGGCGTTTCTTCTTTCTCTCCACAACCCTTGCATAACGGTTTGTTGGCCAGTTCCATGTTGTACAGACGACAATGGCTTGTGAGTATCTCTATCGCAAGTTTTATGTTCGTCCTACTGAACTTTAAGATGGTCGCTGCTAAAGATTTTGGAATGGTTCTGTCCTGGAATTTTCGACAAGTGTCGGTTCGGGTCCTATGAGTGGTTTCTCGCTTGCAACTCTCGCAAGCTCGTCAGAAACATGGTTACCTGCGAATCCCGCGTGCCCAAGTACCCACACTAGTACGATTGTATGTTACACTTGGCTAGTGCGTTTAGCATTTATGAACATTCAAGGACCAGCCCTAAATTTACCACATATGAATCTACTGGTGCAATCGCTGCTTTTAGAAGCTGAGCAGACGATGTCAGGATCGTATACACCTCAGCTTGGTACACGGTCGCTTTTTGTTCGAAGCTTACTGAGATTTTGCAGCCCCGTACGTTGCTCCCGTACACCCAAAAGCCGGTCCGTTACCGGTCTTGGAGTCATTTGTGCAATACACGATTCCATTCAGTTTTGCTTTACTTGAATTATTCTCCCAGTCGTACCATGAACGTATTTAAAAATTTCCAGCCCTGTTTCGTCCGTTATACAATATCGCTCTTTCATCTTTAAACAGTTCTTCCATGGACTCTTTTCAGCTTATGATTTTGGCCTTTTTCGTTTTTAGTGCGTCTTTTTTGATAACTCTTATTTCTTTTACCTTTTAATACACATTAAAACTGTCATATCTTCTGTTTCTTTGCAGTCTTCTCTTTAGCTTATTCAATTTTCCTTTTAATCTTTTGATTTAGTGCTTTATATTTCACTTAATTTCTAGTTTTATAGCCTCGTCATGTCAACATCAATTCTTGCTGCTTAATCTTCTTTGGAGCTTCTCCCACTTATAGCAACGCCAGTTCTCCCATTTGCCATGAACTTTTTCAGTTTTCTAATTTTTTTCTCTAAGGTTTTTTTAACTTATTCTTGTACATGTTTGATATGCTTGCTTCATTTCTTTTGTGTTTTGATTTTTTTCCGGGGTACATTTTTATTGGTGCAATATTGAGTTTTTGAACCTACTTCTGATTATTACATGGTTTATTCGATTTCTGACGCTATACCTAAGTGATTTCCATGTATATAGGCTACGGATTGGTGATTTGAACATCGTATTCATTATTACTCAATCTTAGTTCTAAAATTCTATTAGTCGTTTCCCTCGATCGTTTCTCTGCCACAGTCCATGTTCTCCTATACATCTCTCAGTTTTAATCTTACCACACCCTTTATCGACCGACCATCAGATGATTGTAGACAAAAGGGCGACTTGTCGGTAACGAGAACTTCACTCCAGTGCCAGAAAATAGAAGCTGAAGTAGTCCTTTGCGTAGTTAAAACACCTTTTGCAAATTTTAGCCTATTGTCGTTTCAACTCCTCGCATTGGTAGCAAGTAATATTGAACTATTGAGCTACGATCCAGCATATTAAGTATAATGAAACGATAACCAACAAAGATGGTCGCTCTTCTTCTTTCGGATGCTACCCGCTTAGCGAATTTGCTAATCTCCAGGCATCCCGAACGATAGTGCGAGCTGGAGGTTTTTGCGTGAAAATCGCACACAAAGATTCAACAGTCACTATAAAATATTTCCGTGTACGAGTGGAAATATTTCCGCAAAGAAAAATAAATTTCTTTGAATGTAATATTTTTCGTGCGATTTTCTTACCGAATATCCATGATACAATGCCGAATATCCCTCTGCATCGATTTATATCCTGGAAATTTTATTTTCGTGTATCGATGGCAATGTATAAATCGTAGACGAGTGCGATTTATACATTGCCATCGATGCACTCAAAAAAATTTCCGGATAGAATCGACGCCTTGGGATATTATAAGTGAAAATATTTAGACAGGTACTCTCAAACTTATAAACAAATCCTATGTCAGTGCAAGTTTTTTTCTGGTCGGTACAGTTTGATCATATCCTTGTACCAATAACACCGTTCGTTTACCTACGTTAAAAAAAAGACCACCCTGTGTATACGACGTTACACTGTATGTGAGGTTTTATATACGTACTTACATATTATAATAAGGGAAGAAACTTAAATCCACAATTCAGTACTTAAACAGTAGCTGTGTCGTTAGCATGTCAAAATCAGCACGTGTGCTATTATTCACGCAATCAGGTCGTGAGGAAACGGCGGCGGCATCGGCATTCAAAGGTAAATCTATTTGATGCTTATGCTTTTATCTTCAAATTTCAGACGTTCATTGTTGATAGATCTTGTTGGTAACCAATTGATCACACATGCCATTGTTTTCATTGTCATTAATAGAAAGATGCGTGAAGTTGGCAATAAAGTATATGTATAATGGACGCAAATTATGGAATTGCAATCCATTATTTGCTTCCTGCAAATAATTTTTCAAAATGTTGATTAGTTATTCAACAATTCAAATTTGTTAGTTACCAAGGCTAACACAAAAAATATTCTCGATCAAAAAATAATTTAACCAATAATTAAAAATGTTACCGAATGATTACATTTTTGGTGTGCTACACAAGTTTATGTTAAATTTAAGATTTTTTTCAATAAATATTTTGCCACCAATTTTCCAAAATTTGCACCCAAAAAATATTTTTCATAAATTATATCATTTTTAGGTGTTTAGATTAAATTGTAAATGCCTAATAAAATGAACCCAATCTTAAGGTCCAAAGGAAACAATATTTTGTTGCATTATAAATGATATAGTACGTAGGTACATAAATTGCACCCTTAGAATAATTTATATTAATCAATTTTGTTGCACACCATTTTACCAGTACCAGTTACTTGTTTGAATAAAATTATTTACATAAATATATTATAATATAATAAATATAATGAAATAAAGAATATTTTAATGCGTTATAAAAATAAATAATTATCACCCGTATAATATAATCGATTATTGAACGCCATTTTATAAATAATTAATCGCTTGAATCAAATTGTTAAAGTAAAATATAATCAATTTAGGGGTGCAAACAATAAGTAATTTCGGTGCATTATAAAATATTACTTAGATCATCCCTTATGATCATCTTTACATCCATTTGGTTGCTCGCCGCATATTACAGTTATCGCGTTTGAATATAATTTAGAGTAGGTACCTAAATACTTACTAAAACAGTAAAACGGTACCAATATTGGGGTGCAAAGTAAAAGATGTGGCTTTATAAAATAAGTCAGACTTTAGGGAGTTGAATTTACACCCTTACAATAGTCTATAGGTACCTATTTTGTTGCACGCCAATTTTTGAGGTGCAAACTAAATAATATTCAGTCCATTATAAAATGACACTTAATTAATTATCATCCTTATAATTTGCGAGTCGATTAATAATTACTCGCTTAAATCAAATTGCGTAAGTACAATAACATCAATTTAGGGGTGAAAACTAAGCAATATTCTTCTACATTATAAAATAACGCTTTTATAATTATCACCCTTATAATAATAATTACTAATCTATTTGGTTACTCGTCGCATGTTACAGTTATTTGTTTAATTCTAATTTTTTACGTAAATACTTAAGTACTAAAACGGAACCATTGTTGGGGTGCAAAGTAAAAGATATTCTGTCATTTTATAAAATAAGTATCAATTAGAGAGTTGAGTTTGCACCCTAACAATGGTCTAATACCTATTAATCTATTTTGTTACACGCCAATTTTTGTGGTGCAAACTAAATAATATTCGGTCCATTATAAAATGACATTTAGATAATAATTATCACCCTTATAGGTAATAATCTTTACGAGTCGATTAATAATTACTCGCTTGAATCAAATTGCTTAAGTAGAATAACATCCATTTAGGGGTGCAAACTAAGCAATATTCTGTTACATTATAAAATAATACTTTGATAATTATCACCTTTATAATAATGTTTACTAATTTATGTTGGTTGTTCGGCGCATGTTACAATTATTCGTTTGAATCTCATTTTTTACGTACCTACCTAAATACTTACTAAAACGAAACTAATATTGGGGCGCAAAGTAAAAGATATTCTGTTGCTTTATAAAATAAGTAACATTAGTAGACAGTTGGGTTTGCACCCTTACAATAGTCTATACCTATTACCAAATTTATTTTGTTGCACGCCAATTTTTGCAGTGCAAACTAAATAATATTCAGTCCATTATAAAATGACACTTAGATAATTATCACCCTTATAATAAACTCTAGTCGATTAATAATTACTCGCTTGAATCAATTTGCTTAAGTAGAGTAACATTAATTTAGGGGTGCAAACTAAGCAATATTCTGCTGCATTATAAGAAAATAACACTATGATAATTAGTTATATTAATCGATTTTGTCGATTTGTTATATTAAGTCATTTTGTAGTTACCTACCTATTCGTTTCAATAAAATTAATTACGTAAATGCTTAGAAGTATGGGGGTACAAAATAAAGAATTTTTCGTTGCATTTTAAAATGACACTTAGATAGTTTGGACATTGGACCCTTATAGTAATCTTTATTAATCGAATTTATTGCACGTACTTTTATAATAACTTGCTTGGACAAAATCATTTACGTAAATACTTAATAAAATGAAATCAATTTTGAGGTGCAAACTTAACAATATTCAGTCAGTTTCGCCCTTTCGCACGTCATTTTACAGTTATTCGTTTGAATACAATTTATTAGGTAATACTTAATGCAATGAAACCAATTTAGGGGTCCAAGATAATGAATATTCTATTGGATTATTAAATGTCACATAAATAATTATCACCCTTATAATAAATGTTTAGGGATCGATTATTGCACGCCATTTTATAATTACTTAATTCCTTGATGAGTCAAATTGTTAAAGTAAAATAAAATCAATTTAAGAGTAGGTACAAACTAAACAATATTCGTTCCATTATAAATTGATTATAATTATATAGATAATAATCTATATTAATCTACTTTGTTGCACGCAATTTTGTAATGGCACCCTTGGATCAAATTACCTATTTATGTACCTAAATGAAAACCATTTAGGGGTGCAAACTGAACAATTTTTGTATGGCAAAAGAACACTTAGATATAAATTGCACCCTCTTAATCATCTTTATTAATCAATTTTGTTGCACTTGCACAACATTTTGTAGTTACCCCCCTTGGATCAAATTGCATACGAAAATACTAAAATTGGGCTGCAAGCTAAACAATAATCCTTTGTATGGTAAAAGAACACTTAGATATAAATTGCACCCTTTCAGTCATCTTTATTAATCAATTTTATTGCACAATATTTTGCAGTTACACCCTTGGATCAAATTGCATACAAAAATACTTAAATTGGGGTGCAAGCTAAACAATATTCCAATGCATCGTAAAATAACACTTAAGATATAAATTTTACCCTCTAATCATCTTTATTAATCCATTTTGTTGCACAACATTTTGTAGTTACACCCTTGGATCCAACCAATTGTACAGGTAAGTAGGTAATAACTTAAATTGGAATGCAACAACATTCCTTTGCAAGGTAAAAGAACACTTAGATATAAATTGCACCCTCTTAATAATCTTTATTAATCTATTTTGTTGCAAAATATTTTATAGTTACACCCTTGGATCAAATTGCATACGTATAAATACTTAATTTGGGGTGCAAGCTAAACAATATTCCATTTCATGGTAAAAGAACACTTAGATATAAATTGCACCCTCTTAATCATTTTTATTAATCTATTTTGTTGCACAACATTTTACAGTTACACCTTTGGATCAAATTATTTATGTAAATACTTAACAAAATGGAACCAATTTAGCGGTGCAAGCTAAACAATACTCCATTGCATGGTAAAAGAACACTTAGATGTAAATTGCACCCTTTCAATATAATCTTTATTCATCTATTTTGTTGCACAACACTTTGTAGTTACCTACACCCTTGGATCATATTGTTATGTACCTAAATACTTACAAAAATGAAACTAATTTAGGGGTGCAAGCTAAACAATATTCTATTTCATAGTAAAAGAATACTTAGATCTAAATTGCACCCCTTCAATAATCTTTATTAATCTACTTTGTTGCGCGTCATTTTGTAGTTAAGTACACCCTTGGATTAAATTGTATACCTACGTAAATACTTAAAAGAATAAAATCAATTTAGGGGTGCAAAATCAAGAATATTCTATTGTTTTGTAAAACAACACTTACAAGAATATATTATACCCTTATACGTATGCATTTGAATCAACGAGGTAAATTTACCTCGCTGATTTGAATATTATTCAAATAATAATTAATTTGCACATCATTGTAAGCTTTATTTTATGGTATTTTAGTACCGCCTGGACGTAAACGTGTAGTACCATTAAAAGCTAAAATTTTCAAAATTTGGAAAATAACAAGTTAGAGAGATTTTTGGTTGCAAATTTTGGCACATTGTGTGCTAAATGTTTAAATAATAATTTCGCGAATTTAAATACTAGCCAGTTCTTCTGCCGCAAAATAAAGATTTATAACTGTTACTTGTTATTGTACCCGTTTTGTCCGCCCATCTGGACCCAGTTTTGCGATTTTCAACCATTCTGCGACGAAATATCCTTAGAGAGTTGAAACTTTTTCCCAGTAGATACCTTGATTGTGCGCCAAACGCACTTCGAATGTATTTGTCTAAAGAGATCGTTCCCCCATTTCACCTGAAGATCTTTTCGACCTTTTCGGAAAAAGGGGCCAAACTTATATTGCTGCGATGGGCAAGAGCGATCTTTTTATTTCGTTCTAGCGATGAAAAAGAAGTAAAATGAGGTGTCCCTTATACGCGGTTAATAAAATTTGCAATTTTTGTTTAGAAAACGTCTTTTATTGTTTTAAAACATTTTAGCGAAACTTTTAAGTATTAAAATTGAATGTTCTATTCCTTGCGCACCCAATGGCCTGTCTTTCAGAATCCATTCCTGTGGCCTTGAAGTACCTAACTTCAGGAGTGGATTAAGTACCTATTTGTTTCAACAAAAATGCACGTATTCTGGACATGTTACGTGCACCTTTTGCACACTTATTTGTATTACATGTTTAGAGGTGCAAAAGTTTCCATGCATAACGCTTTTTGTTCCAACGTAAAACAAACTTTAATTGTTAATAACTAATCAACTAATAAGTTACAGAGTAAGGTTTTTTTATACCTAATTAATTTTGGGTGGGTAATTAAATTTGCACAAACGGCACTTTTGAAAATCTAAGTGACTTATACGTGTCTACTAATCTATGACAAAAATCGAGAAATATCATTAACCAATAGAAAAAAAATGTGGGAAATCAAATATTGTTTCAATATTTTTAATTCAAAAAAAAAAAAAACTCTACTGAGCAAACATTTCAAAAGTGCTTGTCCATTTTATCTAGAGATGGAATCGCAATCAATTCGAACGCTACAAAAGAAACGTACATCAAATTTTCGCGAGGATGAAACAAAAATATTGATACAACTTTGGGGTAGTCCTTATATACAAAACAAACTCTACCTAACTCATAGGAAAGCCCCGGTTATGCGTATTTTGGCAGCGAACATGCAGCAGCGTGGTTTTTACAGGACACCCGACGAGATTAAGACACGTATTCGCAATTTGAAGTGTTTGTATCATCGAATTAAACGATCGACTGTTAGCGGAACTGGCGTGGGAACCGTCGATCCGGATTGGCCACATTTTAAAGCCATGGATGCCATTTTGAGTAAAGAGGGCCAAAAGAGAGTCGAACATATTGTCGATGGGGTGCTTGAAGGTCCCAGATGCGAGGATATCAAGCAAGAAGTTGAAATCGACATTAACGATGATATGGAATCTTGGGCAAACGAAAGTATGGGGTTAGTACCGCCTTTTTTTTTAAATACATAGGTATTTGCTTTTTTCAAAAAAAAAAAGTTGACATGCCATGATCTTCCTGAACAATAGTACCGGTAGCCATTTTAGTTTTTTTTCCCAAAAAAAAAACCGTTAATTATCATTCTAATTTGTCAAAGTGAGAAAAAGGAACGTGCGTCAAAATGAAGTGCTTGGTTTTTAAATGATTTATGTCAGAAAAACTTGTGTTTTTAGGTCAGAAAACAGTATGGAACCACAAACGCCCCTCCCCACACTAAAACCGGCACCAACAATAAAGCCCAAAATAAAAGAAGTGGAAAGCCTAGCTCAACCAAAAGCAGTTCTGCCCAGTTTTACCTTACCACAACAAAACCAAAAGCCGGGAAGTGTGCCTTCAATTCCTTTACCTTTGTTAATACTCAATAGTTTACAACCACAGCAATCTGGACAGGATAAAAATAAGGGAAGTTTGGTTAACGGTGTCAGTGATGGTATAACAAATGGTAAGTATCGACTTTATCCCATTGGAAAAATTTTGAGACAATTTTCTTTTAGAGCTTCATTCCGTGCTCAAGGAGATCTTGGAAGTACAAAAAGAAAATTTAAGCATCGAAAAAGAAAAATTGGAATTGGAGAAGCAAAGGTTGGAGTTCGACAGATTGGTCGGATCGCAACTGCTTTCTCTTGTTCCAATGATCGGAACTATTCTACAACGTGTCACCATTAACAGTCAGCCTGAAGATACGAAGAGTAAGAAACGAAAAGCGGAAGACATCGATATTTTGAAGGATAGCAAGATATTAAGGTCGGTTCTTGAACAGGGCATACGCAAGTATATGTTAGGCGAAGATAATGATGAGATCGATGATGACAAAGATAGCGATAACGAAGAAGAAGAAGAAGAGAACGACGATGTCGAAAATGAAGAAGAGAACAAAGATTAAAGCGAATAATATTATTCGCGCGGCAAAGTGATAGTCATTTTAATTTAGTACAAAAACATTCCATTTCAGTATTACGTTTAAATTTAATATAATTTTTTTTCATTACTATGTAACAAATGTTTTTAATTAAACAATTATTATTAAAGCTACGCTATGTAAAAATCGTACGACATATTGTACGCGTCGCTTATTTGTAAATCACGTATCTCCATTATGTCGGTCTTTAGTCTTAGTTTCAAAATTTCTCTCCAGATTGTCTCGCGATGTTTTGCATCAATTATGCCGAGACGGAGTAGGGAATTGTCGTTCAATCGTAGTAGAGCTCTGCCCGTTATCTCGTGGCCCTGAAAGAGACTACCGTACTGTTGATAATAATCACTGCAGTGCCTTCTCAACCATTTTTGGACATCGAATACCGTCCACGAATAGACAGACTTCGGACGTTCCTTAACCTTAAATTTTGTACAAATTTTCAGTTAAACTTCGCCCTTCGGGCTGTAATTTTACTCACTTTCGGTTTGTTACCGCTGTTTGAAGTATCTTCAACCATTTTTTTTTGATTAATTTAACAATAACATTTCCAAAGTTTGTTTATTGATATTTTGAAAGGATCGAACTTGGAAGTGTCAAAAGAACCGCTGATGTCAAATGTCACTCCCTCTAATGACGAGTGTTTTCCCAGTGGCGTACCATACCGAGGACGACTAGAGCGTCGTTTGTTCCTATTCATAATAGGTGTTTTCTTTTTGCATGTTGTGGTATACTAAGTCAGCTCTGCCAATAATACACCATTCGTTTTATAAAAATAATTTGAGTCAGTTCTCAATAACCCTATTCATTTTAAAAGCTTTATTTAAGTTTTATATTAACCTGAGGCGGAAATGTCTACATGACGCAAGGCACTTCAATCACATGATGATTGTGACTTTACCTAACCCTGTGGCGATGCAAAAAGAAAACACCTATTGATTTATTGATGCGAAAGTTTTAAAGTGTTGGCTCGTCTGATAAGATGGTCATATGATTTTGGACGGTACACATTTTAAGAAGAGAACTCCTTTCTCAATATCAACAAGATTTGTTTACAAGGGAGTGAAGAGATTACAAATGAATTTCACGTGTGACAAGGATTTGTACAGGGTGTTAATGTGACCATGTTAAAGATTTTACGGTAGGTCTTCTTTTTTGCCAATAAACCCATAGTCGGAAATGTTTCTTATTACAGCTGCAAGATTACGCACGTTGAAAAAGTCGTTAAATGGGACCTTTAAGGCCCTCTGCTACACTCGGTAGTCGAGGGGACTTTCTTATATGTTGATCAGGAGGACCTTGCCCTACTTATTTTCGAAGGAATTGGTAATACATGAATTAGTTCCCTCAAAAAAATGGAAATTATCCCTTTACCTACTGGTAAAATCACGCTTTTTTACGAAATTCTTAAAAACGGCTATAACTTTTGACCTACCATATATAAATTCACGTATGTTATATAGGTATTCTTGGTGGAAATTTAATGTTGTAATTAACGATTCTAATGTAAAATGAAAGAGTGAGGAGTTACAAGAAGAAATTCGATAAAAAATGAGAGACGGTGATGTTTTTTAGAAATATTCAACTTTGCAGGGTCAAAAACTCAAAAAGGATGCGTTTTTCCTCAAATTTAATAGACTTTCATTTTGATGTAAAGAATTTTTTTGCTAGGATCCACTGTTTTCGAATTATAAGTAAAAAAAATTGTAAAATGGGACCTAACCCCCCTTGCCCTTCTGCCACACTCTGTGGTCGAGGGAGGGGGGGACTTTATTATATGTTGATCAGGGGACCTTACTCATTTCCGAAGGAATTGGTAATACATGAATTAGTTCCCTCAAAAAAATGGAAATGATCCCTTTACTGGTAAAATTACGTTTTTTTGCGAAATTCTTAAAAACGGCTGTAACTTTTGACCTACCATATATAAATTCACGTATGTTATATACCTATTCTTAAAGGAAATTTAATGTTCTAATTAAAGATACTAGTATAAAATGAACCATCAATGAGGAGGTAGAAGAAGAAATTCGATGAAAAGCGAATGAAGAGCGTGTGACGATTTGGTGTGCAGTGTCAGGAGACGGTGTGCTATAGGGCGGTATTTCACTGAGGATGGTGCTGGTATACCTCTTACTCTATTACCCAGGAACGTTATAGGAACATGGCGGTCAGGCCATTTATTCAGGATCTAAGAAGGTCTTATCGTGACAAGAACATCAAGATGAATATAGTGGTTCCAACAATACGGGGCGACCTACCACATCGCTCGAGGGTTATCTGCGTTTACCATTATGAATACTGTCCACAGCGCAATTGAGCACATTATGAACATTTACAGTATCATCCTAATAACTAAATAATAACAATAATAGTAACATGGTTTTCCAGTACTTTTGGAGCATACTGTATACTTGCTCTTAGTAAAGTAAATAGTGTAGAGGTTAACAGGTCACGTTTCATCCATCTATGGAGATTTATGCTGATGAAATTTTGTATCACGAGCTTCATTGAAATAAAATTTTGTATCAAGGGTTTAATTCAAATAAAATTTTGCGCTTGGAGCTTCATTTGAAAAAAGTTTTGTATCTAGGGTGCCATTTAAATGAAATTTTGCGTTAGGAGTACCATTGAATAAATAAAATTTTGCGTTAGGGGCTTCATTTTTTTTGTACCAAAAGAGTTTCATTTAATAAATAAAATTTTGCGTTGGGAGCTCCATTTTAATGAAATTTTGTGCTAAGGGGTTTCATTTAAATGAAAATTTGCACTACGAACCTCATTTAAAAGAAATTTTGTACCAGGAGCGCCATTAAATGAAAAATTGTATTAGGGGTACCTATCATTTAAATAAAATTTTGCGTTAGGAGCTTCACTTTTGTATTTTGTTTTGTTTAGACTTACTAGGCATGTAAATGGCTAAAAGCATTGCCAGCAATTTCTCGTATTTTAGGAGGAGTACACGCATTTTTAATAAATTTAATTATCTTAATAAACGTTTGAACTCAAAAATCGTAGTTAGCGCGACTGGCAACTGCTACAAAAGTCCCTAAATATGTCAATTTTTTATTAAAATGGGTTATGAAAGGCTGGTATACGAATTTCAATTTTGGACGCGTGCTCCAATGTGCGACTTATGAAACTAGTTTTTTAATATACTATTAACAATTTTTTTGTACCTGCCGCTAGAGCCTTGGTTCGATATTTTTAGGGACCCTGTATAAATGGCCCAAAAAGTTTCTTTTTTTATACTGTGGTCTAGGTGTTAGCGTTGATTGAATAATCAACGGTGTTAAGCAAAAATTTTGGTCACAAGCTACGGATCGGTAAACAAACAAGATTACGTTACTATACACAGCTATTATTTTGAGCTAAAAATAGCATAAAAAAAATGTTTTTGTGAAATTTGAATTACTAACCTTGAATTTGTATAAATTAGGATTATTATTATTTAGAATGTAACACGCTATCATTTTTTGGTAAAAGTGAGCGAAAATGAACTTACCCGCATTAAAAAAATACATTTATCACCCTTAGTTAAGCGCGAAATGGACATTTTCGCACGATAATTTCGAACACAAATCGTTCCCGTTCGCCGTTACTTTAGAAACAGCTGGTTTTGACAGGAGCCACGTTGGAATTGTTGAATCGTCCAAAAACCGACTTTGGATAACCAAATGAGTTAATATCATAATTAATAAGGTAAGATTAATAATATTCGACTTCAATTAACATGAACCTTGTATTGTAGGGTTCGTAAGGCAATTTTTTTTCAATTAAAATGAAGGTAAAGGACTTAGAGAGAACGGCTAATATAGCCTGGTCACCATCGAACGAGCATCCCATTTATTTAGCGGCGGGAACCGCCGCCCAACAGGTGGACGCGTCATTTAATACGAATGCAGTGGTCGAGATATATGCGTTGAATCTTTCGGAACCGGGACTTGATATGGAATTGAAAGTATCCGTACAGGCCGAACATCGTTTTCATAAATTAATATGGGGTTCGTATGATAAATCGAGTGATTATGGCACGATTGTAGGTGGTTGCGATGGTGGCCTTATTGAAATATATAACGTTTCTAAATTGTTAAATAACGAAAGGGGGTTAGTCGCGCACCCCACTAAACATACTGGTCCCGTTCACGCCCTTGATTTCAATCCGTTTCAATCGAACTTGCTTGCATCGGGCGCAGGCGAAAGCGAGATATACATCTGGGACCTAAACAATGCGAGCACACATATGACGCCAGGTTTGATTCGTCTCAATAAACACGTAACGGTGTGACTAAAACTGATGCTTTGTAGGTGTTAAATCGCAACCGTACGAAGATGTACAGTGTGTGGCATGGAATCGCCAAGTCCAACATATTTTGGCGTCGACCTTCCCTTCCAAGTGTGTCGTTTGGGATTTGAGGAAAAATGAGCCTATCATTAAATTATCAGATACCATTTCAAGAATTCGTTGGAAGGTTGTCGCGTGGCATCCGGAAGTTGCAACTCAGTTGTGTTTAGCTTCAGGTTTGTTTCGATTGAAAATCTTAAACTTGATTTATAATTATTATTATTATTATTAAAACCATTTAACTGAGATTTCCAAATTCAAAAAATAGTTTGAAGTTTGTGCCAACTTTGGGCAGAACCAGAACACTCTGTATAACTATAATTTGTCCATTGACCGTTTAGTTCTTTCTAAACATTTATTTAAAAAAAGCAAAGAATAGGCTTAGAGTCTACTATTAATCCATTGAAGTTTCTGCCAACTGTGGACAGAACCAGAACACCTTGTATAACAACAATTTGTCCATTGACCGTTTAGTTTTTTCTAAGCATTTATTTATAAAAAAACAAAGAATAAGCTTAGAGTGTACTAATAATACTTTGAAGTTTGTACCAACTTTGACCAGAACCAGAACACCTTGTATAACAACAATTTGTCCATTGACCGTTTAGTTGTTTCTAAACATTTATTTAAAAAAAGCAAAGAATAGGCGTAGAGTGTACTAATAATACTTTGAAGTTTGTACCAACTTTGGCCAGAACCAGAACACCTTGTATAACAACAATTTGTCCATTGACTGTGTAGTTCTTCTTGAACATTTATTTAAAAAAAGGAAACAAGAGGCTTAGAGTGTACTATTGATACTTTGAAGTTTGCATTAACTTTGGGTAGAATCAGAACACCCTGTATAACTATTGTAATCCCTATCACCACTTTTATATATTGGTCAAATGAGAGCTGTGTCCCAGTTGTTCGGTGTTCTTTGCATGCCTTGTTATATATTTTAAGAAATGTGTACTTGGTGGTCCAAATTGGACACTTTCTTATGGTAACCTTTATTTTAAAAGATAGAAAAAAATAGACCTATAGGTGTCTGGAGTTTAATTTTAATTAGAAAATTACTGGCGCAAACAGAATTCGGCTAGCGTTAGTCGTTCGGCCGCTAGGGGGCGTTTTTCGAATTTTGCCGATTTCTTTAATGCTCCATAACTCTTATTATTAAAGATAAGTGATTTTGGCAAAATCTTTCTTAGAGCACTTTTTTATGTAGAATCCATAGCGATAAACCAAATTCGAGGAATGCCCCCTAGCGACCAAACGATTAGAGATAAGTAGCTAAATTCTGTTTGCGCCAGTGATTTTGTCATTAAAATTCACACCTACGTCCGTTTTTTTCTATCTCTTGCAATAAAGGGCGTTCCCATAAGAAAGTGTCCAATTTGGACGACCTTGTACATTCCATTTTCTTCCATCTTCTTTATCATTTCAGCAGTAATTTTATCTACTCCTGGTGCTTTTCCATTTTTTAACCACTTTATTGCTTCTCTTAGTTGTTCAATTTTTAGTTCTGTTTGTTTCTCTTCTCGGTATTCTCTCTTCTGCCCACCAGTCTCCAACTGTAGCTTTCAGTAAACCTTGAAAATCTTCTTTCCACCTGTTTATTATAGTACAACTCCTCCTTTGCATTTGATATAGTTTTTCTGCAAATGCTGCAATTACTTTGTTAGCTTCTACCTTTCCAACTCTGAATGCTTCTTTTATTTCTACCTTCACATCTATCTTTTCTTGTAAAAATTCTTCTACTTTTTCCCTTACAAATGCATCCTGAACTTGTATTCCTTCTTCAAATGTTGCTTTTATTTTTCCTATACGTATTTTTAACTTCTCATTTTCCTCTTTCATTTCCTTCTCCCTTCTCTTTAGTTCCGCTTTAAGTTCTTTAATTTCTTCTTTATTGCTTATGAAATTTTCTGTCAAGTTTTCCATATTCTTTTGTGCCTCTGCTTTTAACTCTTGCTTGAATTCTCTAATACTTTTTAAATATTCCCTCCATTTCGTCCACTTTCTTAAATTCTATTACACTTTCCTCCAGCTATTCTCTTGTGGCTCCTTGTTACTTTCGTTTATTTGATTGGTAGAATTGTTTTTATCCGGTGACCTAAATGTTTTCTTGCATCTTCCAAAGCTTCTTTTCTTTTTCTTTATTTTCCATTAAATTCTTCCCGTATCTACTTTAATAACTGACCCCGTTACGCCACTGCTCACCGAACGTTAACTTAAAAACGGACTCGTCGCGTTTGTTTATCTGTCTGACCTCCGCGAGTTGCTATATTCGCCAAACTGTTATCACTTCTCGTCAAAACATCACTTTTAAAGGTAATTTAACTTAATTCTCGTGAGGTTTGCCAATTGTGTTCTTTATTTCACCTTTAATTAATTGTTTCGTACACTTTCGCACTTTCTCGTTTATTCTTTTAATAGAGATATTTTCTAAATTAATCCGCACTGTGTGAAATGCCCGTAAATTACGGACCCGCCTCACGACCAACTTACAATAATAACGCACATAAAAAACAAAGTTATCTACCTCAAAACAACACTTGGTTAAGGGTTATTTCATCCATTAATTTCCTGGATTTTATCTTTCACCATAGAAAACTTCTAAAATATCATACATTGAAATAATTAAAGACTAAGGATTCAAAAACCAAAAAAAATATCCCGTTTTTCTAGTGCGCCCTTTACATATTTTTGGAAATTGCACCGGTAATTAAGCTGTATCAGAATCAGTTTATCTTCTTCTCTTATTTGTTGGTCTAATTGGACCACAAACATTTACACACTCCAAAAGTCTAACAAATACCAAGTAATTTCGATATTGCACAATTTTAGAAGAGGACCAGGCTCCCGTCGTTCAACTGTGGGATTTGCGCTTCGCGACGTCACCATTAAAAACACTCGAAAATCATCAGCGCGGAATCCTATCGATAGCTTGGTGTCAACAAGATGCGAATTTGCTAGTGAGCTGCGGTAAAGATAATCGCATCGTCTGCTGGAATCCGAATTCGAATACACCCGGTGGCGAAGTACTATCCGAGGTTGCGAAGACCAATCAGTGGAACTTCGACGTGACCTGGTGCCCGAAAAATCCGGCGTTAATAGCGTGTCCCAATTTCGACGGTCACGTTTCCGTCTATTCAGTTATGGGCGGTAAAATTCAACAGGTTCAAACGACGAACAAAATTGCGGATAGTTTTCCTGGAATGGAAGGGTACGCGCAAGCACCCGAACCGCAGCAGACGGCTCCCGCCAGCGTTGATCTTAGCAAACCGCCCAAGTGGTTAAAACGGCCCGTAGGCGCGAGATTTGGGGTGAGACTCGATTTTTGTCACACAAGCGCCTGCACTAACATTAACCTTTTCAGTTTGGAGGAAAACTGATAACATTTGCAACCGAAACAGCGACACAAACTGCTCCCAACCAAAGCCCAACGGTACGATCAGTATTTGTAAGTCAAGTCATTACGGAACCAGAATTAGTAAACCAATCGGCTCAACTCGAACAAGCTCTGGAGTATGGAAATTTCACAGGTTCGCTTTATTTAAATGTGACACACATTAAAACGTTTCGTCTCTTCCAGAGTACTGCCGAAATAAGGCAGATCTATTAACCGATCAACATAAGAGAAACATTTGGTACTTTCTCAAAGCAAACTTCGAGGAAGATCCACGTGGCGAAATTTTAAACTTATTGGGATATAAGAAGGACGAAATCAATAATAAACTTAACGAGATCGTGGGCTCCCAGGCGAATGTGGACGGATTAACCGATCAGGTAAGATAAATAACAAAAGTAAGGTGGGAATTGTCTTAACTAACGCCCAAATCCCCCTTTTTCTTTTTAACTATTTCCTAGTGCGATTATTCTGACGGCGAGAATAACTTCTCTTCGAAAGGAAGTCCCGATTATTCTGTGAGTATTTATGTTGTGCAATAGACGCATATATCAATATATTACTTACTGTGGGGCATGTCTCTAAATTTCAAAGGATTTCAGTTTCAAACATTAACGTTTGATGATACATTTTTCAGCCCGGAAGTTACGAGAATTCCTTCGGATTGGATCAATTCGGGAGTCTGTCTCAACAAGTGTACCAGATTAAAACGGGAGATGGTAAAAGGTGCGGTCGTCTTAATTCCGAAATTAATATTTTGTTGTTTAGATGTCGAAGGATTGATAACTCAGGCGCTTTTATTGGGAAATTTGGATGCGGCAGTCGAATTATGTTTGAAAGCTCAACGTTTCGCCGATGCCATCATTATAGCTATATCTGGTATGTTTACTTTTTTTTGTTATTACTCTTGTGTGATATAAACAACAATGCTGTCTGGTAGACATTCAAGAATAAACGAAAGCAGGTGTGTTGGAGGTGAATTGTGCTTCCCAATTTGCTATTGGTAACTGAAATTATCGCGCACGACCTCTGGTGACCGTTTGTGAAAGTCCTGTATGTAGGTAACTAAAACTTGGTGAATAAGTGTAGATAACTATTTAACAGTAAAACAAACGAATTTACCGACAACTATCCACCATGTGCGCCACCATCTTTTCCGGTGTGAACTCCCTTGCGGCGGGGGGATACTTTTGTATGCCACTCACTGCTCTACCTTTTCGATTCTGGGTCGTACTCGAACATCCAGGATTCGTCTCTGGTTGCGACAGAGTTAAGAAAGTCCGGCTCATTTTGAATCAATTCCAACAATTCTTGACAGCGCAAAACTCGAAGGTTTTTCTGATCATCCGTCAACACTTTCGGAACAAGCTTCGTGCAGACCTTACGCATTTGCAGATCCTCGGTCACTATCCCATGTTCCGCATATCTGGACAGGTGTAGGGTGTCAGCAATTTACTGGATGTTCAATCGACGACGACGGTCGGAACGCAAAACTTCGCGCGCACATGGTTGCATTCTTTCCAAGCTTCACGAAAAACTTGATGGCGTATCGCTGTTCAAGCAAAGGCTCCATCGCGTCATGTTACAAAGTCGAAATAACATACTTCACTCGAGGGACGTCTTTCCGCTCCCACTGCTCGGAGCAAACTGGCGACCGGCTGCGTTGGAAAGGCAAACCCCCTCCACATTGCCCTCTTCCATGATTAGTCGGGTCACAATAAAATTATGCGCATTAAGCTACGGTTTGTTAGAACTGTGCGCCGCAGACAACATACGTGGTTAGCAGAATCTGTAGCGTTCAACTAATTCGGTTTTGAAGAAAGGGTGTTTTGTTAAAACAGTGCGTGTTTGTATGCTGATAGGTGCAGTCAAAAATATTTATTATTATTGTGAGAAAATTCATCTGCATCGTAACAATGGCTGAACATTTGTTGCTGGCAATACTTACTGAGCAAGAAGAACATGAAGAAGATTTGCTTTTGAGTTTTAATTTGTCGTCGCCAAAATAAAACTGAAGTTTTCCTCCAATTTTTTGCCATTATGTTATTTTTTATAGTATGGTCTTTGCAGCTTTTGCTTTTAACGGTGCATAGTGGAGGATGTTCTTGTATAAGATCAATTAATTTCTCGTCTTCTTCTGCTGAAAACTTGCTTGCCATTTTAAAATTCGTTAAAAACTAACTATACTCCACTGTCACTGTGAGCTCAGCTGAAAGACTGCGTTGAGATCAAATCGAGTTTGATTCCGACCGAAAACGTGACGCACATAATTTTCTGTCTACCGTGAGTTTACCTGAGCAGGTTCTAACAAACCAACTACGCGTCTTCTTATCTTTTAGATTTCAACGTAAGTCCGAGTCGCACAACTGATTGTCTGCTTTGCGTCGCCTACAGTTCTAACAAACCGTAGCTTTACTTTCATAATGGACTATGTATAAACAAAGATTGAAAGTTAACAACTTTGTTCATTGACTCTTTAGTTAATTAAGGCAATTAAAAATGCCTTGCCTAAATTTAAAGATGATATTCTACCTATTTATAGCAGTTGTACAACTTGCCACCAGAGGTCATCTACAATAATTTTAGTCTACAAAAGAGGTGGACATCATCTTTTTTTTGAGTTGGCAGAAAACGAGTAAATGCAGTGAGATAAAGTGAGATTGTATTCTTTAATTCTAGGCGGTTCTGAATTATTGGCACGGACTCAATATAAATATCTACAACAGAGCAAGGGATACGTATCATCGCTTATCTCGGCCTTAGTAACAAAAGACTGGACTTCTGTCATAAATAATTGTGATATCGATAGTTGGAAGGAGGCGTTAGCGGCAACTCTGACTCATTCGTCCAATGAGGATTTACCCAAACTTTGCGGTACGGAATATTAATATTGTAAGTTGTACATTATCTTTTTCTTCAATTTCCCTCCTCAGAATTGCTCGGTAATCGACTGGAAGCCGAAGGGAAAACTAATCCAAAGTATTCGCAAGACGCACAATTATGTTATATCTGTGCAGGTGACTTTGAAAGATTGGTCAATTCGTGGAGTAACTCCATAAAGAAATCGTCCAATGAACTACAAGAGTTAGTGGAGTTAGTTACTTTCTTACAAAAGTCGGTCGAGCGACAAGGTAGACGAGTCGAAATCACTGGCAGTTTAGCAGATCTCCTTTCTTATTACGCTTCGATCTTAGCATCACAAGGAAATCTTGCAGTAGCATTATCGTATTTAGGAAGTTCGCAAGACAAACAAGTGGCAAATTTGAGAGAGAGATTATCGATCAGCTTAGGTTATAAATCGGCATATCACCAGGTTCCGCAACGAAGCCGTCATAGTTCGAGGCAATCATTTTCTAATTATCTGAATCCGGTGACTCCGCCCGTTTCGATCTATAACAACAATTTTAATACGGTTTTACCAAATACTCCTATCAATCAACCTTGGCAAACACAAAACCAAGCGCCGGTTCCTACACAACCGTTCTCTCCTCCACCTGTAGTGCAACCGCCGCGACCTACAAGTGTTGGTTCTGCACACGGTAAGATAAACTGCTGACGAGACCTTAAGCGTTATTCGCATTCGATATTTCAGGCGGCGGCATATCATCAAGAGCGAAATATGTGGTAGATCCGTCTGTCCATTCCAACAATCCATACGGATCGAGAAATCAATTTAACACCAACGCCTATATGCCACAAAATGTTCCGATAAATCAACCACCCGCCGCAACCACTACCCATCCATTAGTACCTAATCTACCCCCAATGCCCAATCCGACTACTTTCCATAATCCACTGCCACCCGTCAACCACTTTGATGAAGGAGAACCTGCAGTACCAACTTTTGCGCCACCCCCACAATCCGGCTGGAACGATCCACCTGCTTTGAGAAGGTCCATACCACGACTGCCAGTAAGTTTTCATAATTTTCTCAACGGAAACAATTTTACTAGGTACTTAATTGAATTTTAAGTCTGAAGGCAACAGTATGTCAGCTACACATGCTGGTACGAGACGGTGGAAAAATCATTGTAGAAAAGTCGAGGTATTTTTTCTAAAATAGTACTTGCTTAGTTGGTTTATCGCTTATTTTCAACAATTCACAGTATAAAGGAGCGGATATGTGAATAATTTTGTGTCGTAAATTTGTGCAAAAGGCTAAATTAACACAAATAAGAATTGTCATTTATAACGGCAGTTTCTTATGTTTAGTAACCAAGTGCTGTTGTCCAGCAGTTCATAACTAACTATGTTATCTCTAACCATTGAATGAGTGTAAAGTTATATATAGTGACCCAACGTTACGTTTGTAATAATATTATCATTTATTAAAGAATACTAGGTGCATTCAAGTTTTAAGGCCTCTGAATACTCGCCCCAAAACTATGAAACTGGTGTTACTTCTCGGCATAATCTAATCTCCCTGCAGACGTACACATTTTCCATAACGTCGACGCCGTGATGGCGACGGCTTCTTTAGGAGTCGGTTTTGACCACTGGAAAATCGCTGAAGCAATAGCAGCACGGTTGGTGAATGTGCGGCGACGGAGAGTCATTGTTGGAAACAGCCAAAAGTTACTAGGAGCCAGGTCAGGTCTGTATGAGAAATCACTTCAAACTGTTGCGTAAGGTTAGCCCAATGTGCGGGTGCGTTGTCTTGATAAAACAGCATACGCGCAGCCTTTCCAGGCCTTTTTTTGTTGCAGTGCAGCGCAGAACTTGCTCTTCAACACATTTTCGTAGGATGCACCTGTCACCGTAGTGCCCTTTGGGAACGCCACCATCATTTTTTCAGCACCCGACATTTTTTGTCGGCAGTGAATCTGTGTGCTCCCATTTAGCTGACTGCGCTTTGTTTCCGGATTGAAAAATGGCATCCACGTCTCATCCATGCCTTCGTTGCGCGTCAACATTGCTTGGCAACATGCCATACGAGCAGCCTTATGGCCGTCCATCAGCATTCGTGGCACTCAGCTGGAAGACACTTCGCATTTTTAGATCGTCATGCAGTATTGTGTGCACAGAATACACGGAAATGCCAACACTGGAGGCGATCTGTTCCACAGTCATTCTGCGATCCCCCAAAACAACTCTCACACCACGCAAATGCAGAAAACGAATGATTGCACGCTGTTCGTGTAAGGAAAACGTCGCCATTTAAAGTATCTAAAACAGTTCTCATTCTCGACGCTGCCGCTAGAGTTCTATCTGTCGTACAGTGCTGCTACCTCTGTCACATATTGACAAAGAGTGCGCGCTCATTTTAAAACAAATCGCATGATTCTATCTGTTTCTAGTCTGGAGAAAAAAAATCGGAGGCCTTAGAACTTGAGTGCACCTCGTACAGTTTGCATATTCCCGCAGATTACTATTCTACATACATTCTAGATCCCGGTCACTTAAACCTCCAAAAATCACTTTATTAGAGGGAGACCATGTCGAAAAATAAAAAGTATAATGCCACTCTAGTCACTGGGAGGTCAGGGGCGAAAGTGAAATTAATTTTAAAAATCTTCCTGCCAATAGTATCATCTGTAGTAATGGAGGTTTGAAACTTTTATTCTTTTTAATAGCGGCGACATTGGCGCCATCCATTCAGATTGTCGCGTCCAGGTTGTTTTACTATATATTACGTTACTCTATGGGTCTAATAATGGAGGGTTTACACCTTTCAATTCACGTGAGCGACATGCCTCGGTCATTTGGGAAATAATTGGTAGTTAGTATCTCCATCAAAATAAAATACGTTTGAAATTTACAGCCACAGCCTGACTATGTCCAACAAGATCCGATAACTCATCCCCTTTACGGAACGGTACCGGCACAAACCGTACCGCCCAGTAATGGTTTCATGGAACCCATCCAAGGTCAACAACCGTTTACGCCGAATACCGCGTACAATCCCAATTTTGAACATCAACCGATGCAACCGCCCATACAAACGACCGGATTTATGCCCCCACCGAACCCCAACGTCTATAATCCCATTCCAAACATTCAAGCTCCGAAAACTCCCACTCCCGCTCCTGTCGTCGAAAGTCCGGCACCAATACAAAAAGCTCCACTCTCTGGCGAGCACAAAGTGATGCAGATCGTTTTCGACGACTTACGCAACAGATGTTCCACTAACGCCAATAACCCCGTAAGTCAACCCGATTTTGTTAATCTCGCCATTATTATTTTGAATTTTTCAGCAAACGAAGCGAAAATTGGAGGACGTCGGTAAAAAATTGGAATTTTTGTACGACCTTCTACGAGATGATAAAGTAATACCGTTACCGACTATGTTCTTCTTGTAACTTATTTATTTGTAG
Source organism: Pyrocoelia pectoralis (assembly GCA_036250285.1). Lineage (NCBI taxonomy): Eukaryota > Metazoa > Arthropoda > Insecta > Coleoptera > Lampyridae > Pyrocoelia > Pyrocoelia pectoralis. Next base: position 40,157,907 of record CM070080.1, read on the forward strand.
CTATCTCCGAATACTCTAAGTGGCCTCCATCAATTAGTGCAATTAGTCCAATCGGGCGATTATCCGAACTCAATCAGTTTACATACACAATTAGTATCGGGACCGGATTTTGCACAAATTGCCAGTTTTATGCCCGGATTAAAAGTTTTAATACAGTGCGCTTTGCAATTACAAGTTTATTTGAGATAAAAAATAGTAACTTCATATCTTCCGTTTAAGGCCATCTGCTTATGATGTACATTGAAAGTATATTTTTGAAATAGGCTATAACATGGTGCTTTTTGTAGCGGATGAATTGTTATGGTAAGGTTAACAGTTTTAGCGATTAAGTATTGTAACATAATTAGTGAGCTGATTAAAAGTATTCATATTTGTTTAATTATTGCAAAAATATTGTCATATATCAATAATAAACTGTTGTATACATTTTAATGCTCTTTTATTATTTAGTGAGAGTGGAAAGTGATTTTATTTAATATTGTAATTAATAAAGAAAGTGGCATTTCAAAATATTTATATTTACTGTTTGCTTAATTTGCTTCTGTGTTTTCTATTGAAATTGTTACCTTTGATACCAATTGACAATGCAGTAGGTACTTTTTGTTAAAATTCAGAAATGATTTCATTTTTCTCTGCCTTATGAATTCTGAATAGAATACATGATTTCAACTTTAATGCCAATGTCATTAAAAGTATAATTCTTACATGTTTACTAGGAATTTTGCATTTTCACCGTATTTCTGATAACATCGAATAAAATAATTGAGATTTTTTCAGAATTCTGAACTACAAATTAATTAAGTTTTATAGTGACACGCCGCAGTACCTACCTACTTATTCATAAAGGCAATATTGAAATGTTTATTAATTTAATAATTAATTATTTTTATTACTATATTTATAATTCCAATTTTAATATCGTCTTATTTTATTACGCAAATATGGGTTCATCCTTTAAGACGGAACAATAAAGTATTATACCTACCATTCATAAAGAAAAACAACAAATTTTGCGTTGTTCTTGCCTATTCTACAGGGTGTATCAATCTTATGACAAAGTTCGTTATATGGCTTATTTCAAGAGATAACAAAAATAATAGATGTCTAAGGACCAGATGGAGCAAGGTACTGCACGATGATCTCGAACTTTTTTTGCTCAAAATGGAAGAATTGGACATGGTTTCAACTACAGTGACTTTATACAGGACAGTGATGACAATGGGTGTCTCATTTTTTATTGGTTGTGATCCTGGCAGCCATGTTGCGACTAAAATTTGAATAGTTTGCATTACATTCTTATAGTGTCGGTTTAGTTTTTGTGTAAATTGTTAAAATCTAGACAATATAATGTGGTTTTAAGTGCTAGGATATTGAACGGTGTTTATGTTTTATCACCCGTTTGGACGTTTTTAAGTTTAACTTAGATTTTATAAGAAAAATTAAGTATCTGCTGTTTTTTTATTTCCCACCTACCTACTCCATTTTATTTATTTAACTTAAAATTAGGGACTGTATGTATATACACAATGCTTAAATATTTTCGTTAAGGTTTCCACGGATGTATATATTGTTTGTATTTTCTTCTGGAGTTTCTCCGTGTTGGTTTTTATGTAGAAAATGCCTACGTTTCGATTCCACAGACCTTAAATTAAATTTGAAAACTTCAGAATTGATAAAAAAGTCTTGATAAAGATTCCATAGATGGAATCGAAACGTAGGCATTTTCTACATAAAAACCAACACGGAGAAACTCCAGAAGAAAATACAAACAATGCTTAAATATCATATACAATTATATAGATACAATTTCTGTAAAAATTAAACATTACCTGCATCTTCAATCGTCAGTTTCTCGCCGCTGTTTATAGAAAAACATACGCGCCAGTGTTTTTTATAGCAAATTTTGTAAGCTTTCAATTAGTTTATATAAAAGTTTGTCGTAAAATAAATGGAAACGAAGATATTTAAGAAAAACTTAATACAAATATACATTTTAGTTAAATTCTGTGAAAATATATGTATAGTTTTCAAAGATGTATTTTTACAATAAAGTGCAACTTACGAACGATTTATTATATTGTAGTGCCTTTGTATATATATATAAAGTACTGAAAATAGGATAAAACCAATTTTTAACAAAAATTTAACGGCCATTTTTTAGCGAAAATCGGGATTCTTAATAAAATGTCAATTTTTGAGTAGGTATACCTTTAAAGAGCTGTAACTAGCGAACTGTTTGTCGTACGAACTTCTGCTTGCGCTTATTTTACAGGTCCATTATATCTTTAAAAAACTAATAAGGCACTTTACTGTCTACAAGTAGTCAAAACATAACTATTTGCAAAGAAACGCTGGAAAATGAGGAGAATTTTTCATTATTTCTTCCTCTATCGCCTTATATAAATTACCACAATGATATTTCGTGTATTCATATAGATTCAAAATTTAATTCTCTACAACTTTTATTATATGCACTAAGTACATAGAATCAATAGTTTTCGACTTATTATTGATTTTATTATGCAAAACGAGCAGCGATTGTGTCTTAGAAAAAGGTTTAAATGATTATATCTCTGTCAATATTAATCGTATGGAAATGTTTAAAAAAGAAAATTATTCGTAATTAAATTCTCTACAACTTTTATTTGAAGCATTTTGGGTTACGAATGGCTATTCTCGAGATATAAGCGAAATACGCGCGATGCGCGCACGTGTTACTGTTTCGCCGCAAAACAACATTTTAAAACAAATCTATCTCGGCTCCTATTGGTCGTAGAGACAAAAATAAAACACGAAAATGTGCGGAATTTTGTCAGCTACAATTTTCTTAACGTTTTTGTTTTTGATAAAATTGATACTTTTTCAGTTATTTACGAAAATCTGTTTTTTGACACTTTTTCGCCCCCTCCATTTATCTCGGAGGGGGGGTACGGGTGGGGACTTTTGAATACTTCAAAGGGAGCACAAATCAAGCCTGTTCCCAAATTTGCAAAGCTGTAACCATTATTTCATCCAAATCGTTAAATTTGGTCTTATTTTACTGGACTATTTACTAATACTGTTTGAATTTAGTCGCAACATGGCGCGGAGGCGGGACTTACGCTCTATTGTCGTCACTGTTCTAAAATAAAGTCACTGTACTTTTCAATACAGTGACGACAAGCAGCGATTAGCTCCGCCCATCCGTCATTAAGAGACAACATTTTGGGCGGATTTGTATTATTCGCGAAAATATTTTCCGTTGTAAAACGCCCTAAACAAATGAACTGACCGGTGGTGTCCTAGCAACTTGCTAAATGCAAATAAAAATCATACGCTCATCAAAGGTAAACACAGCAAATTTGCCTCTTAATGGCGGCCGTACACCAAGCCAATAAAAATCGATACTTCGATTGTCGTCACTGTACTTTCCATTATTACAAACTATTAACATAGTTAAGTCTGTCGGTAACACCTGTTGTATTTAGTGTAATTGTCATTTCCACCAGTTATCAAGTAGGTAACCTGGTATGTTTGTACTAATCATTTCTATCGTGAAGAGGGTTGGATTAAATATCTGTCAATAGATAAATGTATTACCTTATAAAAGGTGCGTCACTATTAGAATTACTAAAATTCTGTGACCGTTGTCTATATTTGGTTGGGTAAAGGATATTGAACATAAACATCCTGTACATTTACAGTACTAGAAAGTAATGTGTAACACCACAGATTACACCAGGAGTGTAATCTGTGGTAAATACAGGAAACACAAATACTGCCAACGGCAAGGCACCCAGGCAATAAATACCTAAAAACTAAAAATGTTACTAAATCACGAAAATGGTAAATGTTATGAAAGGAATTTTAGTGAAATGGTAAGTAAATTTACAATTTATTAATCTACATAATCAAACTCTGTTGGTATTCCAAACTGTTTATCAATAACCTGATCTTCCACGTTAAATTTCTTTTTGCACCAAGATTTTACCGAAAATACATTATCCGTCCAACGGTTTGCTGCCTCTTGTAATTTCTACCATTAAACCGAACATTATATCAAGGATTAATAAAGTATAGGTACCTTACCTTTGACTGTCCCTGCATTTTTCTCAGAACGAACGGATCACAATCCGCATACTTTTCCATCTCCTTGTCGAGATTCTTTTTCTGCAATTCTAACTCCATGATCTCGTCAAGGTACACATTTCTTTCACGACTGTCATTGCACTCGGACTAGGAACGAGATATGATAACTTTGTGCAACTACATACGCAAGTTTTACCTGTAATCCTGTTAATGAATCCGTAGTAAGTTTCAACTTCTTATTACTTTCCGTTAGTTTTTCATCCAATTCGTGTAGTTTTTGCTTTTTAATATTGGCAGCCTTGCTGTAATCGACAGTTTGAGTTCGTGCAAATACTACTGGCGCGGCTACTTACCTCGGAAATGCCCAAAAATAAATCGATGTCCCTATCTTATCAGTATCGACGGCACCGTCGTCGACTAAACTTTGCAAGACGTCCTTAACTGAGTTGACAATTATACCCTTCTCTTTCGGCGCGATCTTTTCCAAATCCTTGAGCTGAAAAAACTCCTTCCTCTCGTAAAATAACTGTAACATTCTCGCCTTCTTCTCTTCAACGCTAAGACCTTTACGCGACATTTTTCCAATTTTCAGTGATCCTGCAATGAAACAATTCTTACTCCACTTGGACGAAACTTTGAAACTCGGCAGAAAGTTTATAATACAAGATTTGGACGAATCCCACCTATTTATTTCGGCCGACATTTTAGATGTCCTACAAGCGAAAATTGACGATTTAATGGATCAGATTAGTTTCCCCGTGACCGAAAAGGTGTAAAAACGATATGACGATATCTAAGTTAACGACGCGCGGTTCGACCCGTTTAAAAGAGCACGAAAAGAGACGTATCGTCGACGATACATCGCGTAAACGTCGACATAGGAAGATGATCGAAAGTCTCGACGCTGATAATTACCACGAGGATCCTCACGCCGATTTGGTCATGAGCAAGAAGATACCGAAGTTCGAAGATAATTTGGAAACGCGTACGCGTAGCAAGAAAAAAGAGAAAAGTCCCGAGTATTATCAGATGAAGTTTCGTAAGCATATCTTGCAGTTATTAGATGAGGACCGGGTCGAAGCCGAAACCGCCGGTAGATATTCGTATATGGATATGGCAAGTGAAGATACTAACATACCGTACAGACATTTTTGTGCAGTGTGTGGATTTTTTAGTCAGTATGTGTGTTTGACTTGCGGAATGAGATATTGTACGATTAAGTGTATGGACACTCATACGGATACACGATGTCTTAAATGGGCAGGTTAATATTTTTCTTAGTATTTTGTGTGTTAATATGTATGAATAAACTTAATTTGTTCAATTATTTATAGCAAATATCTTACCTGTTCAAAATGAAACATTCAAAACAAAAAATAGGGTTATGTTAAATGTTACTAAATCAACAGGTTAGTAGGGCTATCTTCAATAAATTCGTGTCTCAAAAAATTTTGTTCATATAATTTGTTGTTAATTTTTCACGGCAAAACTTTTTTTGAAATCTTCGTATGATGATGTGTACTACATTGATTTCTGAGATTTCGTATTGTTCCCCATTATATCCCTTTATTTTCATAAATATACATTTTAAACATCATCTCACTTACAATTAAACTTAATTATTAAAGTTACTTATTCCCTTTGTTTTGCCTAAAAGTTACATTTTCACAACTGATTCTAGTCCTTAAAATCCTTCCACTCTCCCCCACTCCACTCACTTCCCTTCCAATTCCTTTTTTCTACCTGATCATTCCATCCGATTCCTTCCCCTCTCACCCTTAAAATCTCATTCCTTCCCCGTCCCTCAGCTCTTCACACTCACTTAACATGTATACCTACCTACGTTAATCTCTCTCATCCCATTCCACACAACCTAGATCTCCTCGCGTCATCCTTCCACCAATACTTAGATATTCGCCCTTTCCTCCTTCCCTCATCTATATCTTGCTACCGGTTCTCAGCTGCTTCTTCCTACTCAATCCTCAGGTACTCCAGCACTCCTTGATCTCTCCATACCTCGGACCCTTCCCTGATCCTATACTCTTACTTTCTTGACTTTGCACATCCTTATACCTTTCTACAATGTGCTCACCCTTCTTTTCACTTCTCCTCTGCATCGCCATCCCTTGTATACTCTCCTCATCTTCTGGATTCTGGATTACGATGGAAGGATAGTCAGACGTCCACGTGCACATTGGCCACCCTTTGTGCTACCTTCATGATTAGAGTCGTTCAACCCCGCAACGTCACTCAAGCCATCCCACACGTGAGATAAACCTGAGGATACTGGAAGAGGAAGCGGCTCTAATCGTAGCCATGTCCGGCCAGAATTCAACCAACATGGATCGTATTAATTCGATAAGTACGGGACACTCACAAAGTATGTGGTGCGCCGTCTCGTCTGTGTCATCCTCTACTTACAAGATGGAGATTCGACCAAGCCCATATGCGGTGTAGTGCTTGTTAAGTTTATAGTGCCCAAAATGTATGCCCACAAGTAGCCGCAGGTTTTTTCGGGATAGCCCTGTGCAAAAACTCCCCAGGCAACGAGACGGTCCCCTGAAGGTCTGTCTCGCATGACGGCAGTCTGACATCAAGTTGCACCTAGCCTTATGCTCGGCTTGGATGTCTTGAGTTATTAAAGTGGTTTACAGTTGATACTATAAGTGGGAGAGCCGTCTGTGCACCATTAAATCCCTGTTTTGAGGCCAGTCCGGCTAACTCGTGGCGGCTTTCTCATTACCTTTCGTTTCAGCATGCCCTTTTTAAACCATACGAGCTCGAGGGTATTGCTGTTTGTCACTTGCTCTATAATGCCACTCGGAAACCAGCCTAGAGGTGGTTTTTGCATTGAGAGCGGCTCTGCTGTCACTGTTACTTTCATTCTGTATGCTGTGCATACGAGTTGTTTTTGCACTATAGGTAAGCGTTATTCCTGCTAGTTGTGCCTGAAAGAAATTTTGCCTTGTGGTTGACTGATATATGAAAGTTCAGTTCTTTGGAATAAATTCTAGTGCCTGTTCCTTCCATTGTTTTAGATCCATCCGTGAAAATGGATATGTCTTGTTGGGATGCCACTTACGCATCAAAGAATATGTGGTAGTTTTTCCTTTCCCTAGTATAAATTGAGGGATGAGTGAGTCAGATCGTCCTTCTAGGATAGGCAGTCGCTTAATTGCCTCGCCGAGAATTCGAGAGTGGCACACCTCAATACCTCTGCCGTTTATACAACCCTTAATTTTTCAGACGCAAGGCTGCCAGCATGGCCTGCTCTCTCACGTGGAGATCCAGTGGAGGCTCAGGAGGGGTTACCACACACCAGAAGAGGTTGCAAAGACAAGCATGTGCAGGGGGTATAGGGTGCTCTGGAATAAATAAGTCTAGATGCGTGATTTGCGAATTGCGAACATGTCAGCATACGGGGTAGGTGCTTAAAAGGTCATCTAGTAGCATCATTTACGGAGTTAATCATGTGGAACTGGAACTAAACAACCACATACAATATGAACACCGCATCCCGACAGTTTACTGTCGGAGACCAGATATTTACCCTCGACACTCTTACTCCCGAATACTCTCTCACTGCCTTCTCGCAAATAATTCTTTTTCATTGTGTGCCCTTAATATAGGTACTTGTTGTCACCCATAATCACATAGCATAACATTCAGAACTTTGAGTCCCAATAAGAGAAAACCTTATCGGCCGAATTCTTTACTGTATTGTAATAACCTTTTTTACTATCCCGTACAATATACATACATACTTGTAGCTATGTAAAATACATTGAGAAAGTATTGTACTTAATCCAAAAATAATCAGACTCCGGGGGCGCGTGCGTCACGGCGGTGGAGTCTAAATAACTAGGCCGAATTTGATGAAATTTAAAACTAAGACCTATAAAAAATCATCATCGCGGTAAATCAAGCTTCTTATCAAAGGGGACCAAACTAGGGACGTTATTTTGTACGCAAAAATTCAAATTTTAACCCAAACTATAATATCCACCATAATCTAAAAAATAACACATTTCATTCAATTTACGCAACTTTGACCAGCAACAATTTTTTGATAACCTTATTAATATTTATCGCAATAAAGTTATACGTTACACTATCGTCGTGGCAAATAGTTGCAGTGATGGATAAATTGGAAGGAAAACTGGCGATTGTAACCGGAACCACTTCCGGTATTGGTAAGGCAATTGCAATCAAATTAGTGGAGGCCGGACTAAGAGTAAGGATCAACATTTGAAAGATCTAAGGTGACGATTATTGAATTCTTCTTTTAGGTCGTTGGTCTTGCTAGGCGCGAAGAACGAGGAAAAGAACTCGCTCTGTCTTTGGAAGGGAAAAAGGGTAGATTCTATCATGTTACAGCCGATATTTCAAAAGAAGAAGATGTGCTAAAATCTTTTCGGTGGATTGAAGAAAACGTGGGACCGGTTCACATTTTGATAAACAACGCCGGTATTGCTCGACAAACGACCTTAATTGATGGGGAAACGAAGTTATGGAAAGAGATTCTGGATACCAACGTTCTTGGTCTCTGTATGATGACTAGAGAAGCAGTTAAAATGATGAGGGCGAATAACATAAGTGGCCAGATAGTGCACATAAATAGTATGGGAGGTCACAAAATCGTCCCAGTGAAAGAAGCAAATGTGTACTACGGGAGCAAATTTGCGGTAACTGCATTAACCGAAACACTTCGTCAAGAGCTGAACGAAATTGGAAGCGGAATTAGAATATCTGTAAGATTAGAACGGAGCGATTTTGATTAATAACTTTGATTTTTAGTGCGTCAGTCCTGGACTGGTTGATACCGAAATGTTGCAGTACAATGAAGAGATTAAGAACAAAGCGACTTTCTTGAAACTATTAAAACCCGAAGACATTGCAGACATAGTTTTATTTATACTTACGAGACCATCGCACGTTCAGGTAATGAGTATAATACGTGTAATTAACAAAATATAACTTTTAATTTATGTGCAGATCCATGACATTTTGGTTACACAAGCGGCCCAACCATTTTAAGCAAAATCAACTGTACCTACCTATCTAAACATAATACATCACGTTTATGCAAAAGTTGCTATTTAAAAAGACACATCAGACTGACAGGAATAAATAAAATAAATATAATAAAACCCGCGTTTGTTTTAATAGACAGGAGTCAAAACAATAGATACACTTATAGTCTATTGTACTTTTCACACCGAGAATTCAGTATTGATCCTTACGGAGCGCGCCGTTGCCTTGTGTAGCATAGCTGGGCCGGTCAGGTATCACCTGTGGCCTGTGGCTTCAACTAAACTGCACCGCTCGGATCTAACTTTATTTTAACGTTATTTATGAACGCTATAATCTTGTTAATAAACAATGCACTCTAATGTATGTTTTAACCTAGAAACAATTGCTTCAGTTGCGTAGGTACCTATATGTACATACATAGTTTTAGTAGTTACGATAATTATAAATAACATCTGCGGGGTATCCTTGTGCTCTTTGTAGCGTGTGGATCCTGTCACTAATATACCAGTAACGGCAACGCTGCCCGGGTTTCTCCCATTTAAAACGCATTGCTTATGCTAGCCATACGTCTGAATTCTCGGTGTGAAAAGTGCAATAGAGAATTTTTGACTTCAGGAGTCAGTCAGGAGTAGTCAGTAGGTAAACATACTAAAACTCCCCACCTCTGGGAGGCGAGCTTAAGGTGGGAAGGGGGAGAAAATATCATTTTTGGGTTTTTAGGTTATATCTCGAAAACGGTGGACTCTAGATAAAGTATTCCAAATGAAAATGAAAGATAATTAAATTTCCTATAAATTTGTCGAATTTTCAACGGTTGTCTAGATATACCTTATGGAATATCGATAATTTTCGAAAAACACATTTTACCTAACCCTTTTTCTCAAATATTTATTTCTAATGCCTCCCACGATCGTTTCTCAGAAACATTTTCAGAAATGAAGTTATAGAACATTAAATTATCTTTAATTTGATGTAACGTTTGCTACTTTATCTTCAACCAATCAAAAGCTATAGAATTTCTATAACATGTACGCTCAATTTCGATATTCCTCTAGAAATGACTATGGACAGTCCAGTCAATGAAGTACCTATTGTAGAGTGCATGGAATATGCGAGACTTTTTGGCTTCAGGACCTTGTTAGGAGTATAGGTATTATTCTCGCATATTCCATGCACTCTACACCCCTCTTTTGAGCATTCATTGACTGATGGACTATTAAGTATATATTTTTTCTTCAAACGTCAAAAAATGAGGGGGTTTGCGCACTGATATCAATACGCGAAGTGACCTTTTTTCACTTTTCTGCGTTACCATGACACCGTGCGCGAAATGACGACGTCGTGCGCGAAATACTTACTTCACGCACTGTATGTAAACTATATGAGAGTTTTGTATTTTAACGTTAAAATAATTGTCAACTTTTCACGTTTGTAGAAAAAATTTTGTTTCGTGCGCGAAATGAAGTCATCTGGTCACGAAGTTATCAAAGTCTCTCAGTTGTCAGAAACACAAGTTTAGAAAGAAATTAATTACATAATCCTAAAATTTGTTTCATCGATTCAAGTATGGAACTTTGATCGGCGATAATTTTTTGATGACCCCATTATTTATCGCAAGAACGTTATACGTTATACTATTCTCGTTGCAAATATAGTTGTAGTGATGGAAAAATTGGAAGGAAAACTTGCGATTGTAACCGGAACTACTTCCGGTATCGGTAAGGAAATTGCAATAAAATTAGTGGAGGCCGGACTGATAGTAAAGAATTATACATTTGGAAGATCTAAAGAGACGATTGTTAAATTCTTTTAGGTCGTTGGTCTTGCTAGGCGCGAAGAACGAGGAAAAGAATTCGCTCTATCTTTGGAAGGGAAAAAAGGTAGATTCTATCATGTTACAGCCGATATTTCAAAAGAAGAAGATGTGCTAAAATCTTTTCAGTGGATTGAAGATAACGTGGGGCCGGTTCACATCTTGATAAACAACGCCGGTATTGGTCGACAAACTACCTTAGTTGATGGGGAAACGAAGTTATGGAAAGAGACTCTGGATACCAACGTTCTTGGTCTCTGTATGATGACTAGAGAAGCAGTTAAAATGATGAGGGCGAATAACATAAGTGGCCAGATAGTGCACATAGGTAGTCAGGGTGGTCATAAAGTTCTCCCACTGAAAACAGGAAATGTGTACTTCGGGAGCAAATTTGCAGTAACTGCATTAACGGAAACACTTCGTCAAGAGCTGAACGAAATTGGAAGCGGAATTAGAATATCTGTAAGATTAGAGCGGGGCGATTTTGATTAATAACTTGGATTTTTAGTGTGTCAGTCCTGGACTTGTTGATACCGAAATTTTGCAGTGCAATGAACAAGCGAAGAACGTCTTATTTAGGCTATTGAAACCCGAAGACATTGCAGACATGGTTTTATTTATACTTACGAGACCATCGCACGTTCAGGTAACGAGTATGCGTATATAAATTAACAAAATAACTTTTAATTTATTTTATGTGCAGATCCATGACATTTTGGTTACATCAATAGACCAACCATTTTAAGCAAAATCAACTGTGTCTAAACATTATAATACATTACGTTTATGCAAAAGTTGCCATTTAAAAAGGCACTTCACACTGACGAGAATAAATAAGAAGAGGAATAGGTGTAGTTTATATTACAACGCTCCCTTATGTTACGTTATAATAATAATAATAATAATAATAATAATAATAATAATAATAATAATAATAATATATTTATTGCCCAACAGAAAAAGATTCCAATTATAGGACAAAAGTAATTATTGAAACTACCTAAGCAGTGTACAGAATTTATCGACAAATTAACTATACATAAAATGCAAATGAAAAGAGAAAAGAATAACTTGACGTAACTACAATGGTTCCGCTGAACCCGGCCCTGTGATCTATGGGGGCCGGATTTTACAGCATTAATATTTGTATTTTCGTAAATATTCCTCTTAAATTACCGAAAAACGTATTACAAAAAAATTGTATTACAAAGACTTGCCCTTTTCATTTCATGAAGCTATTTAAAATATATTAGTTAAGAATTCCATAATTCGAATACTTCATAGAGATAAAAATAGAGGTTCATAGAATTACAAACTGAAACAATACTGTATTTATTAGTAGTATTGTAGTTAATGTTGACTCCAAATATTTATAATTTTATTTATTTACTTAAATACTTAAATAAATATTATTACTGCAATGCTTCATGTCTTTTCTTACCATTTGTGAGATAATAATAAATGCCGTTAGGTATTTAAGTATTTTAATTGGTTATTTAAATAATTCTTGTCACCGGGGCGGGGGGGGGGGCATTATTAGATTCGGAACCCGGGCCCGGCGCCTGCTAGTTACGCCACTGGTTATGATCATATAGATGTATATTATTTGGTTCGGTGGTAGAAACTCCGACTGTGATGGTATGCAAAATCTTGTAGATCTCTACGCTCTACAACAAGTGCTAGAAAAGCATGTTTTTTCAACACCTCTTTGGAAAATTGGATTTTCCTCGCTCCCTAACTTTCGTGACGAAAGTACTGCTTTTCCTCCCTAAGGTGGCAATAGCTATTTATGGTGTGAGTGTTAAAAGTACTATTTTATTTTGTGAGTGAAAAGTTTGCGAAACGAGCGAAGCGAAGCGAAGAAGACCCGTTGAGATATTCAAATGAATTTTGTTAAGTTCATCAGTGGCGTTTGTGCTGGCAAGTCTTTATGTTTATTGATAAAAACTGTACGCCACTGGTTATTGCAAAATATTAGTGTCACTGTCTTAAATCCAGATTAATTCTGCTTAAGAAGTTCCTCTTGAGCTTTTCTGTTCTGACATGACGCACCGTTTTCAAAATAAGAATTATTTTATTAATCCTCGGAATGATTTATTTTAATTTTATTTCTTTGTAGGCCTACTAATTTTTTAGGAAACAGTGTATTAAATGAAATCAAAAAAATGTAGTCTGGCTGGAAGTCCGCTTCAGAAAGGGTTTGTACTCTCTGTAAATAGTAAGGATAGAGCTGTTTTGGCATTTTTTGTAAACGTCTTAAATTTCATGTCAAAATATAACAAAAAGGAATGATATAAAGTGCCTAGCGATTTGAATTTGTGGTAACCACCAATTAGAATATTTCAGCGACTAGTTTGATCTGAAAATTTTGGCAATAGGGCATGACCTCCTCAAATAAAATAACGGCATCTACGTAACACGCGGTTTTTCCGGAAATGACACCAACTTTGTTATTTTAAATGTAACACTCTATAGATAATTTCGGTTTTCGATTCTACGTAAAATTTTAAGTGGATTTTCATCAAGTTTCCTATTCGTAAAATTAACCGTTTTCGAGATATTTAATTTCTTTAATAAAAATTAAAATAAACACGTGAATTCTACAGCAAGTAAGATAAAGGAACGATATTCACATGACAGATAGCTAGACCCCTATGCTTTCCAGCCATATACTTTCATAGTCAGTTATTGGATTACACAAGACCCTATTTAGCGTTAGGTACTTATCCATCGTTATGGAAATTACCATAGATGCATAGAGGGTGGTGGAAATTTTATGCCGAGTTGAGTTAACTTCAAATCATCATAAGCTGGTTTTTTCAAAAGGAACACCCTGTATGTTTCTCCATAGTCATATGCACAATTTTATTCTCTTTCGAACGGTATCAGGTTCCCTATACCTATCTCTTCCAGTTTTTAAGATATCTAACTGTTCTCGTGTCATCAACTAACGTCATTCAATTTATTTCGAAAATTACTTAACATAACTTTATTCTATCACCAGTTATTTGTTGTCAGTCTAATCCCAATAGTGGCGGTTGAGTTGAATAGCATTTATAAAAAATATGGAAAGCAACTCGGAAGAGGGGAAAGCAGCAACCCATCCCTGTGTTTACATTGGATTTCCGAGAAGCGGTTCGGTCCACTCTACAGAATTCAATATTTCTCAAAATGTATAAGAAAATTCTTCGCTTTTTAAATTAAACGTCCCTTACACACCAAGGGAATTGAGGCGGAAGTGATTTTGTGTGCCGCAGAAACGGCAACGATTTTGCTATGCATAATTATGGCCTATAGGAAGTACCTACTCACACCAGAACATCTACCTCCTCTCTCGCCAACATGGCTTTCTATCATCAATTGGACAAAAACCAGCTGTATAAAGCTCTATAAAGCAGTTTTTCAATAGAAGTCTGCAGACTAAGTCCCTTAACACGAACAATTCCCTTAAGCTATCGCAAATGGAATCTGAAATTTGATGACGCCCGTAGAGGTCAGAAGAGGAGGAGGTAGAGATCGTCTATTAACAGAGAGCTTTCGTCAGAAATGTTAAAATTCCATTTTTCCCACTTGGGTATATGTGTCAAAATTGGAAGTCAAAATCTGGAACCGATTACAGTATGTACCTACCTAACAAAAAAGACGGAGGTATGTCAAACGAAAGCTGCTTGCAGTTGCTATATCCGTATGACAGACGAGGTAACCAGAACTGGTGCAGTACCCAGGAAACGACACTAAAAGTTCAGTGTGCACAAATCCGTGGGGGTGGTAATACAAAAAGAGAAAAAAAAATAAAACCCAGGGCTTGGCAAGCGATTAGTACAGATGTGAGTGACGTCCTGCACTTGTCTCGTTGTGTAAACTAACCGTTTCCTTTAGGTTTTCTTGATTGGGAGTGTAAGTGAAGGGCAGGAGGTTGTTCTATGCGGTTCCAATTCATTTTCCAATTAAAATGAGTCGTCTGGTGACGAAGAAGTAATTTATTTGAACGGTGACCCAAAGTCTCTCAGTTGTGAGAAACACAAGAAAGAAATTAATTATAAAATTACAGAGTAATAACCATCACAATCTAAAAATATCACATTTCATTCAATTGACGTATGAAACTTTGCCCAGCGATAATTTTTTTATGACCTCATTGACACGAACGTTATACGTTACACCATCCTCGTGGCAAATAGTTGCAGTAATGGAAAAATGGGAAGGAAAATTGGCGATTGTAACGGGTACTACTTCCGGTATTGGTAAGGCAATTGCAATCAAATTAGTGGAGGCCGGACTGAGAGTAAGGATCTAAATTTGAAAGATCTAAGGTGACGATTATTGAATTCTTCTTTTAGGTCGTTGGTCTTGCTAGGCGCGAAGAACGAGGAAAAGAATTCGCTCTATCTTTGGAGGGGAAAAAAGGTAGATTCTACCATGTTACAGCCGATATTTCAAAAGAAGAAGATGTGCTAAAATCTTTTCGGTGGATTGAAGAAAACGTAGGCCCGGTTCACATTTTGATAAACAACGCCGGTATTGCTCGACGAACTACCTTAGTTGATGGGGAAACGAAGTTATGGAAAGAGGTTCTGGATACCAACGTTCTTGGTCTCTGTATGATGACTAGAGAAGCAGTTAAAATGATGAGGGCGAATAACATAAGTGGCCAGATAGTGCACATAGGTAGCGTGTTAGGACACGTAGTACTCCCAGTTAAAGAGATAAACTTATATCCAGCTAGCAAATTTGCGATAACTGCTTTAACCGAAACCTTGCGTCAAGAACTGAACCAAATTGGAAGCCAAATTAAAATATCTGTAAGTATCGGTGAGATGATTTTCTTTAATTACCTACTATAAGTTTTAGTGTATCAGTCCTGGACTGGTTGACACGGAAATCGTTGACTACAATGAACAATTGAAAAAGAGAATTCCTTTAGTCGTGTCATTAAAAGCCGAAGACATTGCAGATACGGTTTTGTTTATACTTACTAGACCATCGCACGTTCAGGTACGAGGCACGAGTGATATTAAAAAAATGATTGTTTATTTCCTTTAGATTCATGACATTTTGGTCAGACCGATAGGTTAATTAGATTAATGCCAAGTAGACCCATGAAGACCATGTAAAATACACTATACCCCAGCATTTTAATTCGTGTCAGATTTACGTCAATGTATCCCTTAAATGTAATTTAGTAATACGTTAAGCAAGTAAGAAAACGAACAGGTTGTTGGACAATAAAGGTATTAGGGTAGGACACACTCGTATTCTAGTCGAAGCGATCAAGCACTTCCCTATTTTTGAGGGACTTCGATTTACCCCAAATTTACAATTGGAAGGAAGTACCTCATCACTCTTTATATGAATTGGGCATTTCCCCTTTCAAGTACTAGTACTAGTACTACAAACTTATCTCTAGGTTAATATCTGAGTGTCACCGGACCGGATGCTGGAGCAGGTAGGGAAGTAACTTGTAGTACCCTCAAGCTCGTGTGGATAAAAGGTAACGAGACAGGCTTATAATCAAGTGTTTTGTTGTTCAGAGCCGTCTCTTACACTTATAGTATCAATCGCAAGCAAACCCAACACACACAGGTTCAGCATGAGGTCAGATTGAGGATTATCAAGGAAGACCCTGCTCATACTTTATGAGCACTATTAACTAAACAAAGTACATTCACCGCATGGGTTGTGTAGAGTGCTACAAAGATGAAGATACGGCACACCACATACCTACTTTGTAAATGTACTACAAGTAGTAATGGTAATGCGAGACCCATCCTTATACATATGTGGTCGATCCCAATCCACTTCAAGGTCACGACGGCCCCTTGTGGCGACTTTGAGAACAAGATAAGGTAACATCATTCCTGCCCTGAAGTTGGCTAAAGTATGCCACGCTTCTAAACTTCCGTACAGTAGCTTGAGTGACGATTGTAACCATGGAAGTTGCAAAAAGGGCCTAACTATGAGGTCTACTTGCACGGCGGGGCTCGACGAACGATTTATCAAAATTTTGGAAACAGACTCCTGCTTTTTGCTTTTGATACACCACTACCATTACCATCCAACTGTAAAATTAGCAGCGAGTTTACAGAAAGTAAAATGTTGAAATTATCCCGAACATTAAGTACCTATACAGCGGCAGAGGTTGTTATTATACAAATATTGTCAGCAGACTTGTTTAAGATCATGTTCACCACAGCTGCCAAAGTAATGAAACAAATTTTGTTATGGTGTTCACCGCACACAGATCCTGGTCACGTTAGTGGGAACCTATAGGTATGCGATTGTTGGTTATGGAGAGTGAGCGAGGCAACATAAATAAGAAGAAGAAGAAGCGGACTTGCTGATTTAGAAATGCAGAAAGTGAAGAAGAAGCAGCTGCTATATAAAAGCAAAAAAATATAAGTTAGAACCAAAAGAACAGATTGCCGAATGGAAAACATTCTTTGTTGGACTTGAGGACTTGACAGCGAATATAATGTGAAAAACTTCCAAACGTTCAGTTAGATCGCTTTTCTTTACAGTTACACCTGTATGACTTGACTTCTGGATCCCATTTGCGAAAGTGAGGACGCTATCCAGGTTCACGTGGTTACATAACCTTATATTCCTCTGTTGACGCTCAAATGTATAAGGAAGGTTAGGTCTTTTTCTCAAATATACCTTTGGGCATTGATTATATACATATAATCAATGCTTTGGGATCATTTGGTGAGAGACATACACTTTAACTAGACGTATCCATTGCCTACTCCCACTTTTTCAACAGCTGTTTGTCTCCGAACGACTGTAGTTCCCACAGCAGCTTTAATTAACTTGGAGGATATTTACTCCTAGTTGCTGCCTGTACCGAGGATCTCCTATGTCCAGCTCTTTGTCCTTGTTTCAGTCGCTCACGCATGCAGTAAATTGTACCACCCGTACACGCATCCATCCTTGTCACAGTTGAAGTACCGCGTGCTTCTAGCAGTACCCATTCATATGACCACAGTATGCTCCGGTCCCGAACAACTATGCCATCTTCCCTCCCAGAAGTGAGACCGACCGGAAAATGTTACAGGTCTGTGATTTACTGAGTCTAGGTGTAACTAACCCTAATGATTTGATACGTCCAGTCGCCTTTCGCCAGACTGTCTCTAGGACCTCACCTGGCATTTGCTTTAGAAGGCTTATCACAGTTCTTGATACACTACATGACCAAAGTGACCATGGCCTATTAATACAAAGCTGCACTTTTTGTATTCTGGATTACATGGGAGGGCGATCAGAAGTCCACGCGCACGTAGACCACCACTCCCTGTGCTCCCTCCCTGATTAGAGTCGTTTGGGCCCGCAACGTAACTCAAGCCATCCCACACGTGAGATAAATCTGAGGATGCTGGACGGGGAAGCGGCTCTGATCTTACCCACGTCCAGTCAGGATTCACCCAAAATGGATCGTCTTAATTCGACAAGTACGGGTCACTCACAAAGTATGTGTTCCGCCGTCTCGTCGTCTGTGTATCATCCTATACAGGATGGTGATTCGACCAAGCCCATGCGGTGCACGCGCTTGTTAAGTTTACAGTGCCCAGAAAGTGTGACTACTAGTAGCTGCAGATTCTTTCTGGATAGCCCTGTGCAAAAACGCGCCACACTACGAGATGGTCCTCTGAAGGCCTCTCTCGTGTGACGGAAGTTTGACATTAAGTTCCACCTAGCCTTGTGCTGGGCGTGGGTGTCTTGAGTTATTAAGTTGTTTACAGTTGATACTGTAAGTGGAAGATCCGGCTCTGGATCATATAACGGTTGTTTTTGAGGCCAATCAATCTAACTTACCGGCTTTTTCATTACCTGTTGCTCCAGAATGTCCTTTATGCTGCGCATATTGCCTTTTGGTTGGATGATATGGAAGTTCAGTTCTTTGGTATAAATTTCGGTGTCTGTTCCTTCCATTTTTAGATGGATATGTCTGGTCGGGATACCACTTCAGCATCAAAGAAGATGCGGTAGTTCTACCCTAGTATAAATCGAGGGTTGAGTGAGTGATATCGTCCTACTAGTATAGGCGGTCGATTGACTGCCTCGTACATAATTCGAGAGTGGCCTACCTCAATACCTCTGCTGTTCAACAACCCTTTATTTTTCAGACGCAAGGCTACCAGCGTGGCCTACTCTCTCACGTGGAGATCCAGCGGAGACAGACTCGGGAGGGCATCCATGACGGCTTTGGGGTTGTTCGCATTGCACCCGTGCACGGAAGACACACTAGTCTTTGCACATGGTTAAAAAGTGCTTTGGTTGTCGAGTGTCTGGTTCTAGTCCACCAGACAATTGCTCCATAACAGAACATAGGTCTGATTACAGCGGTGTACGCCACAGGACAACCTTTGGGGATGGGTCCCAAAGTCTTCCAATTGCGCGACGACATTGCCAGAAAGCCCTATTTATTTTCTCCGTTTTAAGCCGGATGTGCTTACTCCAGTTCAGTTTGTTGTCAAGATACTTTACCGACTCTGAAAACTGAAGGTGTTTTTAGAAGAGTAGAGGAGCTCGAAGGCCCTCAATCTTCCTTTTCCTTGTGAAGACAACCACCTGAGTTTTTGTCGGGTTTATGGACAGGGAGTGTTCCTCACACCATTCTTCTGTCACTCCGAGTACTGACTGCACAGAGTAGCCTCACACTTTCCGCTTATTAGGATGGATAGATCATCCACATAGCCCATCAGCCCCTTTGGGGTATCCTCTCACTAGTGTGCACCTCACCGTTAGTCACCTACACTGACGTGCACTGCCCTGAGCTTCAGCAGCTGCACAATCCAGCTTCGTACGACGTCAGTTAGGTACACCATAATGGCGTAATGCAGCTTCTATTTTTTCGAAGGTTGTTTTGTCAAACGCCCCTTCTATGTATATGAATGCTCCCAGGGTGGACTTTTTATAGTTCAGCAATCTCTCAATCCTCCCCACGACGGAATTTGGATCTTCCTGGAGAGTATGCATCTTGGTTAGGGTGCAGCGGGAATCGTACAAGTATCTCTTATATGTCTGTCGCATAATTTTTCAAGCGTCTTAAGGAGAAAAGACATTAGACTGATTGGACGATATGACTTTTTGTCAGTTAACTCCGTTCGATTATTGTTCATTGTCAATAATTAGATTCAGAAATGTAAAATATAACATTGAGAGCCGAAAACATCGTAAACTGCAAGCCAAATAAAAACGTAATGGAGAACGGAGATTAATTACATTTTATTACTATCCGCTATAAAGGTTTGCATTGTTTATGGTGTATTGTGCGAAGTTGGTTTAACAATGTTCGAGTTTAAGTACATAAACGAAATGGAACGGTGGCAAGGTAAAGTCGCGATCGTTACTGAAACGTCTTCTGAAGTTGGGACTGCTATGGTACAGCGGTTGGTCGAAGCTGGACTAACGGTAAGAAATTGTATGTGATACGAGTAAGCTAATGATCGATTTCCAGGTCGTTGGTCTTGTACATCGTGAAGATAGGAAAGAGAAGATTTCAAAGGAGCTGAAAGGGAAATTCTATCAACTGATCACAGACGTTACGAAAGAGGAAGACATCAATGCCGCATACAGATGGGTTAAAAAATATTTGGGATCCGTTCACGTTTTGATTAACAATATCGAAGTAACCGGCCATGATGATAACCTTCCCGGTTGGAATATGGTGACGAGTGAAACTGTGAAACTCATGAATAAGGAAGCTAACGTCTCCGTCCCCATTTCGGTTACCCAATTATATGCGGCAAGTAAACATGTCGTAACCGTTTTGACTGAAATTGTGACCCAAGAACCGATCTCATTTGGTGAGATTCAAAAATCGGTTAGGATGCCCAAAACTTGAATTATTTTTGGGGATCGCAAACATTTTTTGTTTTAGGAATTTGGTCCGCAAGTGTTTCGAAGTTTTGACGACCTCCACGAGACGGAGGAGGAGTATCTTAAAGTGGAGAATGTAGTAAATGGCGTTTTGTTAATACTTTCCATTCCTCCAAGTATCACAAGCGGGTATTTCCTATCTCGATTTGTATTATTTAAGCAGACCTTCTGTTTAGGTTTTCAAACCGTTAGTGAGACCTGGTGCAAGATTATCACATGATGGTCAGTGTTTGTCACATAAGGAGGTGGTGGTGATCATTAAAATAGCAATAGGGGAGTGTTACGTCACAACGTTTCGAAGAATTGGATCATATTTGATGTAAGGTCGTTTTTGTTGCATGGTTGTAAATTCATTTAGAATAAAGGGATTCCCCAAAGAAACATAGGTAATGAACTATAGGGGCAGGTAAGTTGGGATAATTATGCAAATAGCAGAAGTTGTATTGAGATAATGAACTGAAAAGTCACTCAAGAAGCTACTACATCAGATCATAGAGTGAGCTCCTTTAAAGTAAACCGTGAAAAGGCCGTCCAAAGAGATTACCACACTCCTAAAGCTATAGACCTCCTACACAAATAACTCCTTGGGGAGATGCTTAGAGAACGAGGTTTGTTGATTAATATGATGAGGCCTTTTGACTTCATCCTAGGGTCACTCTCTAGTGGTCATCCCTAGAGGCCCAGGATACTTAAAAGGCAAAAACCCAGTTAAAGCCGACTGGGCGGCCTTCGGTACAAACATAAGGCTGTGAAAAAAGGACACTGAAGACGTGGAAGAGCCATTATAGCTTGTACGACCATACCATTTCTGATCCCTGAATAAAATTTTAACAAAATACCTTCCAACTAGCCACAAAAAGATTCAACTTCTCGGAGACGCTTAGAATACGCCCCTTCCGTTGAGCATACCCCTTCTCCCTACCCGATCTGGATAGTTGTGTAGTCCTTTTCATTCTTGCAGGAAACCATTGGGCTTAAAACACAAGAACTCATCAGGGTTGTTTAGCAAACATATTGTTTGTAACCACAGCACTTGTAAAATTTGCAAAGATTACAGTGTGTAGCCGTTACACATAGTCAACGCCCCATGGTATAGAGGAAACTACTTTGGAGTGAATGCAGTGGACAAACTCATCACCGAGCATGAGAACCTTGAGATACCTCAGCAGATGGAAAACCACTGTAACACAGCACTTCATTGCTGTAACGGAGAAATTGTTTGGTGGCCTAGAATCAGACTCTCCACAACCATAGCACTACTTAATCACGTGTAAAGACTAGCGAACAACCCCCACAGCCATCATGGAAGCCCTCCTGGGTCTGCCTCCATTGGATCTCCACGTGAGAGAGCAGGCCACGCTGGCAGCCTTGCGTCTTAAAATTAAAGGGTTGTTGAACAGCAGAGGTATTGAAGTGGGCCACTCGCGAATTCTGGGTGAGGCAGTCAAGCGACTACCTATACTAGAAGGATGATCTCACTCGCTCATTCCTCGATTCACACTAGGGAAAAACTAGCACATCCTCCTTGACACGGTAGTGGCATCCCAACCAGACATATCCATATCAGCCAACCACTAGGCAAAATTTCGACTGCCTTTGAGGCAGAACTAGCAGGAACAACGCATAGTGCAAAAACAATTCTTATGCACAGCATAAAGAATAAAGTTATCAGAATCTCCAGTGACAGCAGAGCCGCTCTGCAGGCACTAGGTCAACACAAAATTACCTCTAGGCTGCTTGCCGAGTGTCACCAAGTACTAGAGCAAGTGACGAACAGCAATACCCTTGCGAGCTCGTATAGGTTAAAGGGCATGCTGGAACAATAGGCAATGAAAAATCCGATAAGCTAACCCGACTGGTCTCAAAACAAATCGTTTTATGGTCCAGAGTCGGCTCTTACTCTTACAGTATCAACTGTAAACAACTTAATAACTGAAGACATCTAAGCCCAGCACAAAGCTAGGTGGAACTTGATGTCAGATTGCCATCACGCGAGAAAGGCCTTCAGAGGACCATCTCGTAGTGTGGCGCGTTTTGCACAGGGCTATCCAGAAAGAACCCGTGGCTACTATGTTGGGGGATTCCTGGCCGGACATGGCAAAGATTAGAACCGCTTCCCCGTTCAGCATCCTCAGGTTCATCTCACGTGTGAGATGGCTGCAGTGACGTTACGTGGTCAAAAGACCCTAATCAGGGAGGTAGCACAAAGGGTCCGAATAGGTGGCCTATGTGCGCGTGGAATTCTGACCACCCTCCCATCGTAATCCAATATCGAGCACTTCAACTGAAGGGAACGAAACCTCTAGATCTTGCTTGGGAAACCAGGACGAAATTATCGACGCAGCAAGCCTTTAGAGCTTAAACCAGAACCAATCAAGCTTTCCAAATTTTTCAAGAGGGAAAACCTACACAAAACGAAAAGGAAACACAACGTAGGAACCCTTAAAACAATATGCAATGGAAGAAATCGACGAGATGCCTTCATGAAAGAAGAAGAAAGTTAAAGGAAAGATCCTCTTCGCCCACAATCCTTGTTTTTGTTACCGTACGTTCAAGTGGCGGTCCTTGCATACACCAAAATTGAAAGCTCTATAACGTTTTGATTTTTCTAAAAATACAATAAGAAGGCAGCTGCAGGACGTCTAATAATCCTGTATGCAACCTGCTACACCCTGTATATCAATTCCTAACCATTGAGGGAATAGATCACATTTTTGGACCCTAATTGTGTAATATTAAAGTTCGTCAAATAATCAGGATGTAAAATCGAATTAAATATCGAGTAAAAATTCGCGGAAATCCCTCTAGCGGTGGTGTGCGGAATGCTACCGAATCCCTTCCCTTCACTGTTCAGTTGGAGGGAAAGAGTCTCAGAGATCGTTAGTGCACCGCATTTACACCTGTGTTAGTGAATTTAACGCGCAGTTTCCTATTAATTTACAGTGTTTAATTAAAAAAATGTGAATTGCCAGCTCCTGAAAGCGAAATTATTGTGATTTCGACTAAAGGTAAGCGATTTAAAACATAAAATTTAATCAGTGGATCAAAGTTCTTCAGCGACTTCTATTGAGCGTCTTGGACGATCTCATATCAAATGTGCGCGCATTTCGCTCTCAAACTACGAGTTAGTTAATTATCTAACGCAAAATCAAATAATTAAAGAAATGCAACTAAAAATGAACACCTCCTTGGCCCATCTTAGTTCTGCATTTGAACAATTGTTGCTAGTAATCAACAAGTTGATAAACTGTATCTCATTCATAAGCTTCTCCAGGTGCTCCATGGATCGAATCATTTGCTACCTACGTAGATATTAGTTAAACAATTAAATTACCTTCACAAAATGTGAAAATTCGACCCCTCCACGCGATATAATAAAAGATGCAACTTAATTTAGGGCATTTTTGAGGCGAATGAACCTGCAGTTTTCCTATTGGCACCTCCAGGCCCGTCCAGGGTTTTCAATATGGACACTGTTCCCTAGTAAACAATTTGTTTTTATAAAACGTAACCAAAGTGGCCATTCGGAAACCGAATGATCTTCTACAGGAGCTCCCATAGTTCGAATCATTTGTTAACTACTCACTAATTAGTTAAACAATTAAATTAACTTCAGAAAATGCGAAAATTCGACTCCTTCTCGCGATATAATAAAAAATGCAAGTTAATTAAGGGTGTTTTGCAGTCAATGAACCTGCAGTTTACGTTTTGTTTTAACACCTCCAGGCCCGTCCGCGATGTCAACACGGACAACGTTCCCTAGTAAACAAATTGTAACCAAGTGCTCATTCAGCTTCTGCTGTTGCTTCCATGGGTCGATCATTTGTTATACCTACCGCGCCAAACTTATTCGAATCCGAAATGATAGTACCGGTGCTGCAGTGTCTGAAAGTGTCATTGAGGAGATGGATCTCGTGGTTCTCAGCAGAAGTGATACTTAAGGGTCACCGCGATGATCCTTTGCTACGCGTTATAGTTGTGTAGAGTGTATTGTTAATGTTATTGTGCCGCCTGTCTATCTAATTTAAATGTGTAGTGATAATTACTGTGCTACAGAATGTGAAGGTGTCCTCGCGGGAATGGATTTCGTGCCCCCTGAGATGAAGGTGTAATGGTCCGTTTTTGGCAACGCACACGCTGCAGCTGGTTCGTGAATGGTATGTAATTTTTGTAATAATCTTTTTATGCTGTGCCTTTTTGTGAATTTTGTTCCTTTTTTGCTTATTTTTCTATGTTTTTGTGTACATTTTGCGTTGATCCTGTATATTTTCTTTGTGGGGTGACAATATTTTAAATGTAAATGATAACGTTTTCCTGTAGTGATTGGTTGAAGTAATTTTTGTAATAATCTTTTTATGCTGTGCCTTTTTCTGAATTTTGTTCCTTTATTGCCTATTTTTCTATGTTTTTGTTCACATTTTTGCGTTGATCCTGTATATTTTCTTTGTGGGGTGACAATATTTTAAATGTAAATGCAAACTTTTTCCTATAGTGATTGGTTGATGTAATTTTTGTAACAATCATTTTATGCTGTGCCTTTTTGTGAATTTTGTTCCTTTATTGCTTATTTTTCTATGTTTTTGTGTACATTTTTGCGTTGATCCTGTATATTTTCTTTGTGGGGAGACAATATTTTAAATGTAAATGCATACGTTTTCCTGTAGTGATTGGTTGATGTAATTTTTGTAATAATCTTTTTATGCTGAGCCTTTTTGTGAATTTTGTTCCTTTATTCCCTATTTTTCTATGTTTTTGTGCACATTTTTGCGTTGATCCTGTATATTTTCTTTGTGGGGTGACAATATTTTAAATGTAAATGCAAAGTTTTTCCTATAGTGATTGGTTGATTAATGACGGTTAAGGGGCGC
This sequence comes from Pyrocoelia pectoralis, assembly GCA_036250285.1. Classification (NCBI taxonomy): domain Eukaryota; kingdom Metazoa; phylum Arthropoda; class Insecta; order Coleoptera; family Lampyridae; genus Pyrocoelia; species Pyrocoelia pectoralis. The sequence continues at coordinate 40,183,569 of CM070080.1, forward strand.
GGGAGTTTACAGTTAACTATGTAATTCGAATTAAATGTGCAGTGCGCAGGCTACAGTGTGTAAGGACGTCATCGCGGAAATGGATTTCGTGCTTCTAAGCGGAAGTGACACTTAGGGTTACCGCAATGATCCTTTGCTATTCGGTATAGTTGTGCAGATTGTATTGTTATTGTGCCGCCTGTATCTAATTTAAATGTGTAGTGATAATTACTGTGCTACAGAGTGTGAAGGTGTCCTCGCGGAAATGGATTTCGTGCTCCCTGAGATGAAGGTGTAATGGTCCGTTTTTGGCAACGCACACGCTGCAGCTGGTTCGTGAATGGTATGTAATTTTTGTAATAATCTTTTTATGCTGTGCCTTTTTGTGAATTTTGTTCCTTTTTTGCTTATTTTTCTATGTTTTTGTGTACATTTTGCGTTGATCCTGTATATTTTCTTTGTGGGGTGACAATATTTTAAATGTAAATGATAACGTTTTCCTGTAGTGATTGGTTGAAGTAATTTTTGTAATAATCTTTTATGCTGTGCCTTTTTCTGAATTTTGTTCCTTTATTGCCTATTTTTCTATGTTTTTGTTCACATTTTTGCGTTGATCCTGTATATTTTCTTTGTGGGGTGACAATATTTTAAATGTAAATGCAAACTTTTTCCTATAGTGATTGGTTGATGTAATTTTTGTAACAATCATTTTATGCTGTGCCTTTTTGTGAATTTTGTTCCTTTATTGCCTATTTTTCTATGTTTTTGTGCACATTTTTGCGTTGATCCTGTATATTTTCTTTGTGGGGTGACAATATTTTAAATGTAAATGCAAAGTTTTTCCTATTGTGATTGGTTGATGTAATTTTTGTAATAATCTTTTTATGCTGAGCCTTTTTGTGAATTTTGTTCCTTTATTCCCTATTTTTCTATGTTTTTGTGCACATTTTTGCGTTGATCCTGTATATTTTCTTTGTGGGGTGACAATATTTTAAATGTAAATGCAAAGTTTTTCCTATTGTGATTGGTTGATGTAATTTTTGTAAAAATCTTTTTATGCTGTGCCTTTTTGTGAATTTTGTTCCTTTATTGTCTATTTTTCTATGTTTTTGTGCACATTTTTGTGTTGATCCTGTATATTTTCGTTGTGGGGTGACAATATTTCATATGTAAATGCAAACTTTTTGCTATAGTGATTGGTTGATTAATGACGGTTAAAGGGCGCGGGGGTTTACAGTTTACTATGTAATTCGGATTGAATGTGCAGTGCGCGGGCTACAGTGTGTAAGGACGTCATCGCGGAAATGGATTTCGTGCTTCTAAGCGGAAGTGACACTTAGGGTTACCGCAATGATCCTTTGCTATTCGGTATAGTTGTGCAGATTGTATTGTTATTGTGCCGCCTGTATCTAATTTAAATGTGTAGTGATAATTACTGTGCTACAGAGTGTGAAGGTGTCCTCGCGGAAATGGATTTCGTGCTCCCTGAGATGAAGGTGTAATGGTCCGTTTTTGGCATCGCTCGCGCTGCAGCTGGTTCGTGAATGGTATGTAATTTTTGTAACAATCATTTTATGCTGTGCCTTTTTGTGAATTTTGTTCCTTTATTGCCTATTTTTCTATGTTTTTGTGCACATTTTTGCGTTGATCCTGTATATTTTCTTTGTGGGGTGACAATATTTTAAATGTAAATGCAAAGTTTTTCCTATTGTGATTGGTTGATGTAATTTTTGTAATAATCTTTTTATGCTGTGCCTTTTTGTGAATTTTGTTCCTTTATTGCCTATTTTTCTATGTTTTTGTGCACATTTTTGCGTTGATCCTGTATATTTTATTTGTGGGGTGACAATATTTTAAATGTAAATGCAAACTTTTTCCTATAGTGATTGGTTGATGTAATTTTTGTAAAAATCTTTTTATGCTGTGCCTTTTTGTGAATTTTGTTCCTTTATTGCCTATTTTTCTGTTTTTGTTTACATTTTTGCGTTGATCCTGTATATTTTATTTGTGGGGTGACAATATTTTAAATGTAAATGCAAACTTTTTCCTATAGTGATTGGTTGATGTAATTTTTGTAACAATCATTTTATGCTGTGCCTTTTTGTGAATTTTGTTCCTTTATTGCCTATTTTTCTATGTTTTTGTGCACATTTTTGCGTTGATCCTGTATATTTTATTTGTGGGGTGACAATATTTTAAATGTAAATGCAAACTTTTTCCTATAGTGATTGGTTGATGTAATTTTTGTAAAAATCTTTTTATGCTGTGCCTTTTTGTGAATTTTGTTCCTTTATTGCCTATTTTTCTGTTTTTGTTTACATTTTTGCGTTGATCCTGTATATTTTATTTGTGGGGTGACAATATTTTAAATGTAAATGCAAACTTTTTCCTATAGTGATTGGTTGATGTAATTTTTGTAACAATCATTTTATGCTGTGCCTTTTTGTGAATTTTGTTCCTTTATTGCTTATTTTTCTATGTTTTTGTGCACATTTTTGCGTTGATCCTGTATATTTTTGTTGTGGGGTGACAATATATTTCAAATGTAAATGCAAACTTTTTCCTATAGTGATTGGTTGATTAATGACCGTTAAGGGGCGCGGGGGTTGACAGTTTACTATGTAATTCGAATTAAATGTGCAGTGCGCGGGCTACAGTGTGTAAGGACGTCATCGCGGAAATGGATTTCGTGCTTCTAAGCGGGAGTGACACTTAGGGTTACCGCAATGGTCCTTTGCTACTCGGTATAGTTGTGCAGATTGTATTGTTATTGTGCCGCCTGTATCTAATTTAAATGTGTAGTGATAATTACTGTGCTACAGAGTGTGAAGGTGTCCTCGCGGAAATGGATTTCGTGCTCCCTGAGATGAAGGTGTAATGGTCCGTTTTTGGCAACGCTCGCGCTGCAGCTGGTTCGTGAATGGTATGTAATTTTTGTAATAATCTTTTTATGCTGTGCCTTTTTGTGAATTTTGTTCCTTTATTGCTTATTTTTCTATGTTTTTGTGCACATTTTTGCGTTGATCCTGTATATTCTCTTTGTGGGGTGACAATATTTTAAATGTAAATGCAAACTTTTTCCTATAGTGATTGGTTGATGTAATTTTTGTAATAATCATTTTATGCTGTGCCTTTTTCTGAATTTTGTTCCTTTATTGCCTATTTTTCTATGTTTTTGTGCACATTTTTGCGTTGATCCTGTATATTTTCGTTGTGGGGTGACAATATCTTAAATGTAAATGCAAACTTTTTCCTATAGTGATTGGTTGATTAATGACCGTTAAGGGGCGCGGGGGTTGACAGTTTACTATGTAATTCGAATTAAATGTGCAGTGCGCGGGCTACAGTGTGTAAGGACGTCATCGCGGAAATGGATTTCGTGCTTCTAAGCGGGAGTGACACTTAGGGTTACCGCAATGATCCTTTGCTACTCGGTATAGTTGTGCAGATTGTATTGTTATTGTGCCGCCTGTATCTAATTTAAATGTGTAGTGATAATTACTGTGCTACAGAGTGTGAAGGTGTCCTCGCGGAAATGGATTTCGTGCTCCCTGAGATGAAGGTGTAATGGTCCGTTTTTGGCAACGCTCGCGCTGCAGCTGGTTCGTGAATGGTATGTAATTTTTGTAATAATCTTTTTATGCTGTGCCTTTTTGTGAATTTTGTTCCTTTATTGCCTATTTTTCTATGTTTTTGTGCACATTTTTCGTTGATCCTGTATATTTTCGTTGTGGGGTGACAATATCTTAAATGTAAATGCAAACTTTTTCCTATAGTGATTGGTTGATTAATGACCGTTAAGGGGCGCGGGGGTTGACAGTTTACTATGTAATTCGAATTAAATGTGCAGTGCGCGGGCTACAGTGTGTAAGGACGTCATCGCGGAAATGGATTTCGTGCTTCTAAGCGGGAGTGACACTTAGGGTTACCGCAATGATCCTTTGCTACTCGGTATAGTTGTGCAGATTGTATTGTTATTGTGCCGCCTGTATCTAATTTAAATGTGTAGTGATAATTACTGTGCTACAGAGTGTGAAGGTGTCCTCGCGGAAATGGATTTCGTGCTCCCTGAGATGAAGGTGTAATGGTCCGTTTTTGGCAACGCTCGCGCTGCAGCTGGTTCGTGAATGGTATGTAATTTTTGTAATAATCTTTTTATGCTGTGCCTTTTTGTGAATTTTGTTCCTTTATTGCTTATTTTTCTATGTTTTTGTGCACATTTTTGCGTTGATCCTGTATATTTTCTTTGTGGGGTGACAATATTTTAAATGTAAATGCAAACTTTTTCCTATAGTGATTGGTTGATTTATGACGGTTAAGGGGCGCGGGGGTTTACAGTTTACTATGTAATTCGAATTAAATGTGCAGTGCGCGGGCTACAGTGTGTAAGGACGTCATCGCGGAAATGGATTTCGTGCTTCTAAGCGGGAGTGACACTTAGGGTTACCGCAATGATCCTTTGCTACTCGGTATAGTTGTGCAGATTGTATTGTTATTGTGCCGCCTGTATCTAATTTAAATGTGTAGTGATAATTACTGTGCTACAGAGTGTGAAGGTGTCCTCGTGGAAATGGATTTCGTGCTCCCTGAGATGAAGGTGTAATGGTCCGTTTTTGGCAACGCTCGCGCTGCAGCTGGTTCGTGAATGGTATGTAATTTTTGTAATAATCTTTTTATGCTGTGCCTTTTTGTGAATTTTGTTCCTTTATTGCTTATTTTTCTATGTTTTTGTGCACATTTTTGCGTTGATCCTGTATATTTTCTTTGTGGGGTGACAATATTTTAAATGTAAATGCAAACTTTTTCCTATAGTGATTGGTTGATGTAATTTTTGTAATAATCATTTTATGCTGTGCCTTTTTCTGAATTTTGTTCCTTTATTGCCTATTTTTCTATGTTTTTGTGCACATTTTTGCGTTGATCCTGTATATTTTCGTTGTGGGGTGACAATATTTCAAATTTAAATGCAAACTTTTTCCTATAGTGATTGGTTGATTAATGACGGTTAAGGGGCGCGGGGGGTTTACAGTTTACTATGTAATTCGAATTAAATGTGCAGTGCGCGGGCTACAGTGTGTAAGCACGTCATCGCGGAAATGGATTTCGTGCTTCTAAGCGGGAGTGACACTTAGGGTTACCGCAATGATCCTTTGCTACTCGGTATAGTTGTGCAGATTGTATTGTTATTGTGCCGCCTGTATCTAATTTAAATGTGTAGTGATAATTACTGTGCTACAGAGTGTGAAGGTGTCCTCGCGGAAATGGATTTCGTGCTCCCTGAGATGAAGGTGTAATGGTCCGTTTTTGGCAACGCTCGCGCTGCAGCTGGTTCGTGAATGGTATGTAATTTTATTAATAATCTTTTTATGCTGTGCCTTTTTGTGAATTTTGTTCCTTTATTGCTTATTTTTCTATGTTTTTGTGCACATTTTTGCGTTGATCCTGTATATTTTCTTTGTGGGGTGACAATATTTTAAATGTAAATGCAAACTTTTTCCTATAGTGATTGGTTGATGTAATTTTTGTAATAACCATTTTATGCTGTGCCTTTTTCTGAATTTTGTTCCTTTATTGCCTATTTTTCTATGTTTTTGTGCACATTTTTGCGTTGATCCTGTATATTTTCGTTGTGGGGTGACAATATTTCAAATTTAAATGCAAACTTTTTCCTATAGTGATTGGTTGATTAATGACGGTTAAGGGGCGCGGGGGTTTACAGTTTACTATGTAATTCGAATTAAATGTGCAGTGCGCGGGCTACAGTGTGTAAGCACGTCATCGCGGAAATGGATTTCGTGCTTCTAAGCGGGAGTGACACTTAGGGTTACCGCAATGATCCTTTGCTACTCGGTATAGTTGTGCAGATTGTATTGTTATTGTGCCGCCTGTATCTAATTTAAATGTGTTGTGATAATTACTGTGCTACAGAGTGTGAAGGTGTCCTCGTGGAAATGGATTTCGTGCTCCCTGAGATGAAGGTGTAATGGTCCGTTTTTGGCAACGCTCGCGCTGCAGCTGGTTCGTGAATGGTATGTAATTTTTGTAATAATCTTTTTATGCTGTGCCTTTTTGTGAATTTTGTTCCTTTATTGCTTATTTTTCTATGTTTTTGTGCACATTTTTGCGTTGATCCTGTATATTTTCTTTGTGGGGTGACAATATTTTAAATGTAAATGCAAACTTTTTCCTATAGTGATTGGTTGATTTATGACGGTTAAGGGGCGCGGGGGTTTACAGTTTACTATGTAATTCGAATTAAATGTGCAGTGCGCGGGCTACAGTGTGTAAGGACGTCATCGCGGAAATGGATTTCGTGCTTCTAAGCGGGAGTGACACTTAGGGTTACCGCAATGATCCTTTGCTACTCGGTATAGTTGTGCAGATTGTATTGTTATTGTGCCGCCTGTATCTAATTTAAATGTGTAGTGATAATTACTGTGCTACAGAGTGTGAAGGTGTCCTCGTGGAAATGGATTTCGTGCTCCCTGAGATGAAGGTGTAATGGTCCGTTTTTGGCAACGCTCGCGCTGCAGCTGGTTCGTGAATGGTATGTAATTTTTGTAATAATCTTTTTATGCTGTGCCTTTTGTGAATTTTGTTCCTTTATTGCTTATTTTTCTATGTTTTTGTGCACATTTTTGCGTTGATCCTGTATATTTTCTTTGTGGGGTGACAATATTTTAAATGTAAATGCAAACTTTTTCCTATAGTGATTGGTTGATGTAATTTTTGTAATAATCATTTTATGCTGTGCCTTTTTCTGAATTTTGTTCCTTTATTGCCTATTTTTCTATGTTTTTGTGCACATTTTTGCGTTGATCCTGTATATTTTCGTTGTGGGGTGACAATATTTCAAATTTAAATGCAAACTTTTTCCTATAGTGATTGGTTGATTAATGACGGTTAAGGGGCGCGGGGGTTTACAGTTTACTATGTAATTCGAATTAAATGTGCAGTGCGCGGGCTACAGTGTGTAAGCACGTCATCGCGGAAATGGATTTCGTGCTTCTAAGCGGGAGTGACACTTAGGGTTACCGCAATGATCCTTTGCTACTCGGTATAGTTGTGCAGATTGTATTGTTATTGTGCCGCCTGTATCTAATTTAAATGTGTAGTGATAATTACTGTGCTACAGAGTGTGAAGGTGTCCTCGCGGAAATGGATTTCGTGCTCCCTGAGATGAAGGTGTAATGGTCCGTTTTTGGCAACGCTCGCGCTGCAGCTGGTTCGTGAATGGTATGTAATTTTATTAATAATCTTTTTATGCTGTGCCTTTTTGTGAATTTTGTTCCTTTATTGCTTATTTTTCTATGTTTTTGTGCACATTTTTGCGTTGATCCTGTATATTTTCTTTGTGGGGTGACAATATTTTAAATGTAAATGCAAACTTTTTCCTATAGTGATTGGTTGATGTAATTTTTGTAATAACCATTTTATGCTGTGCCTTTTTCTGAATTTTGTTCCTTTATTGCCTATTTTTCTATGTTTTTGTGCACATTTTTGCGTTGATCCTGTATATTTTCGTTGTGGGGTGACAATATTTCAAATTTAAATGCAAACTTTTTCCTATAGTGATTGGTTGATTAATGACGGTTAAGGGGCGCGGGGGTTTACAGTTTACTATGTAATTCGAATTAAATGTGCAGTGCGCGGGCTACAGTGTGTAAGCACGTCATCGCGGAAATGGATTTCGTGCTTCTAAGCGGGAGTGACACTTAGGGTTACCGCAATGATCCTTTGCTACTCGGTATAGTTGTGCAGATTGTATTGTTATTGTGCCGCCTGTATCTAATTTAAATGTGTTGTGATAATTACTGTGCTACAGAGTGTGAAGGTGTCCTCGTGGAAATGGATTTCGTGCTCCCTGAGATGAAGGTGTAATGGTCCGTTTTTGGCAACGCTCGCGCTGCAGCTGGTTCGTGAATGGTATGTAATTTTTGTAATAATCTTTTTATGCTGTGCCTTTTTGTGAATTTTGTTCCTTTATTGCTTATTTTTCTATGTTTTTGTGCACATTTTTGCGTTGATCCTGTATATTTTCTTTGTGGGGTGACAATATTTTAAATGTAAATGCAAACTTTTTCCTATAGTGATTGGTTGATGTAATTTTTGTAATAATCATTTTATGCTGTGCCTTTTTCTGAATTTTGTTCCTTTATTGCCTATTTTTCTATGTTTTTGTGCACATTTTTGCGTTGATCCTGTATATTTTCTTTGTGGGGTGACAATATTTCAAATGTAAATGCAAACTTTTTCCTATAGTGATTGGTTGATTAATGACTTTTAAGGGCCGCGGGGGTTTACAGTTTACTATGTAATTCGAATTATATGTGCAGTGCGCGGGCTACAGTGTGTAAGGACGTCATCGCGGAAATGGATTTCGTGCTTCTAACCGGGAGTGACACTTAGGGTTACGGCAATTATCCTTTGCTACTCGGTATAGTTGTGCAGATTGTATTGTTATTGTGCCGCCTGTATCTAATTTAAATGTGTAGGGATTATTACTGTGCAATAGAGTGTGAAGGTGTCCACGCGGAAATGGATTTCGTGCTCCCTGAGATGAAGGTGTAATGGTCCGTTTTTGGCAACGCTCGCGCTGCAGCTGGTTCGTGAATGGTATGTAATTTTTGTAATAATCTTTTTATGCTGTGCCTTTTTGTGAATTTTGTTCCTTTATTGCATATTTTTCTATGTTTTTGTGCACATTTTTGCGTTGATCCTGTATATTTTTGTTGTGGGGTGACAATATATTTCAAATGTAAATGCAAACTTTTTCCTATAGTGATTGGTTGATGTAATTTTTGTAATAATCATTTTATGCTGTGCCTTTTTCTGAATTTTGTTCCTTTATTGCCTATTTTTCTATGTTTTTGTGCACATTTTTGCGTTGATCCTGTATATTTTCTTTGTGGGGTGACAATATTTTAAATGTAAATGCAAACTTTTTCCTATAGTGATTGGTTGATTTATGACGGTTAAGGGGCGCGGGGGTTTACAGTTTACTATGTAATTCGAATTAAATGTGCAGTGCGCGGGCTACAGTGTGTAAGGACGTCATCGCGGAAATGGATTTCGTGCTTCTAACCGGGAGTGACACTTAGGGTTACCGCAATGATCCTTTGCTACTCGGTATAGTTGTGCAGATTGTATTGTTATTGTGCCGCCTGTATCTAATTTAAATGTGTAGTGATAATTACTGTGCTACAGAGTGTGAAGGTGTCCTCGTGGAAATGGATTTCGTGCTCCCTGAGATGAAGGTGTAATGGTCCGTTTTTGGCAACGCTCGCGCTGCAGCTGGTTCGTGAATGGTATGTAATTTTTGTAATAATCTTTTTATGCTGTGCCTTTTTGTGAATTTTGTTCCTTTATTGCTTATTTTTCTATGTTTTTGTGCACATTTTTGCGTTGATCCTGTATATTTTCTTTGTGGGGTGACAATATTTTAAATGTAAATGCAAACTTTTTCCTATAGTGATTGGTTGATGTAATTTTTGTAATAATCATTTTATGCTGTGCCTTTTTCTGAATTTTGTTCCTTTATTGCCTATTTTTCTATGTTTTTGTGCACATTTTTGCGTTGATCCTGTATATTTTCGTTGTGGGGTGACAATATTTCAAATTTAAATGCAAACTTTTTCCTATAGTGATTGGTTGATTAATGACGGTTAAGGGGCGCGGGGGTTTACAGTTTACTATGTAATTCGAATTAAATGTGCAGTGCGCGGGCTACAGTGTGTAAGCACGTCATCGCGGAAATGGATTTCGTGCTTCTAAGCGGGAGTGACACTTAGGGTTACCGCAATGATCCTTTGCTACTCGGTATAGTTGTGCAGATTGTATTGTTATTGTGCCGCCTGTATCTAATTTAAATGTGTAGTGATAATTACTGTGCTACAGAGTGTGAAGGTGTCCTCGCGGAAATGGATTTCGTGCTCCCTGAGATGAAGGTGTAATGGTCCGTTTTTGGCAACGCTCGCGCTGCAGCTGGTTCGTGAATGGTATGTAATTTTTGTAATAATCTTTTTATGCTGTGCCTTTTTGTGAATTTTGTTCCTTTATTGCTTATTTTTCTATGTTTTTGTGCACATTTTTGCGTTGATCCTGTATATTTTCTTTGTGGGGTGACAATATTTTAAATGTAAATGCAAACTTTTTCCTATAGTGATTGGTTGATTTATGACGGTTAAGGGGCGCGGGGGTTTACAGTTTACTATGTAATTCGAATTAAATGTGCAGTGCGCGGGCTACAGTGTGTAAGGACGTCATCGCGGAAATGGATTTCGTGCTTCTAAGCGGGAGTGACACTTAGGGTTACCGCAATGATCCTTTGCTACTCGGTATAGTTGTGCAGATTGTATTGTTATTGTGCCGCCTGTATCTAATTTAAATGTGTAGTGATAATTACTGTGCTACAGAGTGTGAAGGTGTCCTCGTGGAAATGGATTTCGTGCTCCCTGAGATGAAGGTGTAATGGTCCGTTTTTGGCAACGCTCGCGCTGCAGCTGGTTCGTGAATGGTATGTAATTTTATTAATAATCTTTTTATGCTGTGCCTTTTTGTGAATTTTGTTCCTTTATTGCTTATTTTTCTATGTTTTTGTGCACATTTTTGCGTTGATCCTGTATATTTTCTTTGTGGGGTGACAATATTTTAAATGTAAATGCAAACTTTTTCCTATAGTGATTGGTTGATTTATGACGGTTAAGGGGCGCGGGGGTTTACAGTTTACTATGTAATTCGAATTAAATGTGCAGTGCGCGGGCTACAGTGTGTAAGGACGTCATCGCGGAAATGGATTTCGTGCTTCTAAGCGGGAGTGACACTTAGGGTTACCGCAATGATCCTTTGCTACTCGGTATAGTTGTGCAGATTGTATTGTTATTGTGCCGCCTGTATCTAATTTAAATGTGTAGTGATAATTACTGTGCTACAGAGTGTGAAGGTGTCCTCGCGGAAATGGATTTCGTGCTCCCTGAGATGAAGGTGTAATGGTCCGTTTTTGGCAACGCTCGCGCTGCAGCTGGTTCGTGAATGGTATGTAATTTTTGTAATAATCTTTTTATGCTGTGCCTTTTTGTGAATTTTGTTCCTTTATTGCTTATTTTTCTATGTTTTTGTGCACATTTTTGCGTTGATCCTGTATATTTTCTTTGTGGGGTGACAATATTTTAAATGTAAATGCAAACTTTTTCCTATAGTGATTGGTTGATTTATGACGGTTAAGGGGCGCGGGGGTTTACAGTTTACTATGTAATTCGAATTAAATGTGCAGTGCGCGGGCTACAGTGTGTAAGGACGTCATCGCGGAAATGGATTTCGTGCTTCTAAGCGGGAGTGACACTTAGGGTTACCGCAATGATCCTTTGCTACTCGGTATAGTTGTGCAGATTGTATTGTTATTGTGCCGCCTGTATCTAATTTAAATGTGTAGTGATAATTACTGTGCTACAGAGTGTGAAGGTGTCCTCGTGGAAATGGATTTCGTGCTCCCTGAGATGAAGGTGTAATGGTCCGTTTTTGGCAACGCTCGCGCTGCAGCTGGTTCGTGAATGGTATGTAATTTTTGTAATAATCTTTTTATGCTGTGCCTTTTTGTGAATTTTGTTCCTTTATTGCTTATTTTTCTATGTTTTTGTGCACATTTTTGCGTTGATCCTGTATATTTTCTTTGTGGGGTGACAATATTTTAAATGTAAATGCAAACTTTTTCCTATAGTGATTGGTTGATGTAATTTTTGTAATAATCATTTTATGCTGTGCCTTTTTCTGAATTTTGTTCCTTTATTGCCTATTTTTCTATGTTTTTGTGCACATTTTTGCGTTGATCCTGTATATTTTCGTTGTGGGGTGACAATTTTTCAAATTTAAATGCAAACTTTTTCCTATAGTGATTGGTTGATTAATGACGGTTAAGGGGCGCGGGGGTTTACAGTTTACTATGTAATTCGAATTAAATGTGCAGTGCGCGGGCTACAGTGTGTAAGCACGTCATCGCGGAAATGGATTTCGTGCTTCTAAGCGGGAGTGACACTTAGGGTTACCGCAATGATCCTTTGCTACTCGGTATAGTTGTGCAGATTGTATTGTTATTGTGCCGCCTGTATCTAATTTAAATGTGTAGTGATAATTACTGTGCTACAGAGTGTGAAGGTGTCCTCGCGGAAATGGATTTCGTGCTCCCTGAGATGAAGGTGTAATGGTCCGTTTTTGGCAACGCTCGCGCTGCAGCTGGTTCGTGAATGGTATGTAATTTTATTAATAATCTTTTTATGCTGTGCCTTTTTGTGAATTTTGTTCCTTTATTGCTTATTTTTCTATGTTTTTGTGCACATTTTTGCGTTGATCCTGTATATTTTCTTTGTGGGGTGACAATATTTTAAATGTAAATGCAAACTTTTTCCTATAGTGATTGGTTGATGTAATTTTTGTAATAACCATTTTATGCTGTGCCTTTTTCTGAATTTTGTTCCTTTATTGCCTATTTTTCTATGTTTTTGTGCACATTTTTGCGTTGATCCTGTATATTTTCGTTGTGGGGTGACAATATTTCAAATTTAAATGCAAACTTTTTCCTATAGTGATTGGTTGATTAATGACGGTTAAGGGGCGCGGGGGTTTACAGTTTACTATGTAATTCGAATTAAATGTGCAGTGCGCGGGCTACAGTGTGTAAGCACGTCATCGCGGAAATGGATTTCGTGCTTCTAAGCGGGAGTGACACTTAGGGTTACCGCAATGATCCTTTGCTACTCGGTATAGTTGTGCAGATTGTATTGTTATTGTGCCGCCTGTATCTAATTTAAATGTGTAGTGATAATTACTGTGCTACAGAGTGTGAAGGTGTCCTCGTGGAAATGGATTTCGTGCTCCCTGAGATGAAGGTGTAATGGTCCGTTTTTGGCAACGCTCGCGCTGCAGCTGGTTCGTGAATGGTATGTAATTTTTGTAATAATCTTTTTATGCTGTGCCTTTTTGTGAATTTTGTTCCTTTATTGCTTATTTTTCTATGTTTTTGTGCACATTTTTGCGTTGATCCTGTATATTTTCTTTGTGGGGTGACAATATTTTAAATGTAAATGCAAACTTTTTCCTATAGTGATTGGTTGATTTATGACGGTTAAGGGGCGCGGGGGTTTACAGTTTACTATGTAATTCGAATTAAATGTGCAGTGCGCGGGCTACAGTGTGTAAGGACGTCATCGCGGAAATGGATTTCGTGCTTCTAAGCGGGAGTGACACTTAGGGTTACCGCAATGATCCTTTGCTACTCGGTATAGTTGTGCAGATTGTATTGTTATTGTGCCGCCTGTATCTAATTTAAATGTGTAGTGATAATTACTGTGCTACAGAGTGTGAAGGTGTCCTCGTGGAAATGGATTTCGTGCTCCCTGAGATGAAGGTGTAATGGTCCGTTTTTGGCAACGCTCGCGCTGCAGCTGGTTCGTGAATGGTATGTAATTTTTGTAATAATCTTTTTATGCTGTGCCTTTTTGTGAATTTTGTTCCTTTATTGCTTATTTTTCTATGTTTTTGTGCACATTTTTGCGTTGATCCTGTATATTTTCTTTGTGGGGTGACAATATTTTAAATGTAAATGCAAACTTTTTCCTATAGTGATTGGTTGATGTAATTTTTGTAATAATCATTTTATGCTGTGCCTTTTTCTGAATTTTGTTCCTTTATTGCATATTTTTCTATGTTTTTGTGCACATTTTTGCGTTGATCCTGTATATTTTTGTTGTGGGGTGACAATATATTTCAAATGTAAATGCAAACTTTTTCCTATAGTGATTGGTTGATTAATGACGGTTAAGTGGCGCGGGGGTTTACAGTTTACTATGTAATTCGAATTAAATGTGCAGTGCGCGGGCTACAGTGTGTAAGGACGTCATCGCGGAAATGGATTTCGTGCTTCTAACCGGGAGTGACACTTAGGGTTACGGCAATGATCCTTTGCTACTCGGTATAGTTGTGCAGATTGTATTGTTATTGTGCCGCCTGTATCTAATTTAAATGTGTAGTGATAATTACTGTGCTACAGAGTGTGAAGGTGTCCTCGCGGAAATGGATTTCGTGCTCCCTGAGATGAAGGTGTAATGGTCCGTTTTTGGCAACGCTCGCGCTGAAGCTGGTTCGTGAATGGTATGTAATTTTTGTAATAATCTTTTTATGCTGTGCCTTTTTGTGAATTTTGTTCCTTTATTGCTTATTTTTCTATGTTTTTGTGCACATTTTTGCGTTGATCCTGTATATTTTCGTTGTGGGGTGACAATATTTCAAATGTAAATGCAAACTTTTTCCTATAGTGATTGGTTGATTAATGACGGTTAAGGGGCGCGGGGGTTTACAGTTTACTATGTAATTCGAATTAAATGTGCAGTGCGCGGGCTACAGTGTGTAAGGACGTCATCGCGGAAATGGATTTCGTGCTTCTAACCGGGAGTGACACTTAGGGTTACCGCAATGATCCTTTGCTACTCGGTATAGTTGTGCAGATTGTATTGATATTGTGCCGCCTGTATCTAATTTAAATGTGTAGTGATAATTACTGTGCTACAGAGTGTGAAGGTGTCCTCGCGGAAATGGATTTCGTGCTTCCTGAGATGAAGGTGTAATTGTCCGTTTTTGGCAACGCTCGCGCTGAAGCTGGTTCGTGAATGGTATGTAATTTTTGTAATAATCTTTTTATGCTGTGCCTTTTTGTGAATTTTGTTCCTTTATTGCTTATTTTTCTATGTTTTTGTGCACATTTTTGCGTTGATCCTGTATATTTTTGTTGTGGGGTGACAATATATTTCAAATGTAAATGCAAACTTTTTCCTATAGTGATTGGTTGATTAATGACGGTTAAGTGGCGCGGGGGTTGACAGTTTACTATGTAATTCGAATTAAATGTGCAGTGCGCGGGCTACAGTGTGTAAGGACGTCATCGCGGAAATGGATTTCGTGCTTCTAACCGGGAGTGACCCTTAGGGTTACGGCAATGATCCTTTGCTACTCGGTATAGTTGTGCAGATTGTATTGTTATTGTGCCGCCTGTATCTAATTTAAATGTGTAGGGATAATTACTGTGCAATAGAGTGTGAAGGTGTCCACGCGGAAATGGATTTCGTGCTCCCTGAGATGAAGGTGTAATGGTCCGTTTTTGGCAACGCTCGCGCTGCAGCTGGTTCGTGAATGGTATGTAATTTTTGTAATAATCTTTTTATGCTGTGCCTTTTTGTGAATTTTGTTCCTTTATTGCATATTTTTCTATGTTTTTGTGCACATTTTTGCGTTGATCCTGTATATTTTTGTTGTGGGGTGACAATATATTTCAAATGTAAATGCAAACTTTTTCCTATAGTGATTGGTTGATTAATGACGGTTAAGTGGCGCGGGGGTTTACAGTTTACTATGTAATTCGAATTAAATGTGCAGTGCGCGGGCTACAGTGTGTAAGGACGTCATCGCGGAAATGGATTTCGTGCTTCTAACCGGGAGTGACACTTAGGGTTACGGCAATGATCCTTTGCTACTCGGTATAGTTGTGCAGATTGTATTGTTATTGTGCCGCCTGTATCTAATTTAAATGTGTAGTGATAATTACTGTGCTACAGAGTGTGAAGGTGTCCTCGCGGAAATGGATTTCGTGCTCCCTGAGATGAAGGTGTAATGGTCCGTTTTTGGCAACGCTCGCGCTGAAGCTGGTTCGTGAATGGTATGTAATTTTTGTAATTATCTTTTTATGCTGTGCCTTTTTGTGAATTTTGTTCCTTTATTGCTTATTTTTCTATGTTTTTGTGCACATTTTTGCGTTGATCCTGTATATTTTGTTGTGGGGTGACAATATATTTCAAATGTAAATGCAAACTTTTTCCTATAGTGATTGGTTGATTAATGACGGTTAAGTGGCGCGGGGGTTTACAGTTTACTATGTAATTCGAATTAAATGTGCAGTGCGCGGGCTACAGTGTGTAAGGACGTCATCGCGGAAATGGATTTCGTGCTTCTAACCGGGAGTGACACTTAGGGTTACGGCAATGATCCTTTGCTACTCGGTATAGTTGTGCAGATTGTATTGTTATTGTGCCGCCTGTATCTAATTTAAATGTGTAGTGATAATTACTGTGCTACAGAGTGTGAAGGTGTCCTCGCGGAAATGGATTTCGTGCTCCCTGAGATGAAGGTGTAATGGTCCGTTTTTGGCAACGCTCGCGCTGAAGCTGGTTCGTGAATGGTATGTAATTTTTGTAATAATCTTTTTATGCTGTGCCTTTTTGTGAATTTTGTTCCTTTATTGCTTATTTTTCTATGTTTTTGTGCACATTTTTCGTTGATCCTGTATATTTTCGTTGTGGGGTGACAATATCTTAAATGTAAATGCAAACTTTTTCCTATAGTGATTGGTTGATTAATGACCGTTAAGGGGCGCGGGGGTTGACAGTTTACTATGTAATTCGAATTAAATGTGCAGTGCGCGGGCTACAGTGTGTAAGGACGTCATCGCGGAAATGGATTTCGTGCTTCTAAGCGGGAGTGACACTTAGGGTTACCGCAATGATCCTTTGCTACTCGGTATAGTTGTGCAGATTGTATTGTTATTGTGCCGCCTGTATCTAATTTAAATGTGTAGTGATAATTACTGTGCTACAGAGTGTGAAGGTGTCCTCGCGGAAATGGATTTCGTGCTCCCTGAGATGAAGGTGTAATGGTCCGTTTTTGGCAACGCTCGCGCTGCAGCTGGTTCGTGAATGGTATGTAATTTTTGTAATAATCTTTTTATGCTGTGCCTTTTTGTGAATTTTGTTCCTTTATTGCTTATTTTTCTATGTTTTTGTGCACATTTTTGCGTTGATCCTGTATATTTTCTTTGTGGGGTGACAATATTTTAAATGTAAATGCAAACTTTTCCTATAGTGATTGGTTGATTTATGACGGTTAAGGGGCGCGGGGGTTTACAGTTTACTATGTAATTCGAATTAAATGTGCAGTGCGCGGGCTACAGTGTGTAAGGACGTCATCGCGGAAATGGATTTCGTGCTTCTAAGCGGGAGTGACACTTAGGGTTACCGCAATGATCCTTTGCTACTCGGTATAGTTGTGCAGATTGTATTGTTATTGTGCCGCCTGTATCTAATTTAAATGTGTAGTGATAATTACTGTGCTACAGAGTGTGAAGGTGTCCTCGTGGAAATGGATTTCGTGCTCCCTGAGATGAAGGTGTAATGGTCCGTTTTTGGCAACGCTCGCGCTGCATCTGGTTCGTGAATGGTATGTAATTTTTGTAATAATCTTTTTATGCTGTGCCTTTTTGTGAATTTTGTTCCTTTATTGCTTATTTTTCTATGTTTTTGTGCACATTTTTGCGTTGATCCTGTATATTTTCTTTGTGGGGTGACAATATTTTAAATGTAAATGCAAACTTTTTCCTATAGTGATTGGTTGATGTAATTTTTGTAATAATCATTTTATGCTGTGCCTTTTTCTGAATTTTGTTCCTTTATTGCCTATTTTTCTATGTTTTTGTGCACATTTTTGCGTTGATCCTGTATATTTTCGTTGTGGGGTGACAATATTTCAAATTTAAATGCAAACTTTTTCCTATAGTGATTGGTTGATTAATGACGGTTAAGGGGCGCGGGGGTTTACAGTTTACTATGTAATTCGAATTAAATGTGCAGTGCGCGGGCTACAGTGTGTAAGCACGTCATCGCGGAAATGGATTTCGTGCTTCTAAGCGGGAGTGACACTTAGGGTTACCGCAATGATCCTTTGCTACTCGGTATAGTTGTGCAGATTGTATTGTTATTGTGCCGCCTGTATCTAATTTAAATGTGTAGTGATAATTACTGTGCTACAGAGTGTGAAGGTGTCCTCGCGGAAATGGATTTCGTGCTCCCTGAGATGAAGGTGTAATGGTCCGTTTTTGGCAACGCTCGCGCTGCAGCTGGTTCGTGAATGGTATGTAATTTTATTAATAATCTTTTTATGCTGTGCCTTTTTGTGAATTTTGTTCCTTTATTGCTTATTTTTCTATGTTTTTGTGCACATTTTTGCGTTGATCCTGTATATTTTCTTTGTGGGGTGACAATATTTTAAATGTAAATGCAAACTTTTTCCTATAGTGATTGGTTGATGTAATTTTTGTAATAATCATTTTATGCTGTGCCTTTTTCTGAATTTTGTTCCTTTATTGCCTATTTTTCTATGTTTTTGTGCACATTTTTGCGTTGATCCTGTATATTTTCGTTGTGGGGTGACAATATTTCAAATTTAAATGCAAACTTTTTCCTATAGTGATTGGTTGATTAATGACTTTTAAGGGCCGCGGGGGTTTACAGTTTACTATGTAATTCGAATTATATGTGCAGTGCGCGGGCTACAGTGTGTAAGGACGTCATCGCGGAAATGGATTTCGTGCTTCTAACCGGGAGTGACACTTAGGGTTACGGCAATGATCCTTTGCTACTCGGTATAGTTGTGCAGATTGTATTGTTATTGTGCCGCCTGTATCTAATTTAAATGTGTAGGGATAATTACTGTGCAATAGAGTGTGAAGGTGTCCACGCGGAAATGGATTTCGTGCTCCCTGAGATGAAGGTGTAATGGTCCGTTTTTGGCAACGCTCGCGCTGCAGCTGGTTCGTGAATGGTATGTAATTTTTGTAATAATCTTTTTATGCTGTGCCTTTTTGTGAATTTTGTTCCTTTATTGCTTATTTTTCTATGTTTTTGTGCACATTTTTGCGTTGATCCTGTATATTTTCGTTGTGGGGTGACAATATTTCAAATGTAAATGCAAACTTTTTCCTATAGTGATTGGTTGATTAATGACGGTTAAGGGGCGCGGGGGTTTACAGTTTACTATGTAATTCGAATTAAATGTGCAGTGCGCGGTCTACAGTGTGTAAGGACGTCATCGCGGAAATGGATTTCGTGCTTCTAACCGGGAGTGACACTTAGGGTTACCGCAATGATCCTTTGCTACTCGGTATAGTTGTGCAGATTGTATTGATATTGTGCCGCCTGTATCTAATTTAAATGTGTAGTGATAATTACTGTGCTACAGAGTGTGAAGGTGTCCTCGCGGAAATGGATTTCGTGCTCCCTGAGATGAAGGTGTAATTGTCCGTTTTTGGCAACGCTCGCGCTGAAGCTGGTTCGTGAATGGTATGTAATTTTTGTAATAATCTTTTTATGCTGTGCCTTTTTGTGAATTTTGTTCCTTTATTGCTTATTTTTCTATGTTTTTGTGCACATTTTTGCGTTGATCCTGTATATTTTTGTTGTGGGGTGACAATATATTTCAAATGTAAATGCAAACTTTTTCCTATAGTGATTGGTTGATTAATGACGGTTAAGTGGCGCGGGGGTTTACAGTTTACTATGTAATTCGAATTAAATGTGCAGTGCGCGGGCTACAGTGTGTAAGGACGTCATCGCGGAAATGGATTTCGTGCTTCTAACCGGGAGTGACACTTAGGGTTACGGCAATGATCCTTTGCTACTCGGTATAGTTGTGCAGATTGTATTGTTATTGTGCCGCCTGTATCTAATTTAAATGTGTAGTGATAATTACTGTGCTACAGAGTGTGAAGGTGTCCTCGCGGAAATGGATTTCGTGCTCCCTGAGATGAAGGTGTAATGGTCCGTTTTTGGCAACGCTCGCGCTGAAGCTGGTTCGTGAATGGTATGTAATTTTTGTAATTATCTTTTTATGCTGTGCCTTTTTGTGAATTTTGTTCCTTTATTGCTTATTTTTCTATGTTTTTGTGCACATTTTTGCGTTGATCCTGTATATTTTCGTTGTGGGGTGACAATATTTCAAATGTAAATGCAAACTTTTTCCTATAGTGATTGGTTGATTAATGACGGTTAAGGGGCGCGGGGGTTGACAGTTTACTATGTAATTCGAATTAAATGTGCAGTGCGCGGGCTTCAGTGTGTAAGGACGTCATCGCGGAAATGGATTTCGTGCTTCTAACCGGGAGTGACACTTAGGGTTACGGCAATGATCCTTTGCTACTCGGTATAGTTGTGCAGATTGTATTGTTATTGTGCCGCCTGTATCTAATTTAAATGTGTAGTGATAATTACTGTGCTACAGAGTGTGAAGGTGTCCTCGCGGAAATGGATTTCGTGCTCCCTGAGATGAAGGTGTAATGGTCCGTTTTTGGCAACGCTCGCGCTGAAGCTGGTTCGTGAATGGTATGTAATTTTTGTAATTATCTTTTTATGCTGTGCCTTTTTGTGAATTTTGTTCCTTTATTGCTTATTTTTCTATGTTTTTGTGCACATTTTTGCGTTGATCCTGTATATTTTTGTTGTGGGGTGACAATATATTTCAAATGTAAATGCAAACTTTTTCCTATAGTGATTGGTTGATTAATGACGGTTAAGTGGCGCGGGGGTTTACAGTTTACTATGTAATTCGAATTAAATGTGCAGTGCGCGGGCTACAGTGTGTAAGGACGTCATCGCGGAAATGGATTTCGTGCTTCTAACCGGGAGTGACACTTAGGGTTACGGCAATGATCCTTTGCTACTCGGTATAGTTGTGCAGATTGTATCGTTATTGTGCCGCCTGTATCTAATTTAAATGTGTAGTGATAATTACTGTGCTACAGAGTGTGAAGGTGTCCTCGCGGAAATGGATTTCGTGCTCCCTGAGATGAAGGTGTAATGGTCCGTTTTTGGCAACGCTCGCGCTGAAGCTGGTTCGTGAATGGTATGTAATTTTTGTAATTATCTTTTTATGCTGTGCCTTTTTGTGAATTTTGTTCCTTTATTGCTTATTTTTCTATGTTTTTGTGCACATTTTTGCGTTGATCCTGTATATTTTTGTTGTGGGGTGACAATATATTTCAAATGTAAATGCAAACTTTTTCCTATAGTGATTGGTTGATTAATGACGGTTAAGTGGCGCGGGGGTTTACAGTTTACTATGTAATTCGAATTAAATGTGCAGTGCGCGGGCTACAGTGTGTAAGGACGTCATCGCGGAAATGGATTTCGTGCTTCTAACCGGGAGTGACACTTAGGGTTACGGCAATGATCCTTTGCTACTCGGTATAGTTGTGCAGATTGTGTTGTTATTGTGCCGCCTGTATCTAATTTAAATGTGTAGTGATAATTACTGTGCTACAGAGTGTGAAGGTGTCCTCGCGGAAATGGATTTCGTGCTCCCTGAGATGAAGGTGTAATGGTCCGTTTTTGGCAACGCTCGCGCTGAAGCTGGTTCGTGAATGGTATGTAATTTTTTAATAATCTTTTTATGCTGTGCCTTTTTGTGAATTTTGTTCCTTTATTGCTTGTTTTTCTTTGTTTTTGTGCACATTTTTGCGTTGATCCTGTATATTTTTGTTGTGGGGTGATAATATTTTAAATGTAAATGCAAACTTTTTCCTATAGTGATTGGTTGATTAATGACGGTTAAGGGGCGCGGGGGTTTACAGTTTACTATGTAATTCGAATTAAATGTGCAGTGCGCGGGCTACAGTGTGTAAGGACGTCATCGCGGAAATGGATTTCGTGCTTCTAACCGGGAGTGACACTTAGGGTTACGGCAATGATCCTTTGCTACTCGGTATAGTTGTGCAGATTGTATTGTTATTGTGCCGCCTGTATCTAATTTAAATGTGTAGTGATAATTACTGTGCTACAGAGTGTGAAGGTGTCCTCGCGGAAATGGATTTCGTGCTCCCTGAGATGAAGGTGTAATGGTCCGTTTTTGGCAACGCTCGCGCTGAAGCTGGTTCGTGAATGGTATGTAATTTTTTTAATAATCTTTTTATGCTGTGCCTTTTTGTGAATTTTGTTCCTTTATTGCTTATTTTTCTTTGTTTTTGTGCACATTTTTGCGTTGATCCTGTATATTTTTGTTGTGGGGTGATAATATTTTAAATGTAAATGCAAACTTTTTCCTATAGTGATTGGTTGATTAATGACGGTTAAGTGGCGCGGGGGTTTACAGTTTACTATGTAATTCGAATTAAATGTGCAGTGCGCGGGCTACAGTGTGTAAGGACGTCATCGCGGAAATGGATTTCGTGCTTCTAACCGGGAGTGACACTTAGGGTTACGGCAATGATCCTTTGCTACTCGGTATAGTTGTGCAGATTGTATTGTTATTGTGCCGCCTGTATCTAATTTAAATGTGTAGTGATAATTACTGTGCTACAGAGTGTGAAGGTGTCCTCGCGGAAATGGATTTCGTGCTCCCTGAGATGAAGGTGTAATGGTCCGTTTTTGGCAACGCTCGCGCTGAAGCTGGTTCGTGAATGGTATGTAATTTTTGTAATAATCTTTTTATGCTGTGCCTTTTTGTGAATTTTGTTCCTTTATTGCTTATTTTTCTATGTTTTTGTGCACATTTTTGCGTTGATCCTGTATATTTTCGTTGTGGGGTGACAATATTTCAAATGTAAATGCAAACTTTTTCCTATAGTGATTGGTTGATTAATGACGGTTAAAGGGCGCGGGGGTTTACAGTTTACTATGTAATTCGAATTAAATGTGCAGTGCGCGGGCTACAGTGTGTAAGGACGTCATCGCGGAAATGGATTTCGTGCTTCTAACCGGGAGTGACACTTAGGGTTACCGCAATGATCCTTTGCTACTCGGTATAGTTGTGCAGATTGTATTGATATTGTGCCGCCTGTATCTAATTTAAATGTGTAGTGATAATTACTGTGCTACAGAGTGTGAAGGTGTCCTCGCGGAAATGGATTTCGTGCTCCCTGAGATGAAGGTGTAATTGTCCGTTTTTGGCAACGCTCGCGCTGAAGCTGGTTCGTGAATGGTATGTAATTTTTGTAATAATCTTTTTATGCTGTGCCTTTTTGTGAATTTTGTTCCTTTATTGCTTATTTTTCTATGTTTTTGTGCACATTTTTGCGTTGATCCTGTATATTTTTGTTGTGGGGTGACAATATATTTCAAATGTAAATGCAAACTTTTTCCTATAGTGATTGGTTGATTAATGACGGTTAAGTGGCGCGGGGGTTGACAGTTTACTATGTAATTCGAATTAAATGTGCAGTGCGCGGGCTACAGTGTGTAAGGACGTCATCGCGGAAATGGATTTCGTGCTTCTAACCGGGAGTGACACTTAGGGTTACGGCAATGATCCTTTGCTACTCGGTAAAGTTGTGCAGATTGTATTGTTATTGTGCCGCCTGTATCTAATTTAAATGTGTAGGGATAATTACTGTGCAATAGAGTGTGAAGGTGTCCACGCGGAAATGGATTTCGTGCTCCCTGAGATGAAGGTGTAATGGTCCGTTTTTGGCAACGCTCGCGCTGCAGCTGGTTCGTGAATGGTATGTAATTTTTGTAATAATCTTTTTATGCTGTGCCTTTTTGTGAATTTTGTTCCTTTATTGCATATTTTTCTATGTTTTTGTGCACATTTTTGCGTTGATCCTGTATATTTTTGTTGTGGGGTGACAATATATTTCAAATGTAAATGCAAACTTTTTCCTATAGTGATTGGTTGATTAATGACGGTTAAGTGGCGCGGGGGTTTACAGTTTACTATGTAATTCGAATTAAATGTGCAGTGCGCGGGCTACAGTGTGTAAGGACGTCATCGCGGAAATGGATTTCGTGCTTCTAACCGGGAGTGACACTTAGGGTTACGGCAATGATCCTTTGCTACTCGGTATAGTTGTGCAGATTGTATTGTTATTGTGCCGCCTGTATCTAATTTAAATGTGTAGTGATAATTACTGTGCTACAGAGTGTGAAGGTGTCCTCGCGGAAATGGATTTCGTGCTCCCTGAGATGAAGGTGTAATGGTCCGTTTTTGGCAACGCTCGCGCTGAAGCTGGTTCGTGAATGGTATGTAATTTTTGTAATTATCTTTTTATGCTGTGCCTTTTTGTGAATTTTGTTCCTTTATTGCTTATTTTTCTATGTTTTTGTGCACATTTTTGCGTTGATCCTGTATATTTTTGTTGTGGGGTGACAATATATTTCAAATGTAAATGCAAACTTTTTCCTATAGTGATTGGTTGATTAATGACGGTTAAGTGGCGCGGGGGTTTACAGTTTACTATGTAATTCGAATTAAATGTGCAGTGCGCGGGCTACAGTGTGTAAGGACGTCATCGCGGAAATGGATTTCGTGCTTCTAACCGGGAGTGACACTTAGGGTTACGGCAATGATCCTTTGCTACTCGGTATAGTTGTGCAGATTGTGTTGTTATTGTGCCGCCTGTATCTAATTTAAATGTGTAGTGATAATTACTGTGCTACAGAGTGTGAAGGTGTCCTCGCGGAAATGGATTTCGTGCTCCCTGAGATGAAGGTGTAATGGTCCGTTTTTGGCAACGCTCGCGCTGAAGCTGGTTCGTGAATGGTATGTAATTTTTGTAATAATCTTTTTATGCTGTGCCTTTTTGTGAATTTTGTTCCTTTATCGCTTATTTTTCTTTGTTTTTGTGCACATTTTTGCGTTGATCCTGTATATTTTTGTTGTGGGGTGACAATATTTTAAATGTAAATGCAAACTTTTTCCTATAGTGATTGGTTGATTAATGACCGTTAAGGGGCGCGGGGGTTGACAGTTTACTATGTAATTCGAATTAAATGTGCAGTGCGCGGGCTACAGTGTGTAAGGACGTCATCGCGGAAATGGATTTCGTGCTTCTAACCGGGAGTGACACTTAGGGTTACGGCAATGATCCTTTGCTACTCGGTATAGTTGTGCAGATTGTATTGTTATTGTGCCGCCTGTATCTAATTTAAATGTGTAGTGATAATTACTGTGCTACAGAGTGTGAAGGTGTCCTCGCGGAAATGGATTTCGTGCTCCCTGAGATGAAGGTGTAATGGTCCGTTTTTGGCAACGCTCGCGCTGAAGCTGGTTCGTGAATGGTATGTAATTTTTGTAATAATCTTTTTATGCTGTGCCTTTTTGTGAATTTTGTTCCTTTATTGCTTATTTTTCTATGTTTTTGTGCACATTTTTGCGTTGATCCTGTATATTTTTGTTGTGGGGTGACAATATATTTCAAATGTAAATGCAAACTTTTTCCTATAGTGATTGGTTGATTAATGACGGTTAAGTGGCGCGGGGGTTTACAGTTTACTATGTAATTCGAATTAAATGTGCAGTGCGCGGGCTACAGTGTGTAAGGACGTCATCGCGGAAATGGATTTCGTGCTTCTAACCGGGAGTGACACTTAGGGTTACGGCAATGATCCTTTGCTACTCGGTATAGTTGTGCAGATTGTATTGTTATTGTGCCGCCTGTATCTAATTTAAATGTGTAGTGATAATTACTGTGCTACAGAGTGTGAAGGTGTCCTCGCGGAAATGGATTTCGTGCTCCCTGAGATGAAGGTGTAATGGTCCGTTTTTGGCAACGCTCGCGCTGCAGCTGGTTCGTGAATGGTATGTAATTTTTTAATAATCTTTTTATGCTGTGCCTTTTTGTGAATTTTGTTCCTTTATTGCTTATTTTTCTTTGTTTTTGTGCACATTTTTGCGTTGATCCTGTATATTTTCTTTGTGGGGTGACAATATTTTAAATGTAAATGCAAACTTTTTCCTATAGTGATTGGTTGATTAATGACCGTTAAGGGGCGCGGGGGTTGACAGTTTACTATGTAATTCGAATTAAATGTGCAGTGCGCGGGCTTCAGTGTGTAAGGACGTCATCGCGGAAATGGATTTCGTGCTTCTAACCGGGAGTGACACTTAGGGTTACGGCAATGATCCTTTGCTACTCGGTATAGTTGTGCAGATTGTATTGTTATTGTGCCGCCTGTATCTAATTTAAATGTGTAGTGATAATTACTGTGCTACAGAGTGTGAAGGTGTCCTCGCGGAAATGGATTTCGTGCTCCCTGAGATGAAGGTGTAATGGTCCGTTTTTGGCAACGCTCGCGCTGAAGCTGGTTCGTGAATGGTATGTAATTTTTGTAATTATCTTTTTATGCTGTGCCTTTTTGTGAATTTTGTTCCTTTATTGCTTATTTTTCTATGTTTTTGTGCACATTTTTGCGTTGATCCTGTATATTTTTGTTGTGGGGTGACAATATATTTCAAATGTAAATGCAAACTTTTTCCTATAGTGATTGGTTGATTAATGACGGTTAAGTGGCGCGGGGGTTTACAGTTTACTATGTAATTCGAATTAAATGTGCAGTGCGCGGGCTACAGTGTGTAAGGACGTCATCGCGGAAATGGATTTCGTGCTTCTAACCGGGAGTGACACTTAGGGTTACGGCAATGATCCTTTGCTACTCGGTATAGTTGTGCAGATTGTGTTGTTATTGTGCCGCCTGTATCTAATTTAAATGTGTAGTGATAATTACTGTGCTACAGAGTGTGAAGGTGTCCTCGCGGAAATGGATTTCGTGCTCCCTGAGATGAAGGTGTAATGGTCCGTTTTTGGCAACGCTCGCGCTGAAGCTGGTTCGTGAATGGTATGTAATTTTTTTAATAATCTTTTTATGCTGTGCCTTTTTGTGAATTTTGTTCCTTTATTGCTTATTTTTCTTTGTTTTTGTGCACATTTTTGCGTTGATCCTGTATATTTTTGTTGTGGGGTGATAATATTTTAAATGTAAATGCAAACTTTTTCCTATAGTGATTGGTTGATTAATGACGGTTAAGGGGCGCGGGGGTTTACAGTTTACTATGTAATTCGAATTAAATGTGCAGTGCGCGGGCTACAGTGTGTAAGGACGTCATCGCGGAAATGGATTTCGTGCTTCTAACCGGGAGTGACACTTAGGGTTACGGCAATGATCCTTTGCTACTCGGTATAGTTGTGCAGATTGTATTGTTATTCTGCCGCCTGTATCTAATTTAAATGTGTAGTGATAATTACTGTGCTACAGAGTGTGAAGGTGTCCTCGCGGAAATGGATTTCGTGCTCCCTGAGATGAAGGTGTAATGGTCCGTTTTTGGCAACGCTCGCGCTGCAGCTGGTTCGTGAATTGTATGTAATTTTTTTAATAATCTTTTTATGCTGTGCCTTTTTGTGAATTTTGTTCCTTTATTGCTTATTTTTCTTTGTTTTTGTGCACATTTTTGCGTTGATCCTGTATATTTTCTTTGTGGGGTGACAATATTTTAAATGTAAATGCAAACTTTTTCCTATAGTGATTGGTTGATTAATGACCGTTAAGGGGCGCGGGGGTTGACAGTTTACTATGTAATTCGAATTAAATGTGCAGTGCACGGGCTACAGTGTGTAAGGACGTCATCGCGGAAATGGATTTCGTGCTTCTAAGCGGGAGTGACACTTAGGGTTACCGCAATGGTCCTTTGCTACTCGGTATATTTGTGCAGATTGTATTGTTATTGTGCCGCCTGTATCTAATTTAAATGTGTAGTGATAATTACTGTGCTACAGAGTGTGAAGGTGTCCTCGCGGAAATGGATTTCGTGCTCCCTGAGATGAAGGTGTAATGGTCCGTTTTTGGCAACGCTCGCGCTGCAGCTGGTTCGTGAATGGTATGTAATTTTTTTAATAATCTTTTTATGCTGTGCCTTTTTGTGAATTTTGTTCCTTTATTGCTTATTTTTCTATGTTTTTGTGCACATTTTTGCGTTGATCCTGTATATTTTCTTTGTGGGGTGACAATATTTTAAATGTAAATGCAAACTTTTTCCTATAGTGATTGGTTGATGTAATTTTTGTAATAATCTTTTTATGCTGTGCCTTTTTCTGAATTTTGTTCCTTTATTGCCTATTTTTCTATGTTTTTGTGCACATTTTTGCGTTGATCCTGTATATTTTCGTTGTGGGGTAACAATATTTCAAATGTAAATGCAAACTTTTTCCTATAGTGATTGGTTGATTAATGACGGTTAAGGGGCGTGGGGGTTTACAGTTTATATGTAATTCGAATTAAATGTGCAGTGCGCGGGCTACAGTGTGTAAGGACGTCATCGCAGAAATGGATTTCGTACTTCTAAGCGGGAGTGACACTTAGGGTTACCGCAATGATCCTTTGCTACTCGGTATAGTTGTGCAGATTGTATTGTTATTGTGCCGTCTGTATCTAATTTAAATGTGTAGTGATAATTACTGTGCTACAGAGTGTGAAGGTGTCCTTGCGGAAATGGATTTCGTACTTCTCACCGGGAATGATACTTATGGTCACAGCAATGATCCTTTGTTATGCGTTATAGTTGTGTAGAGTATATTGTTAATGTTATTGTGCCGCCTGTACCTGTTTAAATGTGTAGCGATAATTGCTGTGCTACAGAGTGTGACGGTGTCCTCGCGGAAATGGATCCGTTTTTGAGATTACTGCAGCTGGTTTGTGTGTGGTATGATCAAGATTATTTAATGCTTGTATTTGGTGCTAATAATACGGTACTGAAGACTCATGAGTCATGATATAGCGGATAGTAGTTCGTATGTACTTTCGATGCTTCCACATGTGCAGGTATAAAGTCTTTATAAAACGTTAATGAAAGCTGTCTGATTTCAAATTCATGATGTTGTAATTCGATCCCAATCACATTCCACTTAAGATAAATTTTTCTCAAGTAAAAAGAGCTGTCGATAGTCATTAAAGTTTGCGTTCTGGTTGGATTGTTAATTGACATCTAACCCCACCCTACCCAAAATTCCGATTTAGTTGAGGGAATTTCATCCCCACCGAAGTGATGTTCAACGTGGCAAACATCGCGTCCACACGTGAAAAGATGACTTGTTTCCAAAAAATTGTTACGGATTCTACCACAATGGTGAGTATGAGGTCTGACAAATTTTAATGATTTTCTTGCCCACATGTCCATTGAATGCTTCGTGTGTGTGTGAATTTTTGGACGTTCTTGTCACGATTCTTCAAGTTGGGCTTGAACGGTGAATTATGTTCTTTGTAGGTGCTTCAGTTTAGGAATAAAGTAGTGTAGTGCCCCTGGCCTTGTAGCCATCTACAAACTCAGGGTTGAGTAGTTGGAGAGGTTAAATAAAAACACGAACGATTCACTATCATTTAAAAGAGGAGGTGGAGCAGTTCTGATTAAGAGCAGCACGAAAAGTCCACAGGTCAGATACCCTTATTAAAGGGTCTCTAAAAATTTATAGTAAGCGTACTGGAACTTTGGTAGCATACTTTTTGAATCGGTAGTTTAGTTTGTGGACTAAGAATTTTTATAACTTCCTTCCGGTTCAAGGCACTTGGTACAGAAACTTAACTTATTCAACCTCGTCCTTGCGTATTTCTATCCAGAAGCTCAACAACTCCTTAGGATCCATCTCGAACTTCTTCTATTCTAACGCTGAACTTTGTGCATTAGCGTAACTAGGAAAGGGAGTGGGAAACAACATCTGGAGCTCTAGGAGCACCCTTTGGAGACAGTAATCCTACCGACTGTGCCAAATGTCGAGAACCTTATCGAATTGATTGTAAGAATAACGGCTAACAAGTACAAAAATCGCTGCGACCAGATTAACAGTTGGCTATTACCAATTTACTGACAAGAGTTCCTCTCTCCTTTCAATGAGAACCATGACTTTAGGTTAATAATGTTTTTGCAAGTTTGATCTTCAACTAAGAAATCCTCCATTTGTAGGAAAATTTTTGCGAAAATGTGGAAATTGGGAATAGGACAATAAGAGATCCGCCCAGATTTTTTACTTTTCATCCAAAATTGAATTCATAAAAATAATAACGCGTAGGTACGTGTTTCCAGCACCTTAAGGCGAATGAAATGCACAGATGAAGTTAACTAGGGAAATACAAAATGGAACTGGAGGGAAGTGCAAATAAACTAAGAAAATTGAATGGTTTTTCTGGGAAGTTTGGTAATGAAAGAAAGTGCACACTTTGGGGCACATTTCGTTGAAATTTGTAGGATCCTGCATTCTTGAAAATTCATCATGTTTAGTGTACCCCTCAGTATGGTGACTTAATCCTAAAAGACTTACGTTTTTGCTGACGAATGGACAAAATCTTCAACAGAACACTATAAATTTGCACTTTCGTTCCAGTTGCTTAAGCCCATGGTGATTTACCGTGACTATTGTCTTATTGGGAACTTAGTCTGTTGTTAGTTTATGCCTTTGCTGTTGTGATCACTTCCTCACAAGGATCAAAATACCGGTTTGCCATCCTTTGTGCAAGGACTAAGGACCAAGGACCGCTTATGGCCAGGGGAGGTTCCTATTTAAATCTGGTAATTATAGTGGCCTTATTGAACCGTGACAAAATGCACCGGGAAGTGTGTTATGAAAGACCGAGATCGATCCTGCAACATTTCTCAGTAGTATCCTCCTTGCCCAGTTTCAATGTACCTAATTATTCTTCTGTATCTGTGAAAATCCACTAAAGAGGTGTCTCTAGGATTCAATTCGATTTTGTTAACGGAAACACTGATTTCAAGGAGAAAAAAGCAATTAACAAATAATGCCAAGAAGGTTATACAGGGTGTGCCAATCTTACGACAAAGTTCAGTATGTGGCTTATTTCAAGAGATAACAAAAAATGTTGTCAAGAAAAATAATAGATGTCTTTAAGGACCATATATCGAAATAATCTTGAGCGATACAGGGTGTTACATAACTCCGTTACAAACCAAACATATGGTTTTTTAAATGAGAGCCCCTGGATATTATTCCAAATTCGGAAGGTCCATATTTTTTCGAATCTTTTGATATAAGGTTTTGCTAATTTTATACAGAGTCCTTTAAAAGTTATGGACACGTTCATGTTAAAATCGTAGCTAAATCAATTTTTTACCGAAGCGTAATATGATGTAATATCCCCTCATTCGATTAAATTTCAATTATTTTCTCTTTTGTGTACAGGGTGGATCGAATCTCAGAACTTTCATTTTCTTTCTTCTTTTAAATGGAACACCCTGCATTTAATAACACAAATAGAATCTTTTATTAAGTATGTTGCTTTAATTTTTGTTCAGCATTTATCTACAATAAATATTACAAAGTATCTCTGTTTTATGAACTTTAGGTATAGGAAATGCTTAACAAAAATTAAAGCTACAAATCAAAGATTGTATTTGTGCTATTAAATACAGGGTGTTTCATGTAAAAGACGAAACGTCTGAGATTGGAAATATGGTCCTTAAAGACATATATTATTTTTCTTAACAACATTTTTGATATCTCTTGAAATAAGCCATATAGGTACCGAACTTTGTCATAAGATTCGTACACCCTGTATGCATAACTAATAGGATTCACCTTTGACCGTTTGCTTTATTATTATTTTTCAATAACAAGCGTAATTTAATACGTGATATGTAAATTTATAATAGTTAAAAGGACTAATTAAATAAATAATTATAAAATCTCAAGGCAACACAGGCAACACAGAATTAGCTGTCCTTGTCCCATTAGACGATTAGACGGTGTTGTTTTACGAAACTCGCCATTTATCGAAAGTCAAGTATAGATACGAAGCGTTATCTTATCTCCCAGTGCATTTATTTGTCTTTCTTATTGCGTAGGTACATTAAAGATGGAGAGGTGGCTAGGAAAGGTTGCTGTAGTGACAGGAGTTTCGGCAGGAATTGGCGCTGCTGTTGCCACACAATTGGTGGAAGCGGGATTAAAGGTAGGTTTTTGTGTGAAAACCCTTATTATAACCTTTACCTTGTAGGTAGTTGGACTGGCGAGACGCAAAGAGAAATGTGAAGAACTGAGTAAGAGCTTGGCAGGGAAGAAAGGTGAATTTGTCTATGTAACAGCGGATGTTTCAAAGGAAGATGATGTTCTGAGGGCGTATGAGTGGATCGAACGTAATGTTGGTCCGGTACACATTTTAGTAAACAACGCAGGTGTGGCAAGGGCTACAACGTTAGTGGATGGAGAAACGAATCTGTGGAAAGAAGTTTTTGATACCAATGTGCTTGGACTATGCATGATGACCAGAGAAGCCGTTCGAAATATGCGAAAAAATAAAGTGGACGGTCATATCATTCACATTAATAGCTTAAGTGGACACAGAATCGCCTATCATTCAACAATGAATGTTTATCCAGCCAGTAAGTACGCTGTTACAGCGTTAACAGAAACTCTTCGACAAGAATTGAACTCCATCGGAAGCAAAATTAAAATAACTGTAAGTTGGTACCTATTCATATAATCATGCAATCAAACATTTCTTTTCCAGTCTGTCAGTCCTGGCGTGGTGGATACAGAAATACTAAGGGTTGGTGCGCTTCAGGATTATGTAAAGCTTGTAGTTGGTGCTAATAATCCAATGCTGAAACCTCAAGATATAGCGGATAGTATTTCATACATACTTTCGACGCCTCCACATGTGCAGGTACAATGTCTTAATAAAATGATGAAAGCTAAGGTTTCCGATTTCAGATTCATGAAGTTATAATGCGACCCCAAGGACAGTCCACTTAAGCTAAATTTGTAAATTGTACTCTAGTAAAGTAGTTGTCGATAGTCACATTAAAGTTGGCATTCTTTTTGTATTGTTAATCGAAATCTAGGAATAGCTGGACTAGCATCAACTACTGTGGTTATATTACCACTACCCTCACTAAAATTCAGATTTAGCTGACAGAATTCCACCCCCATCGAACGTGAAAAGAGGGCATGTTCGCAAAAAATGGTTTCGGGTTCCAACCGGTACAGTAGGTAAACACTCTTGCTTTAGACTACCAAGGTAGCTAGCAGCGTTTCTATTGAGAATATTTTAATCAAAATTTTGATGATTTTCTTGTCCACATGTTCATAGAAAGCTTCGAGTGTGGGGTTTTTGGACGTTCTTGTCACTATTCTTCAAGTTGGGTTGGAAGAGTAAATAAGAAATAAGGTAGTGTCGTTCCCCTGACCCCTGACCTTGTAGCTATTCAAAAACCCAGGGATGAGTAGTTGGAAACGTAACCCTTAGAATCCCGCTGTGCAGCTTACCATCATTCGGAAGAGGAGGTGGATCTCATCGTTCGTCTTTGAAAAATGTCAATAGGTAAATATACATTTGGCGCAATTGAACCAGCTGACCATCACAATACGCATATTACCCTTCCTTATTCATGCAACGGTAACTTTACTGTTTAATAGAAGCTTCCTATATAACTGCTCCTTATCTTAATGTGAATTATTCTCAGTAAATCTTACTACTCTCACAGTCCCAGGTAAACGTTCATACATTTTGTGGCATATTCACCCAAACTTCCACTGACTGCTCAGAACAGAATGTTCCAATATGGACGTAAAAGCTGGTACCTACCTAGATAACATCATAACCATTAGTAAAATCATCGAATTTCACCTGGACATGCACCGTGCCTCTTACAACCCCTCTCGTCCCCCTCCCGTATTATGGAGGCAGAGGTTGAAAACGCTCGATCCGAAGAGGTTAGGCCTACGACTTGACAGAGTGATCAAGATCCAGAAAAAATGCTGCTCCCGAATCGAAGAAGTGCGATCTCTCCAAAGCCATACCAATGGACGTTTGGACGGAAACACGAAAGCAAGGTAGTTCACAATTCGTTTAATAGGACATCCCAGACCTTATCCTTCACCAATGATAAATTCGAATCACTATATTGCAAAGGTGTATCGCATTCTTTGCTCTTGGGATTCAGACGTGATTGAAAAATGCATGAAAGTGAAAAGGTCTACAGCTGTCGAGGGAATAATGATGTAGCATTTGAATATTTGAACAACCCTTTTCTTTCGAAAATGTGGATGTGCGGTAGTGGAAGGGATTTGATGTTTCAGAATGTTAAGGGTACGTTGGAAAAAGTAACAGTTACAGAACTTTTTGATCAAACGAAAATGCTATTGCCCTGCATAAGTGACTATGTGCACACATCGCTAATGACTCATATAAGGATTTACTTTCGTAATGTTCGATCACCCCCTACATGGATCGTTTCAGTTGGACAAGTGCGGGACACTCACAAAGTATGTGTTGTGCCGTCTCGTCGTCTGTGTAATCTTCTACAAGTCTACAAGATGGTGGTTTTACTAAGCCCATGCGGTGCATGTGCTTAACAGTGCCCAGAAAGTATGTCCACAAGTAGCCGCAGGTTCTTTCTGGATAGCCCTGTGCAAAAATTGAGTACCATTGAAGGCTTGGTGGATTTCACTTACTGATGTCCTTTTTAGGTTGCATTGAATTTATAATGAAGGGTAATGGATTGAAGGAATTTCTATCTACACACCAAACCAGGTTTATAAAATGCTAACTGGACAGGCGCATTCTGGAGTCATTCGTGGACACCTGGTGCAATTAGCTCTTGCCAAAGTTACATTAGTTTTAGCGACGTAGAGCCAAGTGTCATTGAATTCATTTTTTTGGAGGTTTCCAGACAACCTTCCAATACGAGAGACGATTGAAAACAAATGTATATTCAGAAACATGTCAAAAAAACAGCAGCAGGTGCAGGAAGTGGAGAAAATCGAACTTACGCAAAGTCCTGCTAAATTTATTTGCAGAGTGTCTCAAGAGTTTGTCCTACCAAACTGTTTAAGACAAGAATCCCCATTAGGCACGACTGGGAGAATAATTCCAATAAAACAAAAATGAATGGAATCGTGTACTACACAGACGGTTTGAAAACCACTAAGGGCACTGGCTCTGGAGTGTATTGGAGCAATAGACGGGGCTGCAAGATTTCTGTAAGCCTAGGACAAAAAGCGACAGTGTTCCAAGCCGAAAACCTTTATAGTTACAGACAGCAAAGCAGCGATTCTAGCACTAGACTCATAGGGCTAGTCTTTGAATGCCCACAAATGCTGAACACACTAGGTAGTGCAACTCAGTCACACTAGTGTGGGCACGCGAAAATCGCACGTAACCAGGTTGCTGACGAGCTTGCGAGAATGGCAAGCGCAACACAACTCATAGGACCCGAACCGTCCTGTGGGATTACATATAACACAGCCAAAAATGAGATTCAAGCAATACTCACGAAAGAGCATTGCAGACACTGCAGGAAGAAGATAAAACTTGTGACAGAGATCGCCACAGGCCACTGTCGCCTGAACAAACACCTGCTTAACATGAGGCTGACCGATAGCCTGGTATGCAGGGATTGTGGTGAGGTCGATAAAACGCCCTATCACGTTATTTGCCCACGTGAAGCATTCACAAAGGCAAGGGACCACCTACTTGAAATTGAAAAGATTACACAAGAGGTAACGAAGATTCGCCCTACTAAAATCCTGAACTTTGTTAAAGATACAGGTATTCTGGAGCACAGTAGACCAAAAGAGTATAGGAACCAATTGGGGCAATCCCTAGTAATAATAATAATAATAATAATCTCAAGAGAAAATCGCATTATTCCAGAGCTACCATTCGTTCATTAGTATTTAATACGTTACTATGGGCACAAACAATGGGAGAGTTTTAGTGTTTTTATATTCTAAGGTTTAGAGTTATCACAACACAGTTACACAGATTTACATTTGGTTCATATTTAAACTTTCATTAAAGGATAAACAGTCACCAGATCACTGTTAGTTAAACGTTCAATTAAGCTGATTCAGTACAATTGGAGCTGGTTTGCGTGGCCGATTGTACTGACGGGGGTTTATACATAGAAATTCCTTTATAATTCTCCTGAAGTAAGGCAACACAGTTTTGCTTTATTGGGTTTGTACAGGAACGTATTTAAATACATTATTAGCATACTGCATAAAAAACTGACTTAATATTTCTTCAAATTCCGCTTGAGTCTCACCAAAGAAGACGTCCCAATTCTGATTTAGAGCTATATTAAATGCTTCGGTTAGATCTTTACGTTCTCGGAAGATGTCCTGCATATCGAACGTAATTAACTTCGGATCCAGCTTCACCGAAAATGATGTAAGGCTGTAATGTGGTGCACCATTCTTTTCGACAACTTCACCATCTAATACCATGTCAAAGGTAATATTCTCTAAAAAAAAATGTAGGTTACCCTTTCTTTAGACAGTACTTTTTAAATAATCTTCGATCAGAAACAACGGTTCTTTGTAAACGATAATGACAATACAATATGGAAAAACTCAAAGTATGATGAGTAAAAATCAGTAACCGCTTGCTGTTAGTGAAATGGAAGAAATCCACCATGTTGACATGATTTTATGCATCGCTTACTGAAAAGAGTATTTTTTTCCCTCGGGAAATACAGTGTTCCGACTAAAAAGTCGACTTGGTATAGACAATTGGAATCTTTGGGAAAATCCTTGCCTCGGTCCTCCAGGGGAGAGATGAAATGGGCTCTCTGAATGAATGGATTAAAATGGGACTTACTGAATCTAATTATCGCCTTTCCTCCACCATCTATGGTAAATAACAACAATTTCCCCTTTAGATTGTAATTCATAACTCCCAGTATCTCCTCTACACCTGCAAACATTGTGGCATAAAACCTCTCAGTGGTAGCAGTCGCACTGAAAACCGACGACTTTAGAAAACAAGCGTTACTCCACAACTTTCCATACTTAATCTTATGTATAACTGCATCCGTCACGTTGTACACATGAATATCGTTAAAGTTGATGGTAAACTCCCCCTTTTCAATTGTGGCATTTGGAATTATCACGGGATCCAGAGGTGGTGCATCAATTTCCCGTAGCCCTAGAAGAGCAATGTGTGACTATATACAATCATTTTTTGACAACTTACCGTTTTTCATTTGATGTAGGGCACTTAAGACGGCGTCGTAAAGGCATTCGTTTAAATTTGGCGCAAAATGATCGCATATCTTGAAGTTTGAAGCTAAAATTGGACCATTAATTTAATGTTGAACGAGAATTGAGTTACTGACGCAATCGCTTCGATACGGTGAGCGCAATCAAAACTGTTAGTACTCCAAGGCTGATCTTCATCTTGTTTGTGATGGTTTGACTACGAATGCTTGACTTTATCCTCGTCTTAATTAACATTGCTTAAATTAAGGTCATAGGTATTTCCCGTACCTTTTTCAATTGTATAATAATGGTATAATAATAATAATCAATGGTATAATTTTAATCTAATAAAATTATTATTTAAAGCAATTAATTAGTAGACCAGTGAAGGTTGAACTTGTTTTATGAATACTTAAAATGCAAAAAATCCTAAATTTATGCACGTCAAAGGTATTAATCGTAACATTTGGATTTACGATCTTAGTTTTATTAATCAACATGGTTTTACGTAATACCTACGGTTCAAACATTTTAGTACAAAAATTGTCTTCCCTACCTCAAAGACTCATAAAAATGCGAAAGAAGGACACTAAATCACATTCCAGGTTCTGCACTGCATGCCTTGGTACACTCGACTCAAAGAGCACTAGCAGATGACATTAATACTTAAGCGACTGAATCAGAATCTTCACTCTCACTGCTTCAATTACCTTCGGTTTTTCTTCTTGGCACGATTGGCTTTGAACATTTCACCTGCTTCTGTAATTTCTTACGTGATTTTGGTTTCACGATTCCACTTCGCTTGTGTTTTACAAGATCATCCTTGATTGGCGTGGTTGTCAGAATTTTTTACTTTTCCTTCCAGTAGAACTTACAATACCGGAATTCCGGGATTTCGAAAACCGGGATCCCGGACAAAATTGATGCAGTATTTAAAACCGGTATTCATACGTAAATACCGGTATTTCGGTATTACTTTAATTTTATTTTAGTATAAAATATTTTGGATGAATGATATTTAGAAAGTTCATACAGGATGATTTATATCAAAGTTGCATTTCTTTAATGGAACCCCCTGTATATTCCTTGGTCAATTCTAGTGCGACTTTGTGTCAGAAATTACTACGTGAATTGACAAAATTTGTTTTTTTAATGGCACTGCCAATTTTTCTTTGTTACGTTTTTATTTTTGAACTATGAACTTACAAAATTATCATTCCGAGTTCATTATTTCAAATTTCAATTTTGAATTTAATTTATACTTTCTAACCTTAAGTAGCAGTAATATTTTGCGTTTCAAATTTTGAAATTTGAATTTTCAAATTATAATTTAGGATTCATTAGCATTTCTGTTTTGAATAGGAAATTTTTGAATTTTATTTGAATTTATATTTTATACATATTTACATTTTTGAATAACTTGAATACTTTGAATTTGGAATTTTGAACTTTGAATTTCTAATTTACGCGTTTTTTATTTTTATGTTATAGTTTCAGCAGTAAAAAAAGTCAATACCGGGATCCCGGGATTCACTTGATTGAATACCGAAAACCGGCATTCAAAATTTCTTCCGGTATTGTAAGCTCTACCTTCCAGCTATTCGGCATGCTTTTCTACCAACTGGACTTTGGAAACAGTGTGCATTAACCACGAGGATACTATGGACTGTTGTGGTGTTGGTGCAGTTGAGATTGGTGGAAGGCGACTAACATTTTTGAAGGCAATGAATCGATGTCGTCAAGTAGTACATCCTTATTAAACGGAAATGTGCCACTTTTTTCAAATCCTTTGGTGCCTTTCTAAGTAGCGACTTTCTAGAAAACTTTGCAGCTCAGTTCTACACTGTCATAAACTGTTATGCTTTCACCGACATGTGCAGTCATATAAAAGTTACACTCACTGCTTCTTCAATGGACCAAAGAAAGCATTCGATGACTGAGTAGTGTTAAAGTGGTTTTCTCTGGTCGTAAGTCTACACATCCGAGTGTTAAAACCTCTTTCGGAGCCTACAATTCGTCGCACTTGTTTCTTGGTCACTTCTTGGGCTTTCTAAACCGTCCTTATTCTGGATTCATCAAAAGTGTCATTATTTTCCATTTGGTAGGTCATAGAAGTGGTTAACCTGATTTTTATTAAAACTATAAGACCGGTTGCCACAGGTTTTCGCACTTAGGGTCTCGCCTTTTCCTGCTCGCTTTAATAACAGCATTTCTTACAACAGGTACGATCAATTTTTCAACTAATATCAATACGTTGGTGACAATGCGGATAAATTTAATCGATTTTGATTGGTTCGTGCGATTGCCTGATTCAAAATTGTACAATTTTACGTGAATCACTGCCGTTAGGTAACTACAAGCTTACTTAAACGTGAAAATAAGCCTAACTAGTTTTAACAAAAAAAAAAACGTCGGCCGTTCTGTACAACACTGTTAATATATTAACGATTTTTGTAGTGATCGGTAGTGTGTTTAAATAAATTTCGAAAGTGGCTCTACACGTCTCGCGTTCGTGTTTTTGAATTTAAGAATCTATGCCTGTGTAATTACTTAATTAATTAAATCATATAAACGTTGTTTAATTGTGGTTCTGGATTCCAGGAAAACAGTACACGGAATAGCGGTGTAAGGTAAGTGATTTTTTTCTATTCCCGCTAAATTTTTTTTTTGCTCGTTAAATGGTAACGAGGGCGCATAGAAAAAAATACAGGTTGTCGAATTTAAAAGGATTTAGGCATGTAAATATAATAAATTGATTGAATAGAAATTCGAAAGAAAATCGTTTTTTTAGCTCATAACGTTTTTAATAGCCACACGTAAGGTACTTTTAAACATTTTTTAAATCTCAACAGGTCAAATAGCATAAAAAATCGGATCTCATTGACATTATTTTTGAATAATTAATTGGTTAGGGCCGTTAGGTTTATACTGCTAGTTGTCGGGATAAATGTTAGTATTTGTCCTTATAAGCAATAATCGGTTCAGATTATAAATTATTGATCGTAACGTTCAAATTTTTTATTCTACAACCGTCACTGAACACACTGTATATGAAAAGTTAATACGATTACTGCTCTTCACTCATTTAAAAGCACAATGATCGATGATTTGGGCACATTAATATGTTTTTTGTATATTATTTGAATGTATTGACAATTTGTGTAAATTTTTGCTTTACAGGAAGCACAAGGTAGGTCATTATTTTTGATATGTTTATTGAATTGCTTTTTATGTTGGTTAGCCCAAATAATGTGCGTGTACAAAATTGAATACTTATTTGAAAAATTACAATTGAAATTAACAAGGTTAACTTATAAATGAGCAGAACAGCTCGTACAGAATAACAAATAGGTATAGCTCGTATGACATAACTTAAAATATCCCTACACTGATCATTTAACTCCACGCTCCACATCCCCCTTACAAAATATCCACAATCCATATTTTTGATTAGTATCCTTTTGCAATTTTCACAAAAGCTTCAGCAAATCCGTTACTTTGAGGATAGCGAGGACTAGCGAGGTGTGGTGTATGAGGCCATATTCCTTAGCAAACTGCTGAAATGGAGACGTCCCAATGGGATGAAATTACGGTCCATTATCAGAAATTACTTCCTCTGGGACCCAATGCCTTGAAAAAACTTCTTCAGGACTGCTGTGCTTAAACTTTTCAATTCTTCCACCTCAGGGTAACGGGAGTAGTAGTCAACAACAACGATCAATCAACGACCGTGAGTCTTAAATAAGTCCATTCCAAGGCGCTGCCAAGGACGAGAAGGGAAATCCCAAGGCTTAAAGGTTCCTTTCTTCCTGTCTTTCCTGCAATATCCTCAGATATACCTGGCCACAAGCATGATTCACGTGCTCGGGCTCTGCATTTGACAACTCCAAGATGTCCCCAATGTATCCTTCCCAAAATTTCTTCACGTAATTTAATAGGGATGACGATTCGGGTGTTCTTGAGAAGTAATTTATTGTGAAGAGATAGTTCATCTCGTACTGTCCAGTATTTCCTAAGCTGATGTTCTACTTTCTGTATTTTCTCAGGCCACTCGCTAAGACAGTACTTCATCACTGACTTGATTACTACGTCTTCTTGCTGTCCTCTCCAAATTTAGCTGAGTTTCTCATCAATACATGGTAGACCAGAAACGATGTGACAAACATAAGCAGCCACTTCATCCTCCAGTTCCTAAAGTGCACGGCTCAGAGCATCAGCAGTCAACTGCTTACCAGGTTCATATCCAATATCATAAAAGTATGTCATCATTCGGATACGGAATCGCTGTAGAGACGGAGACAAATCATCCACACTTTTCGTAGTAAGAATTGGACGAAGAAGAGGTTTGTGATAAGTCTCAATGTGGAAATGTTTTCCAAGGAGAAAGTCGCGGATTCCTTTTCAATTTGGGCATAGCGTTCTTGAGCTGACATAAGTATTCGCGATGCATATGCCACTGGTTGGAAGCTTCCATCGTATTGCTTTTGTAACACTATAGCACCGAGTCCATACGATGAGGCATTCGAAGATACAATAGTATTTCGGTTGCGGTGAAATAGCTTAAGGACTGGCTCCTTCTTTAAAATCTTCAGAATTTTTAGATATGACGACTGTTGGCAAACTCTCGATCCAATTTTGTAAGCTCATTTGACGGTTTACTATAATGGTTGAAAGATGTGGAATGAACCTTCCAAGAAAATTTGCCATTCCAAGGAACCGTCGTACACCAGAAACATCAGTGGGTGGGCTCATTTTTATAATAGCATCCAGCATCCACCTTAGTAGGGTCAGGGCGCACTTCAGTTTCATCCAAGAGATGAACAAGAAATTTGAAACTGGCTACTCCTATTTCACATTTGTCTGCATTAAGAATGACACCAGTATTCTACAGTCGTTTCAAGACTGTACGAAGACGATTGTCATGCTGTTGCGTATTACTTCCATATACTAGGATATCATCCACATGAATCAGGACACCTTGAAGACTGTCGAGTATTTCCGTCATCCGTTTCTGGAAGTGTTCCGGAGCTGAAGTGATTCCAAGGGAAGGTCGTCTGTACCGGAGTCTATCAAAGAGTGTGATGAAAGTAGTGAGAGACCTGGATTCAGGAGAAAGAAGAATTTGATAGAATCCAGAATTAGCATCCAATTTAGAGAATACACGGGCTTCAGCCAACTGGCCAAGTGTGTGTTCCACAACAGGCATTGGATAGTATTTTGTTTGGTTTCGTAGCGGTGACTAACGGTGCACACCAATCTGAGGGCTCATCAACCTTTTCAATAACTCCCTCGGTGAGCATGTTGTCGAGTTTTTGCTTCACTTTTTCCATGAGGGGAATCGGTACACGTCTCGGAGAATGAAGAGCGAACGGTTTGGCATCATCTTTTAACTTTATTGTATAAGGGAAGTCCATTTTGCCTAGTTCAACGAAACGTTCTGGGAACTCAGCTTTCACATTGACACGAACCAGTGTTCATTTGATACAAGGTACTACCCAGAATTTGAAGGGTGCAGAGATCGTAAAAGGTCTTTAGTTATTGGATACTGAAGCTGCTGCGTGTATTAATGGCCTCCAATCATCCACTTTGATCACTGATGGAATTAATAGCGATGACTTAAGATAAATTATAAAAATAACCAAATCTCTCTTGTTCTCTTTGGGTGGGTCTTTTTGATAATGTAGAACCAGTTCTAATAAACCTAACAGACGACTTTCTAACTTTAGGCAACATTGCACCAAGGAGGCTATCGTTCATAATCAAGAATAAGCTTATGGGAAATACTTTTAACGAGCAACTAGTACAGAGAAAAAGGAAACACTTTATTGCACTTTTATAGGAACGTACTTAAACACATGATCAACGTATTTCATAAAAAACTGACCCAACATCTCTTCAAATTCCACCCGAGTCTCGTCAAAGAAAACCTTCCAATTATCGTTTAGGACCGCATTAAATGACTCGCTTAGCCGTTTATATCCTCGGAAGACGTCCTGCATGTTGTAAGTAATTAATTCGGGTTCTAACTTTACCGTTAACGTCTTAAGTTTGTAATGGAGGACGCCATGCCTTTCGACAATCTCGGCATTTAATACCATGTGAGATTTGATATTTTCTACAAAATTTGGGTTTACCGACTTCCCTCATTCGGGCAGTGGCAACTTACTGAATTTAATAATCGCCTTTCCTC
Source organism: Pyrocoelia pectoralis (assembly GCA_036250285.1). Taxonomy (NCBI): domain Eukaryota; kingdom Metazoa; phylum Arthropoda; class Insecta; order Coleoptera; family Lampyridae; genus Pyrocoelia; species Pyrocoelia pectoralis. Next base: position 40,226,303 of record CM070080.1, read on the forward strand.
CACCATCTATAGTAAATAATAAGCTGCCTTTTAGTTTGTAGTTCATAATCCAAAGTATTTCTTCTACGCTTACCAGCATTGTTACATAAAAGCGATTGGGAGTAATAGTTGCGCTGAAAGAAAACCAATTTAGAGACCTAGGCCTAGGTACGCGTTAGTTCCATACTTTATATTGTGTATAACTGCGTCTGTTATATTGTACAGGTGGATATCGTTAAAGTTCATAATAAATTCGCCCTTTACCAAGGTAGCATTTGGGATTACCAGGGGATCTAAAGGAGGTGCGTCAATTTCAGGTAGACCTGAAATAGAGGCATTGAGTAACAGTTTTATTTTTGGGCACCTACCGTTTCTCATGTGACGTATGGCACTGGCAACGGCTTCGGTTAGGCATTCATTTAAATTGGGATCAAGATGAGCGCAGATCTTAAAGTTTGAAGCTAAAATTTTTCGTTTAGTTTAATGTTTGACTGAGGATGAACTCACGTAGTTTTTTCGAAACGGTAAGTGAAATCAAAATTGATAGTACTGCCACGCTCGTCTTCATCATGAACGTTTTGGCTGCGAACTGTACTTCTTCATTAATACAACGAACATCATGGATATTTTTTAGAATAATTTTAAAGGGGACTGAAATAGTTTATTGCGAAATAATTGAAGGTTGAGCTTTGTTTATTTATACATAAAATTATTTTAGAGGTAAATATTTCTGCATACAAAGCAACATCTCGGGAAAGTTAGTTTTGTACTTGAAGTTTGCTTGATGTGCAGTAGAGCATGATACAAAACATCAATCCCATGACAGCTAACCAAGTTTAGCAAGACAGGCGCGTCGTTTTCTGTTCGAAGGGGTGGGGTTGTACGCGACGAACGAGCGGCAGGCGCTTAAAGCTACCGGGCGCTTGTTGTCTGATATTCAGGATGGGGTAGCGAGGAATCTATACGGCAAGATTCTGGATTTCGATGGGGGAGTGGGAAATCCCATGCGCACCTAGGCCATCTATTCGGGCCCTTTGTGCTACCTCACTCAAGTCATCCCACACGTGAGATAAACCTGAGGCGATGCTGGACGGGGAAGCGACTCTAATCTTAGCCATGTCCGGCCAGGATTCTCCCAACATGGATCGTCTTAATTTGACAAGTACGGGACATTCACACAGTATGTGTTGCACCGTCTCGTCGCCTGTGTAGCATCCTCTACAGGATGGTGAATCTACCAAGTCCATGTGGTGCATGTGCTTGTTAAGTTTACAGTGCCCAGAAAGTATACCTACAAGTAGTCGCAGGTTTCCTCTGGATAGCCCTGTACAGAAGCGCGTCAGACTACGAGATGGTCTTCTGAAGGCCTCTCTCGCGTGGCGGCAGTCTAACATCAAGTTCCACCTACCTTTCGTGCTCGTTCTCGTTTGTAGCTGACAAGGGCCCTTGTTGTCTGATGAATGCACGTTTAAGGCGATCGATAGATATTTTATCAGTACGCCCCTAAGTGTTAAGGTTTTCAAAAAAAATATTCCATATCTTCTTTATTGAACGAGGTCACACGATTTAGGATGGTCGAGTCCCCCATTCTGTTCTTTCCCAAAACTCAATTTACTCCTTCTATTCTCTAACACTTCTTCTTTCTATTTTATCCCCTCCCCCCTTCACTGAACACCCCTCTTAGCTCAACACATTCCTCCGTCATATGCTCCATACCGTCCCTTCGCTCTCCACACAATCTGCGTATCTCTTTTCCTCTTCCCCACAAATACTTGTTATTATTCTCTTGGTTTCCAACTCTGAACCGCGGCACAATCCTCTTACTCCTTATACTCCCCTCTACCCCAAATACCTCGGTATTCTTCTGGTCACTAGTTCCTTATACTTACTTTTCATTATATCTCTTTTATAGTATAGTCTTCTTTCCTCTTGACCATGCCTTATCCTCTTTTTCTTTACCTCATTCCACCAACTATTAAAGATTCCACCCTCGTCTCTTATCTCTACTCTTTCTTAAAATGACATCACCCTCCTCCCTGCCACAATTCTGATCTTCTCCAACTTTATCTCCTCCACTACAGTTTCCCTTTCCAACGCTAAAATGCACTTCCAATACTTTAATTGTATCCTTTTCCATCCACCCGATATAACATCACACTGTTTTCTAACTTGTTGAATAGCCCCCTCCTTTTCTGTATATTACCCCCTCGTGTACCTTCCCCCTAAGCTCCATATCTGCCTCGCTATTCCATTTCCCTTCCTTGCCAATTCCTTTAACTGCGCCTTGTCGTTATTATCATACCTGATCCTGTATCCTAAGTAGGTACGGGATCTACTCTACGATTTCTATGCACACCTCCCCCCCGCCCCAACTTCAACTCCGCCCTCCACTAATTTTGTCTTTTTGGAATTCACCTCCAGCCCTATTTTCCCCATATATGTCTTTACCACTCTAATCATCTCTTTCTCCTCCCTCGCTATCAACACCACGTCGTCCGCATAGGCCAATACCCATACCTTCTTTATTCCCATTAGATACTATACCCCCACACTGATTCTTTCTATGTATATTAAGAATAGACTAGGGATTAACAGACAACCCTGCCGCAGCCCTCACAATGGGACACTTATCTCCCCCTCCATCCGCACCTTGCACTTTGTCGCTTTATACATTTTTTCAATCATCCCCACTAGATTTTCTTCCATATTTAGTACTCTCAATCTTTCCCATAACTTTGCCCTATTAACACTGTCAAACGCAGCCTTAATATCTACGAACAAGGCGTACATTTCCTAGCCCCCCTCCTCAAATTCCTTATTTACCAAGTTCTTTTACATATACCTATTATTATCTAGCGTACTCTTCTCTCTTCTAAATCCCGTTTCTCAGTCTGGTTTTAGCTCCCTCCTCTCTATTTCCTCTTCCATTTTTTCCTACACTATAATAGCAAACACCTTATATCCTGCGTTTACTATACTTATCGCCCTGTAATTTTTTACATCCCTTTTTTCCTTCCCTTGTACATTGGACATAAAATTGCCCCCCCCCCGCGGTATCCCATCCACCTCTCGTTATTTTATTGAAGATTAGCTCTCCAATTCTTCCATCTTTATCCTTTATCCCCCCTCCTCTCCTTTTTTCTTCACTCTTCATCAAATGCATACAGCGTTCTCTCCATTCCCACATTTCTATCCTAATCTTTCTATATTTTTCTCTGTTTCTTTTTTTATTTAGAAATTTCCATATATCTTCTTCGTTCTCTATTTTTTTAATCTGCTCCATTTGCTCCTTATATTTTTTCCTATAGTACCTATCACGTGTTTTTTTTCAGAAAATTCTCAAGAAAAAGTACCACAAATTACACCACCACTGCCTAAACGATACTAACAGTAGGGTTGGCTAAGATGCGTGACCAGTGACGTAAGCCCTTCCATAATATTTATTTTTTTCTCTTGAAAAAAATTCACTTAGTGGAAGTGTGTAAAAATGACAAGTTTTGGGGACAAAACTCCCTAAGTTAAAAGGTTCAATTCAATTCGGCAATATTTAGCTTTAGGGCAATTTGTTCTATTTCAACTTTTCAACACACACACACCGCAGTAGAGGTAGTTATGTTGCCTAATTCAACGGCCACAAGGGTTCCGGTTCTTCCAATAGGTAACTGCATAAAATAGTAGATAAGGTGATTATTTATTTGTTGGCATTTAGCAATACAGAAAACTACAAGTATCTAGGTTAGTAATAATTGATACATAACACAATGCAAATGGCCTATATTGCTCCTATAAACTAAAAATAGTGCTTTATTAAATCTGTTTAATTTTCCAAGCACTCAATAAGAGGAGGACAGGCACATTTACAATTTATACGGTTACTCACTTGAAATTCTGTGTTCACATTAAAGTACATGGTACCGAATTGACAGCAATTTTCTGAAATTTTCGTATTTTAATAAAACTAAATCTAAATTACAATGCAATATACTGACGTGGGTTTGCAGTGCAACTAGCGTCTGAAACCAATCCAGGTGCTGAAATAAATGTAGGTAATTAATCATGATTAAGTTTTACCTCAAAAGATTAATGCAAAAGGCGTTTTGTGTAGTTTTGCATATTATAATATGTAACATACAATAAACCCTTATGTTACAATATACTCATTACTTACGGACAGTGCCAATCCATTCGATAGGACATCTACCTTCAACGAAAACTGGCGCCCGGTGTTTATTAAAATACGCGATATTATACAACAGATCATGTATGCATTTGTCGGCATACTCAGGACCTGTAAAAAATAGCGTACCTGTAGCTTATTTCTGGGGTCGCAATAGAAAGGTAGTTACAGTGCCACGCTGGAAACGTTTCACATTTGAAACACACTTAGACCTGTAGTAGATATAAAAGTGGAACTGTAACTACCGCCCATATTAATCAATCAAAATATACATTATTTATGTTGCTAGCATAATGTAGGAACGCACAGGGATTGTGAGACGAGAGTAGAGAGTGTGATCAGTGAGGAAATCAATGGATTGACTCCACAATGCAAAAAAAACGTATCTCTGAAATATGAAACATCTCCAACGAATGGTCAGTAATCAAACATTTGCCGTCGGAGGAGTCCTTTCTCCGATCGTCCCTACGTATCTGGAAAACCTACACTGAAAATAGTAAACATTTGCTCCATTGATTAACAAACCTCCTTAGCTTCAAGAAACGCTATCACTAACGTGAGTGTTCTACTTACCAAGTATTGCTGTTTTGCAATCATAGGGGTCGAAAAAAGGTCTAAAAAGATAACGTCAAAACCTCTTTATACATATAATTTTAACGCTTTTATACCCCTCAGAAATTGATGTTGTATCGCAGGTATATCTACACATTTCTGAATCTGATAAGCCAGGATATTCCTTTGGAAGCGAAATCCCGTTTGGATAAAAGGACTCTTTGAAATAACAACGATCTTTAGAATACTGGGTCACATAAGGAGATTGCCTACAATCATATTTAGTACCAGAGGTACGATTAATGCATCCTGGTTTGCACTCAAAGCTCTTATAAACTGGTTTTAAGACATCGCAAGGATTTGCTGTTTGAAAAATTTTACATTAAGTTCAAAGCAAGGTAATTTTCACCTTCTTACCAATTGCCAGTGTCAAGTATGGAAGAATTACAAAATAAGCTTCCATTTTGCAAAAAATTTAGGTTGGATATCGATGAGTTACTGAGCTACGTTGTTATTCTTATTCTTTTTAATGCGCTATGTTGATTTTAACGAAAAATAAAAAGACTTTATTTATATAAGGTTATTTGAATAAACGTTGGTGAAACAAAGCAAATAACCCCTTGTTTAATATAATTTATTGTACTCAAAATCGTTGCTGCGATACACCAAAATCTTATATTGTGGGATCGTCATAATAGTCCAGTAAGAATAGACCAAAATTAAATGACCATCAGTAAACTGGCACACATCTTCCCCGTGTTTACTACAAAATAGTTTTTTGGATTAAGGTAAAATAAAATAGTTTTCGCATAATAACTGAAAAAAATAAATAAATATATAGTCTGTAGTACTTACAGTAACTAAGTATACTAAACAACTGTTGTAATCAGAAAACGATTTCTGATTTTCTCCTGAAATAATATACAAGGTATGTTATAAATATTTTTAATATTTTGGCTAATTTTCGGCTAGGCCGGAAGTAAATTAACAATATATTAAAAATGTTTATGACATACTCTGTATATTATTTCAGGAGAATATGAGAAATCGTTTTCTGATTATAACTGTACTGTACACTATATATTTCTTTTTTTTTCTATCCGCAAATGAACAAGATATTAAAAATATTTATGACATACCCTGTATATTATTTCAGGAGAAAATTAGAAATCGTTTTCTGATTACAACTATACTACACACTATATATTAATTTTTTTATTTTTTTGAGGTATTACGCAAGAACTATTTTATTTTGAGTTCTATTATGCAAAAAACTATAGTTTATTTAACTGAACTTTATTTTATGTTGATCAGGGGACCTTCCCCTAACACATTTCGGAAGGATACATGAATTAGTTACCCTATTTTTCCTATTCTGACTGAACTAATTGAACATTTATTGAATAGGATTTGTCAGAGAATTCAATTAATTTTTTGGAAAACAAATTGAGTGGTTCGGGGAAAATTTGTGGATATCATCGGATGCATTCAAAATGGAATAGTAATTAATGACACAGAAAGTTTTAAGGAATTTATTGGTGTTGAACTCAGAAAAAGGAAGTGACTTAGGAGAAGGCAGTATTTTAATAAAGGGCGAAATTATCTATGGCTCAAACGATAAGCTTAAACCTTTCGGAATATGGATTAATAAATGAATTATGTGCAACAGCACCATCTTGTTGGTAATACATAGCAACATATTTCTGCAGAGGTAGACCTTCTGTTGCAGTAACAACAATTTCAAAATAACATTCTGCATTCAAATTTTCTTGATAAATGTGGAAACACAAAACCTTGTAATTTTTCTACGCACCAAATTATACAGGGTTGCTCATTAATGCGTCAAAGTCCAATATAGGCTTTATTAGATAAAAGTGAAAGAATTTATTTTATAAAGAGTGATACAGTAGCAAAAGACGAACATTTTAAAAATAATTTGAATTATACAGGGCGATGCCCTAAAGCGGGGCACATTCGAGATCATTTTTGTAAAATGAAACACCCTGTATATCCCTTGATTTTCTTATCTGCTTTAAATTGTCTTTTCAACGATCCCTGGCTTTTTGGTTTCGGATGACGCATTACTGAGTTATTAACGGAAATACATATTTAAAAAATGGTCGGGACAAGGTTTACCATATTAATTCCATGCGACAGTATTACGATTAGCTAAGACAAAATTATTTGGTATTTGGTAATTTTTAAAATGTGCGTCTTTTGCTACATTTGTTGCACATACCTATTCTAAACACATGACTATGTAAATGATACCAGTTATTTTGATGTTATTATAGTAGTAATATACATGTGTATAGAAAAATTTAGCTTATGACAGGGATTTGAACACAGAATCTTTAGCTCACTTGGGTACTGTTCTAACCAACCGAGCTACCACAAGCCTCCAATCCCAGCTGTATCATTCCAAATTCTCTATAAATATATCTATATTTATAGTTTTTAAACGATTCTATAGCATTTGATCGTATTATGTGAAGTCATGTCGTGCTTTGTAAACATGTTCCCATATTCAATAACAACAATCTTGATTCCAAGATCTTGGCTCAAAAACAATTTGGTATATGTCCCTTGTGACATTCATGCAAGTTTTCCTTCTTATCGCGTATTTGTTATTTTTATCTTAATTTCTTGTTTAAATAATAATAGCAAACTACGTAATATGTACCTATACTTAAACATGTTTTTTACTTTTTTGAGAGAAATATTTATCCAAGATGTATTGAGAGGATTATTTTTCAAAACAACGTAAGATAACTTCGAAAGTAAAGTTTCCAAAATAAATACAATTTGTAGACATACTATTTGCTGCCCAGTGACCACCCGTTGTGATTATTAAAATATTTACTTACAGTATTCACTGCAAATGGATAAGGTGAGCTCTTATCATTCTTATTACTTTGCAAAATATTTCTGTCTTTTTCAATTTGGAGCGAACAGAAAACAAGGGGAGTCTGTTTCCGAATAGTCCAGGGCGGGTTTCTTCTGAAAACCTTTTACACAATAAGTCTCCTGAAGTACATCTTTGTATTTTAATACCCAGTTGCGGTCTGTGGGAACCTGGTTATGTTCTTCTGGAACTGCCCGCTCCTGGTTGAACGCCTCACTCCACCTGCTTGCTTTGTATGAGGTCCTTTTCATATAAGGTTCGTCGACTACTTGCATCGAATCTAATTGGTCTTCCTTAACTTTTAAATTTGAATATCATCGTGATGAAGGTTCTTGTTTCATTTTCATTAATATTCGGTTCTGCCAATTCTTCCACATCATCATCATCACACAAGTTGGACTCATCTAGTCGTTTGGGAAATTGATGTTCTAACCATTGAACATTACGTTCCGAGGTTTTTGCATTCGCTTGGTCTTTGGATCAAGCAACCTGTAGCTTGTTGATTCGCCTTGGTTACTCACCATCTATTTGTACATAATTATACATATAACCTGTTGGTTTAGCAAGACGAAAGTAAATTCAATCTTTTCTATCCCCTTCCTTATAAATCGGGCCTTCCCTCCATTTTTCTGGAAAACCTTCTCTTCTCCAAATTCTGCTCATTGTCCTTCTTATCACTTCTCTCACCTTCTCTCCTGTATATTTCCATTGTTCTCCTTGGATTCCCCTCGCTTTTTGTGCCTTCGCTTTTCTCATCGCTTCCTCCACCTCCTCCCTATCAATCCCTTTCTCCTCCTCTCCTTGTACCCATTTATCCTTCCATTCTACGGTGTTTCCCCCCTTCCTTCTAGAAGTTCCACACACTGCTTTTTCCATTCTTCTTCCTCTATTCTAACTCCTACTCCCCTTTTCTTATTGCCCACTCTATTCACTAGTTTCCTTATTTCTCCCTCGTTTTTTAGTCTCTTTATTTCATCCTCCACTTGCTTCCACTGCTCTTTTCTTCACTCACAAACTTCTTTAAACTTCCTTTTCAGCCTCTTATATTTCTCGATCTCCATTTTCCTCATTCATCTCCTACCCCTTCGTACTTCTCGCATAAAATAGTAGATAATAAGTGATTATTTATTTGCTACTACAGAATACTACAAGCACCTAGGTAGATTAGTATTGATACGTAACACAATACAAATGGACTATTGCCAATATATAAATAAATTTAATGTACCCAGCACTCAACAAGAGGAGGGCAGCTACAATTACAACTTACAACGTTACTGAATTCAAATCCTGTGTTCATACTAAAATTGTGGGTACCGAATTGACAGCAAACATCTGAAATGCTCATATTTTAGTAAAACTAAACCTAAATCACGATATAATATACTCACGTGGATTCATAATACAATCAGGGTCGGAAACCACTTCACGTGCTGAAATAAATGTAATCATGATTAAGTTTTGCCTCAAAAGATTAGTTAATGCAATAGGCGTTTTGTGTAGTTTTGCATATTGTAATATGTAACATACAATTAACCTTCGTTACAAAACACCTCATTACTTACGGGGTGCTCGAGCCCACATTACAGGACATCTTCTACCGTTAATGAAAATTGGCGCCCGGCGTTCATTGAAATAGTCGCTATTATATAACTCATCATGTATGCATTGGTTGTCATACTCAGGATCTGTAAAAAATAGCGTTCCTGCAGATTATTTCTGGGGTAATAATAGAAAGGTAGCTACACTGACTCCCTGGAAATATTTCAGATATGAAACACACTTGAATGAATATGCCATTAATATAACATATATATTGTTTATGTTGCTAGCATAGATCAGCTAGAATGGTAGTGGTAAAGACTGGCGTTCTAAAAAGGAGAATAGTGTCATTGACTAAATAATAGTCAATAGTAGTGTGAACAGAATAAAATACTCATATCAGTGGATCAAAATCCAAGCTGTCAGCGTTTTCAGTTTTTGAAATCTATGGAACTCGTACTTATGCCCAACAAAAAATGCATGGCTGTAAGTACATGGGGAACCGTAAGGAAGGAAAAAAGATAATGAAACTGTATCAATTGGGAAAATACAGAAGAGATACACATAAATTTACAATGAAATACTTGTGCAACTTTCATTGATAATAGTCGTAAACTGAAAGTGAACGGGCGATCCCTTAACAAACTGAGGCCTTTTTCCAACCTTGCCTACGCATCTGAAAAACCTACCCTGAAAATAGTAAAAATGATGCTTCATTGATTGACCAAGGTTAAAGAAGAAGATAGTTAGCTTACAAGAAACATTATCGCTAACGTTAGTGTTCTACTTACCAGGTGTTGCATAGTCGCAATCACTGTACTCGAAATAAGATCTAAAAAATGTAACGTCAAAAACCTTTTTATACATACAATTGTAATGCTTTTTTACCCCGCAGAACCTTTTGCATGGCATTTATATGTACATAGTTCTGTATCTTCGACACCAGGATATTTCTCTGGGAGCACAGCTCCGTTTTTATAATTGGTCCCGTTGAAATGACATCTACCATTAACATACCCTGTCATGTCACTACACTCATATGTAATACCTCCATCATAGCACCCAAAGCTCTTATAAAGTGGTTTTAAGCGATCGCAAGTATTTGCTGTTAGAAAAATTGTGCTTTATGTTCAAAACAAGATTATTTTCACCTACTTACCAATTGTCAGTGTCAAGTAAGAAAGAATTAAAAAATGAGCTCGCATTTTGCAAAAGAATTTAGTTTGAATAGCGATGAGTTACTAATGTACGTTGTTATTTTTCTTCCTTTTTAAAGGTATTGCGCTATGTTGATTTTGACGAAAAATATATACAGTGCTATTGTATAAGGTTATTTGAATAAACGTTGGTGAAACAAGGCAAATATCACTTGACACTTAGTTAAATAAATGGTTAACAAAAAAAGACAACAACATGATGGGGTAATTGGGAAATTAAAAAAATAACAGCATCACACGGCACCTTTGGTAGCAGAAGTTCATCTAAGAAGACATTCTACAATTACTACCTACGATAAATGTCAGTGAAACCATAACAATTGAAAACCTTTAAACACATTCGCCAAATGTTCCAAACACAATGCAACACGTTTTCTTGTGGAGTTTAGTAGGTATGACTTGTAATTCAATAACTTGTGGCGCATTTCGTACTCTCAAGATCATGTCTTCCCTTGTTGTGGGAGACCTGCCGCCGAGCTAAAGCCACAAAGAAATCTAATGGGAAAAGGTCCGGGGAACGAGCAAGCCAAAGATATGGCCCGCATTTAAAAACTCGGAAATAATGCCTGCATAATATAACAACATATTCCTGCAGAGGTACCTCTTTTGTTGATGGAACAACAATATTGTGTAAAATTTCCAAATAACGTTTTGCATTCAAAGTGTCTTGCTGAAAATCTTGGTGTTGTCCAACGCACCAAATACATTAAAACTCCAGCACTCCCGTCGATACACCCAACGATTTTGATCACGAGTTTTGGCGATTAAACATGTAAATTCTGTACTAGATTGTAACCTTTTTTATATTGAGATGTATACAAGGAGCGTCTGAAAACTATCCCATCTAAATAGAGGTAAATTCAATCTCATCCGCCACCAAAATTGAAGAAACAACAACGAAAAGGAAAGGAAGTCACTTTTAACGTGTTTTACAGGGGCTCAGAGTAATTTGAACAGGCATGTCCTCTGAGTGCACTGCACCACCAGCACCAGGGATGGTTATAGGGTGTCTTAGCAGTTACCCTATAACCATCCCTGGTGCTGGTGGTGCAGCGCACTCGAAAAGCAGAAAACTCGGCTGGCCAAACTGTTCAATAAGGCAAGGAAGACTAAAGTCACAGCCGATTGGGCAAACCTAAGGCTATACAAGAAGGATATTAGGAGGCGTCACAGAAAGGCATGGAGGAGTTTTTTCGGCTCCATAGAATCCACCTCCTCTGCATCGCGCCTAAATAAAATCCTAACAAAAGATCCATATTACAACCCAGCTAGCCTCAGAAGAGAGGATGGTTCCTATACGGACAACCTCTCCGAAACAACTAAAGTGCTAAGAGACGTTCACTTTCATGGAGCCGCCACGCGCCACGCCCTATCTGGCCATAAGCGGCCTCACTCCCACGAGGGATGATTGGGCGACTGCTGACCAGATAGTGGATGTGGCAAGGGTCACCTGGGCGGTGAAGACATTCTCAGCATATAAATCACCATGGTTGGACGGCTCTTCTGCAGTGGGGAGTGGATGTTATTCTTGTCCACCTGGTGAGAATTTATACGGGCTGTATCGCCTTTAGATACATACCAAAACAATGGAGGGAGATAATTGTTTTTATCCCCAAACCTAGTAAAGGAGATTACTCCACACCTAAATCATATCGTCCAATCAGTCTAATGTCTTTTCTCCTTAAGACACTTGAAAGGTTGTGCGACAGACATATAAGGCTAAGAAATTTATGTGGTGAGTAGCTTGTTTTGAACCGCTATAAATACTAATTGTTCGCAAATCAATAGGCCTGAAACTAAATTAGTAGTTATACTATAATAATAACAAAGAAATTCTACTAAACCCTTTAATTTATGAACATACGAATTCGTGTCAACGCTATGTGCCCTTTATTAATCATAACAGGTTACGATTGAGGTATAACGCTAAGGAGGTGTATTGTGAATAATGCAGAAAGATAACATCCAAGTCACGCTTTTTCTACGAATGTGTAACGTGACAATTAGCTTCAAACAGCAAAGAAAATTGAGCAAATAGCAGCACGAAGCTGTGAATGATATTCCACGTAGGAATACCACACCGAGAGGTCTTAAAGGTTATTTATAACCAAGGATGGTGATGGTGAATCTAAAAGGTCAACGTGGTCATTCCCTGCTCGTACTTATTCCATGCACATCACTATGTTTAGTATAGCAGTTATTTTGGTGTTATTTGTTGACCAACGTCAATATGTATTTCTATTATAGTAGGTAGTAATTAATATATAAAAAAAATTTTGCTTGTGATAGGATTTGAACCCAGGATCTTACCTCACTTGGATGAGGTTCTAACCAACCGAGTTACTACAACAAGCCTCTAATCCCTGTACCATTCCAAATTTTTGATATGTAGGTACGTATCTATGTTTATATCTACATTTTAAACGATTCTAAAGCATGTCATCAGAGTATGTGAAGGCATATGTTCCCTTATTCAATAGCAACCATTTTGATGTCAAGGTCTTTGGCTCAAAAACAATTTCATAAAAGTCCTTTGTGACATTTATCTTTCTTATCAAGCAATTGTTTTTTTTATCTTAATTACCTACCCTGTTGAATAATATAATGAATAACGTAATATGTACAGTTAAACATGTTTTTTACTTTTTTCAGAAAAATATTTATCCATGCTATACGGAGATTGTGTAAAAAAAAGTGAGATAATTTGGGTGTCTAAAGTAAAGTTTCCAAAATAAATAAATAAATATCGGTTCCCAATGATTACCGTTCTGATTCTCAATTATTTAAACGGATTATTTGAAGTAAACATCCCCACTCAATAGCAACAATATTGATTCCAAGATCTTTGCTCAAAAATAATTTGATATATTATGTCATTTGTGACATTGTTCTTCCTTATCGCATATTTGTAATTTTTATCTTAATTTATTGTTAAATAATATGGTATATAACGTAATTATAACCTAATAATATGTATACTTAAACATATTTTTGTACAACTGTCATTAAAAGTAACATTTTTAACGGCTGTCAAGGGTGTTAAAAGATAACGTTTACAGAATGCGGTAATATTTGTTGAAACGTCAAAAAATAACTGACAAGAGACGTCGTATTAAATTTTTCTATTTTATTATCAAAATAGAACAGTTATACAAAAAAACTTTGAATAATATTTGTGTTAAAAGTAACTTTTGTTTTGTTTGTGAAATTGCTCCACTCGCTTCGCTCGTTTCGCAAACTTTTCACTCACAAAATAAAACAGTACTTTTAACACTCATATCATAAATAGCTATTTTTCAGAAAAATATTTATCCAAGCTGTACGGAGAGTATTATTTTAAAAAACGGCGTATTATCACTTGGATGTCTGAAGTAAAATTTCCAAAATTAATATTTACTTACAGTATTCACTGCACGTGGATAAGGTACATTCTGTGAGCTGTTATTATTCTTATTACTTTGCAAAGCCGAACAGATATGCATTTTTGCTTAGCTTCCAACATTCCAAATGGAGTGAGAGTTCTATTTGAATATGAACTCTGATGTGTTAAGGCTTATTTTGTATTCCTGTCTTTTTTCAATTTGGAGTGAACAGAAAACAAGAGAGTCCATTTTCGAAATAGTCCAGGCTAGGTTTCTTCTGAAAACCTGTTGCACAAAGTCTCCTAAAGTACATCGTTGTGTCTTGTGGTCTGTGGCAACCATGGTTATGTTCTTCAGGAACTGCCAGCTCCTCGTTGAACGTTCCACTCCAGCTGCTTGCTTTACGTACCTTCCCATATGTGTAAGGTTCGTCGATTTCAGTAATACCTGCATCGAATGTAATTTATCTTCGAAAAGTAATTCTATCCCTTAACTAGTAAATTTGAATATCATCGTGATGAAGGTTTTCTGTTTCTCATTTTCATTAATATTCGGGTCGCCCATTTCTTGCACGTTGACTTTTCGTTCAACATTGACCCGGTCCAACTCCGGAAGTCGATTTTATCTTACTGACTCTGGCCCAGAGACAACTAATTTAATTTTCTCTATTCTCTGGCTATAGAAGCATCCGCTCCAACAATGCCAAAACTCCGAAGAGAACAAAATGAAGATTCATGCGCCTGAACAGTACAGCAACACACATACCTGCGCTCCTGCGTGCATAAAAGCAGTATAGCGCGGGAAATTTTGGGTCAAAGTTACTTTATTTTTTATTATATGATTGAAAGCCTTGGAATGTTGCCGAGTTGTTTGTCGCACTTATCAACACTTTATCAAATTATTCATTTTCTGAGAGTTCAAACTTCACTTACTTATTTACATCGCTTCAAACCTATTCTTAGATCCTTTTCGTTTCAAGTATCCGAATAATTAACATTAAAAATGGTGTTATCAATGGATCGATGGATTGGAAAAGTGGCGCTAGTAACCGGTGCAAGTGCCGGAATTGGTGCAGCGATCGTTCAACAATTGGCCGAAAAAGGAGTTAAGGTACTTTCATGCATAAAAATACTATTAGAATAATAATAATAATCGTTCTGTTGTACATTATAATAAAAATGTGTAGAACGGGTCAGATTAATAACTTATTGTGTTTGAAGGTCGTCGGTTTGGCGAGACGCAAGGAAAAAATCGACGAACTTGCCAAATCTCTAGGCGATAAAAGTGGCAACGTCTACTCGCTGAAAGCCGACATTAGTAAGGAGGAGGATATTTTAAGTAGCTTCGAATGGGTGAAGAAAAATGTGGGTCCAATTAGTATACTCATTAATAATGCTGGTATTAAACGTAATACCAACTTGACTGATGGTAACACGGAACAGTGGAAAGAAACTTTCGACACTAACGTTTTGGGGTTGTGCATCGCTACAAGAGAGGCGGTGAAGGATATGAGATCAAATAACATTGATGGTCACATAATACATATTAACAGTATGGCGGGACATCGTATTTCTGGAAGAGTTGTTGCAAATGTTTATCCAGCTACCAAGTTTGCTGTTACGGCCCTTACTGAGACTTTAAGACAGGAGTTTAACTCAATTGGAAGTAAAATTAAAATTTCTGTAAGTACTTTCAGATGATTCACGTTTGCGTTAATGTAATACATATGCTTTTTAGTCCGTAAGTCCAGCAGCTGTCAGAACTGATTTCAGGAAAGCATCTAACCTTGATGAAGATGAGAAAGTGCTGAGCAAATTTCCTTTTTTAGAATCGAAGGATATAGCTGATGCTGTTACATACATCTTATCTACTCCTCCTCATGTTCAGGTTCACGATATCCAAATCCATCCCATATAATTTGAAGTGCTCAGTTTGAAACTTTCAATTAGTCAAAAATGAATTGTTTTTAGATCAAAAACTTTCATTTTTTGATCATCTCATGATTTTTTACTAGATCATTCTTCATTTTACATAAACTGTTTATTGTGAATAAAACAAAAATGTTTAAAATGCCATTTAGGTGTTTTTCTTTTCAAGATTAGGGATGCAATACAATTCTAATTGTGTTGAGAGACTCGCGAAAAATTCGGGCAAAGAGGCTGCTTTTGGAAGAAACCTGTAAAGATCTTATCAAGTATCCTGAAACTATTAATTCAACACCGTCGCTCGGGGACCAAAATATCCATCCCTTCCAGTACCTTTCACCACCGATCCAAAAAGTGATGCATTAAGTTCGCCTGAAGGAAACAAAGAAAACAAGAGGAGATCATAATAAAATAACCCCCTCTGAGTCCCCTGTTATTAATTAATTATGTACAATATGGAGCTCCCATACGAAGTATACGAATTTTAGCATGTAACGTCAGCGATTTTGCTACGTAATGTTATCTAAAGGTGAGATTTTCATACATGGGTACGCTTGATACTCTGTTCAAAAGTATTTTCTGTTATAATTTACGTACAATAATTCCTGTTAATGGAGTCACTTGTTTTGGAATAAGAATAAGCTCGAGGGTGTAGCTGCTTGCTACTTGCTGTAGCGCGTGGCGACATTCGGAAACCTGTCTCTGGTCATTACAACCGGATTGGCTGCTGTACTATGTACGGTGTGAAGCACTATATGCGAGTATCTGCTTCTTCGTGTGACGCTCTAAAGCAATCCACATTGCGAGTTGGATCGGTAGACTCTTCTTTGAATCCACCCGAAAACACCATCTCCAGATCACCAAAGTCATGCTCTAGGATTCGTTCAGACAAAAACCTATAAACATCAGCTTTATTCTTTGAGAGGAATAAAAAGTCACAGCAGTTCTTTGGCAACGGTACGTTGCGGTCATAGATTTCTCTACGTACTGGAGCGAAGCCCTTTGCCCTTTTCTTTGTAGGTCCTGCTTTTACAGATTAACAAAGGTACCGATCAAACACAATGTGAATTTCTTGGTACTTAAATCCATGACTCAATTATTCTTTTCACGAAGCAGTCAGCGTAGTCACGAAATATCTCAGCTTGATGCGAGCGACCTAAAGACAAGACAAACGCCATCCCATCGATTATGAGAATGAAGTCAGATTTCTGGTTTACAGGGAGATGTTTTCCCTGTACAATTTCCTTCACCAATAAAGCCTTTTCCGCTGATCGGAGCTCGCCGTTCACTGAAACCAACGAAATAGGAACCTCGCAGAGCTCATGCTTCGAAATCTTTTTTAGATCAACATTCCTTCCTTCTTCACATGCGGCGATCAATACACGCAAGAAGTGTCCGTCAATCTTCAATACTTGCTTTTTATTAGATTCTTGGGAAGCTTTCTCCTTGTAAAGATCGCCTCAAGTCAGCGCCGCCGGAAGGGTAAGGCAACTAAGGCATGGAACTTAGGTCTCGCGCTTGTATAGGCCCCGCGCCTGTGTCTAAAATACTATTGTGTAGGTGTAATAACATCCATAAATTACAAATTCTGGAAAAAATGCAAATTTAGGAACTAGATATTTGCCTTTACGATATCAAATCAAAGATTCTACAACACTTTTTCCCGAGAACCACAGTTGAACTATATTTTAGAGGACGAACTATACCCTACCTAACTTACTATAGGTCTCCTCGACGCATTTTGCCTTAGGCCTCCTAATGTCTAGCGACGGCGCTGCCTAAAGTGAGTGCCTTGTTTTTGTGTAACGTTGCGTGGTTTAAAAGTAATACAGCTACAAACCTCCAAAAATTAAATTTACTATGGAAGTTGAAGTTAGGTTCATTTGGTCAGACTTTTTTTATATTTTTATTATTAATTTTTGATTTTGGAGTTTGTTCTGATGAAACCCCTTTCGAAAGTTGGCGAAACGTTGACGTTTCGTTCAACATTGACACTGTCCAACTCCGGAAGTCGTAGTCGATTATATTTTACTCACTCTGGCCATAGAAGCATCCGCTGTAACAAAAACAAAACTTCGAAGATAACGAAATGAAGATTTAGGCGCGCCTGAACAGTATAGAGACACACATACGTGCGTGCATAAAAGCAGTACAGCCCAGGAAATTTTAGGTGAAGAAAGCCTTGGAGTGTTGCCGAGTTGTTTGTCGCACCTATCGACACTTTATCAATATTCATTTTCTGAGAGTTCAAACTTCACTTATTTACATCGCTTCAAAGCTATTCTTAAGATTCTTTTCGTTTCAACTATCCAAATAATCAACATTAAAAATGGTGTTATCAATGGATCGATGGATTGGAAAAGTGGCGATAGTAACCGGGGCAAGTGCCGGAATTGGTGCAGCGATCGTTCAACAATTGGCCGAAAAAGGAGTAAAGGTACTTTCATGCAAAAAAATACTATTAGAATAATAACTTATTGTGTTTGAAGGTCGTCGGTTTGGCGAGACGCAAGGAAAAAATCGACGAACTTGCCAAGTCTCTAGGCGATAAAAGTGGTAACGTCTACTCGCTGAAAGCCGACATTAGTAAAGAGGAGGATATTTTAAGTAGCTTCCAATGGGTGAAGAAAAATGTGGGTCCAATTAGTATACTCATTAATAATGCTGGTATTAAACGTAATACCAACTTGACTGATGGTAACACGGAACAGTGGAAAGAAACTTTCGACACTAACGTTTTGGGGTTGTGCATCGCTACAAGAGAGGCGGTGAAGGATATGAGAGCAAATAACATTGATGGTCACATAATACATATTAACAGCATAGCGGGACATCGTATTTCTGTAAAATTTGTTACAAATGTTTATCCAGCTAGCAAGTTTGCTGTTAAGGCCCTTACTGAGACTTTAAGACAGGAGTTGAACTCAATTGGAAGTAAAATTAAAATTTCTGTAAGTAGGTACTTTCAGATTATTCACGTTTGCGTAATGTAATACATATCTATCTTTAGTCCATAAGTCCAACAGCTGTCAGAACCGACTTGGAAAACATCTAATCTTGATGAAGATGAGAAAGTGCTGAGCCAATTTCCTTACTTAGAAACGAAGGATATAGCTGATGCTGTTACATACATCTTATCTACTCCTCCTCATGTTCAAGTTCACAATATTCAAATCCATTCCATATAATTTGAAGTGCTAAGAACTTGCAAATAGCATTACTTTATTGTTTTAAGGTTTTTTGGTCATTTCATGATTTTTGAGTAGTAGATCATTCTTCATTTTACATAAATTGTTGATATTGTGAATAAAACAAAAATGTTTACAATGTCAGCACATTTTTGTGTTTTTCTTTTCAAGATTTTGAATAAAATAGCACTCATGAAAAATTCAAGCAAAGAGACTATTTTGTTGGAAGAAACCTGTAAAGATCTTAGCAGGGATTTTTTTTGTGGTGTCGGGGAAATCTGTTACCAGACCCTGGACGTTTGTTATCAATCACGTCCAGGAGTTTGGGACTCCCTGATCTCTAGATCTAAAACCCCTCCTCTTCTCCGCCTAAGCCTGTCACGGAACCACCCTCTGGCATTACTTCGGAACAGGAGGCCATTCCGTTATTGTCTCCTTGCTTCTTCTGCTCTTTCCTCTTTCTTCTTCTTTTTCATAATACTCACAATAGTGTGTCATTTCCCCTCTTCGTTTAGCATTTCTCTTACTATGGTCTTCGGTGTCAGCGCGCAACCCACCGCTATTTCTCCCCCATTCCTGTCGGTATGTCACCTGGGTCACTGAAACAGCGTATGCTCTGCCGTATCTTCCGCCTCCCCACAATATCTACATTCGAGCGTTCTTGAACCTCAAAACATCCATGCCCACTAAAAGCCTGTGTCAACCAAACGCCCATCTCTCCATAGTTTCGCTCCCCCCATTCTCTGACGTCTGGTATGAGTTTTCGTCCACCTTTCAGCCCTATCCACGGTCTCCCACTCTCTCTGCCATCTATTCAATGTTTCCTTTCTTTCGGCATGACGACCTCGCTTGATCTTTGTCTTTGTTTGTTTTTGGCGACACCCAGTCATGCACTAGGTGCTAAATTGTTCAACACCAACCAGAAACCACAATTTCTTCTACTTTTTTAACCATTTCACTTATTGCGACAGTTTTTTGACGCCCATATGTCTCAGTACAATGAGTGGATTCACTCAAAGTTTCCTGCATTTTTTTCAAAACCATCTTCCTTGTATAAAGATACTTTGTAACTGGACGAATCTTTGCAAAGGGGCTGAACACTCGTGCCAGGAACTACTTCACCCAAGAAGTGGCTAACGCAGAGTTCACATAACACGACCTCCCACTTGCCCAAAAAATTGACCATACCCATGTTCTTTTTTTAGATTTGTAAAATTACATTCCAAACCCAAAGGCCGTTTCATAAATAACCATTCTTTTAATTAAGATCTGATACCCACCGCCGGGTTAGGTTTTATAATATGTTTCCCAAACGAAATTAATCTTTGACTGTCAGATGTCGATTGAAAAATAGATTACGTGCAATTTTCCAATTAAACAAATTATAATGTATAACTATAAGAAAAAAAACGGCTACTGCAAATTACATTAACATTTTCTACGCTTTGCGCATTTGCATAGCGAAATTTAAGACGTAAACATGATGAAGTGAAAAAAAAACAAGTTAAACGGCCACGAGAAATATAAATCCTGCATGTCCCTCCATGAAACTATTATTCAGACACAATCACGACTAACGTTTACGTTAGAAGGTAATTATATACTTTAGTGAAATAAAAGCGGTACAACATGTACATAAATCGTGCGAATGTGTTTGCAAAATACTAGTTTATATCTGCATGAAGAATCTAAGTGGAACGAGTTTTAAAATAATCGCATCTTTGTGCGAAGCTCGATGATCTTCAATATTTAACAAATTGTTAAATGGCTGGGAATCTTATGCGAAGATTTTTGAGTTTAGCTTAGTTTTGCAACGTTTTGCATGGAATGGTTGGCGATTTGAATTCTTCAGTGAAGATCTGCTGAGCGCTATCAATTTCAGATTTGTGTGTGAACACATGGGATTTTGACGGAAAAACCTTATACATATTCATCTCCACCACTTTTAAGGAATATTGACGGTTGGTACTCAGTTTGCACTCCCATATGCTCCATTATATTTGTTTCTAGTTGCACCGCACAGACTGGAGAGGTATTCGTTATTTAGATAGATGTACGAAAATTTACTCAGAAGAACACACCAGCCAGCCTTATATTGTACTACAGTGCACCACCACCGTTTTGGATTACACACGTAATAAATGTTTTGTGGGCATTGTAAGATTTCTTCTACGTAGGGAAGATTCCAAATTCTTAACATGGAACTACAATTTGTGAGACAAACTGGTAGTGGCTTAACGTTCACTGGATATTTTTCTTCGGCACGAAGCACTATTGCCACCATCAGCGCTTGCCCATTCCAGAATTTAAGATCCATAGGTGAAACCACTTCCGATTTATGGGTAGCAGGCACCACTTCTCGTTATTAACGGAGCACGGGCCTCGGGGCCTGGCTTCACTTCAACGCTGGTGAATTTACTGCCAAGTATGGCCACTAGGTGCTCAACTGTGTTTGGTTAAAACTTGACTCATATTTACTATTCTGATAAATTTGTCAAGCGCATACAAAAACATTTTCTACATCTATAGATAATCTGAGTGACAATCAACCTTACAACAAGTACATTCAGTAACCTCCCCTGCTGATAGAGCATCACTTTGTGGAACAGTCTTCTCAGAGGAAAATAAATTAATTAATAGGATGACACTATTTTGGTTTTTAAGATTTAAGGGACCTTGATCTGTTGTAGCCATTTTATTTCGTCGATGATCCAAATTCCCATCTTCACCTTCAAGGCCAGAATTTCAAATTTAAACCTCACATTATGATATGACTTTCAAAAGAATTTCGGTGTCCACTCAACTTCAAAAGAATTTCTGTGTTGTCCAGTTGAAGAAATTTCTTTGTAAAATTCACACTTTCCCACCTAAAAACCATCATCTTCGCCTTTAAGGTCAGAATTCCAACTTGTCACATCACTGTATGCGAATTTCAAAAGAATTTCCAAAAACGATATGGCATAATTGCAGTTCCGAAAGTGGGAGGTTTCTTTACCACTTTAAACCCTCTTCTCGCTTTGTAAATTGACTGTGTGGCTTTTTCTTTCGGTGGCAATTCTCCTATCGCCACCTTATCTTGCTCTTCTAGGCTTATAATCAATTACGGCTTTGGTCCCTTTTGTATTGTTGAACGACTCGATCAACTGTTTTTCGAGTACCTTCCACCGCCATGGATGACTGCAAGGATTGCTAACGGTTTCCAATGATTTCATGGACTAACAAGCGCTTTTTGAGACTCAATTTGAAGGAACTATATGAAAATGTATTCGTAATCTTCTATCAAATGAAAAAATTATACTAAATCTGCAAATAATCTGGGCGCTTTAGTGTCGGCTTTTTCCTTTCATTCCACCAAGATTAACGACTCTAAATGGAAGATGTGCTGGATACCATTTGGCTGTTGTAACTGGAATTGGACACGTCTAAGCGTATAAACATTGAGCGAAAGTGATTCAACGGTGAAGATAAGAATAGAACATGAAGAACGTTGTCTTCCGTCATTGATAGTGCTCAACCGCTTGTTACACACAATTTAATGGAAGCATTTAACCGACTGATTTTCTTGCACCTGCAAAATAAGTGGGAATAAATCGTTTGCAATGCAGATGCAAATGTCCGAGCGATTTATTAACAGTGTCTTTTGATTTAATGATGGGAATCTCGTTGTCTCTATTGTTCCCGACGATTTTTGTTCTTATTCTATAAACGAGACAAAAGCCGAAGTACACTTGACCCGAAGAATCCTTTTTATTCATATTTAATTGTTTCATTGTCCAAGATATCAATTATGGAAATGGCGCTCTTAAACTCTTTATATGGGTAGACGTACAAGTTACTGAAGCGCTTAAATGTGAACTTCTACGTAGATAGGTACATCATGAAAGAATACATTGTTTTAATTAAATTAGCTGCATGGGAGGTCATTCGTCTGAAACGTTATTTTATGGTAGTAAAAGTTGTAATGTCATGGTGTTAATGGTAGACGTTGAGATTATTGCTGTACATCTGCTTTTTTTTAATTTAAAATAGGAACCACTAGTGAATGGGGTTCAAGTGGTAGCTGTACAACCCTTATTACTGGGTGCTTTAACCTCCTCCTCTTTCTCTACGTGCGTGTACTTCCTCACGGTATTTGTGTTATGATTTTCCACTCTTCCCCGTACGTAGGTACATGTGGATTCTAGGATACTCATGCGAACTTACTCTAATATATAGTGACATTCGGAAACCAACCTATGGCCTAGGCTATGCAGCTTTGCTGTCACTGGAAATTCAGGTGATTTTGTTCTTCATACTGTATGTAAGAACTGTTCTCTCACTAAGATTTATCCTACCAGTTTTACCTTGAATATAATTGCCTAGTGGTTGGATAATATGGAAAATCAGTTTTTTGAGTGTTTGGAAAAGGCAGTTAACAGATTCGACTCTCAAAACACCATAAGTACGAAGTGTTCATCTAAGAAGATGGTTATGTCAGATTGGGATGCCGCTTCCGCACCAAGGAAGAAGCCCTAGTTTCTCCCTATTATAAATTGAGGAACGAGACAGTTCGATCTCCCCCATAGGACATCGCCTAGAAATCGAGAGTATCCCTCCTCCATATCTCTGTTATTCAACAACCCATAACGCAGCCTAGACAACCTTCCGTTTGTTTCTTCCTCATCGCGAGGACGCTGTTATTAACCAATGAAAAATTAGGTCAGGCAATAATTGATTTTTTCGTGCCGTGATCTATTCATTCTCTTGCAACAAGGATCGGCCTCTTCGTCCAACTGCCTGCATCTATTTTACTTGCTACTTTCAACCCCATCCGTACGCTATTGTGCCGGTGATGTTACCGCCACCAGTACAATATCTTTAATGACAAAAAAGGACCTAAGTACTTTTTTGAATAACCTTCTCGTTTTTACCACGTCAACCCACACCATGGTGGCGTATAGAATAACTTTTCTAGACGCTTGCCTCTTCTGTGTTTAACAATAAACTCTTGAACGCTGCTACTCTCGTGAAACCATTATCGTTAACGTTTTTCTCTATTTGCTCCAGTACTGATCGATTCTCCTCTCAGTTTAGGAATGGCCAATTTTGCTTTTTCTTGTATCGGTTTAGACCCTGTTTAGTTATCCAATCGTCCATAGTTGGTAAAGTTGTGTATACTTCATATGTAACAATATTCCACAAGTCTGCCCAAGATCCGAACCCTATGGCACACCTGGATACAATACCACAAATACTAAAAACCGTAACGATTTGGGTGATGAGAGAGCTTCGCTATCGATACGCGCCCGAATTGATGAATTTTCAATGTGGTTTTTTGGTATTGCAGTGTTATGTCCAACGGCCCGATTCTTCGATGAACTTGTCTTTGGAAGTAAACTAGAATACAACTTGGAGTCATTTCATGCTCTAATAGCCTATCACCGCAAAGGTGGTGCTGGAGAAGTCTATCCGCACCAAATCCACCCAAGTGTTTATGCCAGATAGAAACCGTGTTTCACGTCCGCTTCACGCTGAGCACAATATCTTCACCTGTTTTTTTCGGTATTTGGATCTCATGCTATGCTTCATAAGAAGTTTAGCGATCACGCCTTTATTTTAGATTATGTTTGGCTTCATTCGTTGTTTGTGCTAATTTGATTGTCCGCAAGTATTGTAATAGAGCCTCTCCTTCCTCGTGATTCCACTGTTTTTTTGGCAGACCACATCATCTTCAAACGTAAATGGGGAATTCCTCGAATATTTTTCGCAACTGCCTGCCTGGGTACCGACAACTCAGATGATAAACTTCGAACTCTGAGCTGCAGTGGTATCCGGCGTGCTCTAAAAATTTACCTCCAAAATAATGTGTGTATACCTTTCGCAGCACTAACCAGTTGGGATCAGATTCATTATGGTTATATTGCAGGTGGGGTAAAAGGATGAATTTTTATATAATGGAAGACCGGACTTGCCAAACAATTGTGGAAGCGACTCCAGTTCATATCGGGAATAGTTCATTTTTCTAGTGGCTTTTATCCACATGTAAGCTTGAGATTAGGACAAGCACAGCCAGTTTTAATCCTATCAAGAGGTGTGCTCTAGATCATGACTTTCCACAACTATAGCACATCTCAATAATGTGCAAAGACTCACGCGGTGGAGGCCCTTCTGGATTCGCCCCCACTGGATCTCCAGCTCCACGTGAGAGAGCAGGTCATGCTGGAAGGTTTACCTCCAAATTCTAGGCGAGGCATTCAAGCGATTGTGCGTCCTGGGAAGAAGATTGGACTCCCTCGTTCCTCAATTTATAATAGGGAGGAAGTACAACAACTTTTTTGGTGCGGAACCTGACACATCCATCTTCGCAAATGGATCTAAAGCAATGGAAGGAACAGGCACTGAACTTATACCGTATCGTCCGACCACTAATCAAATTTCCAACTGTATTCCAGGCAGAACTATAGCACTGCAGGGTTTGCGAATGTCACTATATACTACAGTAAGTAGTAAACAGCTATACCATCGATTATGAACAGAAGGTAGATATATATCTAGCGAGGGTTCCGTACTGGTTCAACCGGGACGATCCAACGAAGATACCCTGCTCGGACGTGGTCACGATTAGAGAGTCTTTCCTTTCCAGTCTCTTCGAGTTTATCTCAGTGCAGCAGATTGGTCTGGTGTAGGTGTGAAGACGCCTAGGTTGCTGCGCGTTATTGCTGACAATATTGCGATTCCAAACTGCAGCTTGGTTTGCAGCCAGTTGGATCTTGTCGAATTGTAAGGATCAAAAACCTACTGCTCTCGTCCAATCAATGTCATGTCAAGTACTGAGTTGAATGGTTTTGCTTCTTATTTTGGTACCTCGACATTCCTATCGATTATGTTGCTTTCCAGAGCAAGTGAAGAAGTGATTTAGTACCTGTTGGGATGCAGCGTAGTTTTCTTTTGAAAGCATTCATATTGGAGCTTACCACACACATGTAAGATGTGACCCAATTCATAATTACTTAGAAAGGTAGGTTTCCTTCTTGGTTGAAGCAAGTTTTCGTTATTATGATCTCATACAGTTGCTCCACGGCCATGTCTACGTTCCATAAATTCTGAAATACGTCTACCACGAAAGATTTTCAGCGATTTACCACTCTGTCCTAATTAAAACGGTGTGCCAGTCTTCGCAACAATGAAAATCTGACCTCTTCGACCCTTAAAGTACTTCATATCGAAATTGTTTCACTGTATAGAGGGCTCATCGCTCAATCCTGACGTGACACGAGGGATAAGATGAGTTAACTGTTTGTCTTTAACTCGCGTCACATTATCTCATCTCTTTCTCGAGATTAATGACAGAAACCGAACGTCCCGCCACGATTATTAAAAAATTTAAATCCAATTTGCACACCTCATCAAAAAGACATAAGTCCCCGCATGAAGTAAAAAGGAAACCAAAAAAAAAAGTGAAAGGAGTTCTTATACTTACCTACCCTATTAGTAATGTGAAATAATCACGTTATTCATGCGTGCTTGGCACAGTATGTGGTCTTTGAGTAAATAGAGACGAAAAAAAAATTATAAATAGCCGTCAAGTCGTTAAATTAAGAGCTGCCAATTCTCTATTAAGGTTTATTCACGAAATTCTCGTACATCATTACGTACGCGAGGTAACGAACACAATTTTACAGTTACACAAATCGAAGAGATGCTAATTGTGATTGAATTTCGAGCGTCAACTCATTAACGGAACTTTGTCGGAAGATTACAATCCTTTAGATATCAAAAATTGTAAATGTCACTTTGCGAAATTTAAATCAGACACAGTTATTTTTCGTTCGATTTAGAACGGTGCGAGTCTGAACTTCGGTATGGTAGTGGTTCTTCAGTTTCGTCAGCTTGACTTGGTATAAGACAAGTAGCGTCATCATCTAGCGGGTCGTTTTCGAAATGCAAAGTCCGCTATAATGGAACTGGCGAAAACAGGAACATCAGGTCTCAATTACTGAAAAACAAAGAAACACACTAAACTGTTTATATCGTGAAATTTCATCTGGATATTGTGTAAGTCAGCGTCTGCACAGAAGAAGAAAAGGTTCACAAGAACGCGCTTACTGCACGTACTGCAGGACCGATGATAGTAGGAAAAAACCAAAGAAACTATAATGGCTTGAATACAGCCCTGGAGCTACTCATCAAGTACTACTCCAGTTCACCAAGCGAAGAATGAATCTCAGAGATCGCTTCTGTCTCCTTCAAATAAAAGAATGAATATTGTTCTGACGAAGAACAAAGGTACTTTTTGTGCCTTCACATTTTTCATCGCTTCCTCTACCTCCTCCTCTATCTCTCCCTTTCTCTTCTTCTTCTTGTTCCCATTTATCCTTCCATCCTCCGGTTGTTCCCCCTTCCTTTTAGAAGTTACACACAATGCTTTTTCAGTTCTTCTTTTTCTTTTATTCTGACTCCTACTTCCCTTTTCTTATTTCCCACTCTATTCACTAGTTTCCATATTTCTCCCCCGTTTTTTAGTTTCCACTTCTTCCTTCCACTCTCTTTTCTTCTCTCACAAACTTCCTTTTCAGCCTCTTATATTGCTCTATCACCATTTTCCTCACTTTCCATCTTCTCTTACCCCTTCGTACTTCTCTTTTTGCATTTTCGCACTCCCTATTCCACCATCCATTTCTCCTCCCCACTTCCCTCCTCCTTATCCTGAAGCTCTTCCTTTCCACTGCTTCCTCCATTCTTCTCATTAATCTCTCCATTTCAATCTCAATATTTTCTTCCTTTCCTGCCTCCCCCTGCTTTTCCTCGTTTACTATCACAAAGTCAATTACCGATTCCCCCCTCTCACTAATGAGACGTCTGAATAGTTACATTGATCAATAAGTACTTTATGGAGAAGTTTCTGGTGCTGGCTTTGGTATGAGTACGTCGATGATACCTTTGTAATTTTGCACACAATCCTCTGAACCAATCACGTTTCCATTTCATCTTTAATGTAACTCCAACCGGGATTAATCCAGGGGTTCTACAGTTGAACGTGCTACAAAACGCCAGTGTAGAAGCTGTATTTTACTAACTATTGTAGCTTTTCGCGTCTTCTGTGTAGCATGCTCTACAAGATGGTTGACTCTTGACCACGAAACACTTGCGTTGAGGTCCGCAAGGTCTAAAGAGGTGAGGAATTGTTGAAGCTTTTTAGTGATGAAATTAGTAAAATTGTTTGTGGGGACTTCTCCGCCATTGATGAAAACAAAGAATCTCATTCTTCATTTTGAAAATATCCATTTCGTGTCCTACTTGCATTACACCTAATGAGTTGGCGGAATAAAATGAATTTTTAATAGAAAAAATTCATGACCTTAACGCAGAAGTTTCTAAATTATTCACATATAATTTGTTTGACATGGCTATCTCGGCAATCTTCCAATTAAAGAATTTGTGTTCAGCGTGGACAATGTAAGGAACGCAATCTTCGACTATTAGCATATCGAATTTTCGAGATAAAAATCTCTTTTCATTATTAAGATGTTACATCTCACATCTTTTGTTTAAATATTGTATAAATTTACTGAAGAACCGGTACCTAAACAAATTTTACACCCAATAACCCTTGACTGTAAATGGTTATAATGTATACATAAAATGCAAGAAAATAAATTCCCTCGCTTAATAAAAATTTCTTTTTATTGCTGGGAAAGAAACATTTAAAGTGCTGTCAAAGAACAGGTTTGAAAAAAAAAATAAAATTTTCTATATGATTTGTTATTGGTTACGTTAACGGTGTAATTGAATTAATTAGGAACCTGCATGTGTTAAATATACATATTTGATTAGGTCAATAGAATATATAAATATTTCTGTATTTGGAGGAAGTATTTAATTTACGAAAAAAAAAATGCATTCCTATGGTTTTAAAAATATGAATAATGCATGTTGTTTTTCGAAATATTAACGTAATCTTTTTCCAATTAGTCCGTACAGTTCGTGTCTGATGGAATTGGTGAAGAAATCTGCATTTCCTAGTCTTCGAGTGAGAAATGAACGGTAAAAGAAACGAGAATGTCTATATTGATACCGGGTAGTGAAAAAAAGAATATCTCTTTCCACAGTCTCTTTAGGCAAAGAATTGAAATGTAAGTGTGTGGGTGGAACTGAGTTAGGATTTCCGAGGAGACGATGTTGTTCTTCAAGATTAACATATACTTTTGTATCAAAAAACTCCTGAAAAAACCTCACTCGAACATGGCAATCAAACCCATTGGTACCTTTTGCCATTTTTCCAACTTTCTGTCTTTCACCGGGTTGACAGTGCTGCGCCCTTCAACTAGTATATGCATTTATTTGTCTTTCACACTAGTATTAATGTGCTCAAGATTAAGTCCTCTACAACCACACCAGTTGGTTTGGATGGCCTTGCAGTCTCCCGAGGATTCTGACGCCCGTTACGAGCACACCTATCCTCCACGGGGGAAGCGTCGTATACAGTCGTACCTTGTTTTCCTTGCTGAGTACGATCGTCCTTTTGGTCGCGTTGCTAGGAATGGTAAGTGGTCTGAAGAAAATTAGAGGGTGTTTCTTCTCCTTAGTTTTGTCTTGCGAAAGTTGTAACTGCAGTAAGGCATGAAGTGAGATGGGATGAAGTTATCTGTTAATTGTTATTCCCAAGTGACTTCCTCCTCAAATGGGAGAATGGCGACAGTGACTAAACTCATGACATACTGGGTTTTGGTGATTTTTTATCTTCAAGCTACCATCATTCCTCCTCGAAAGGGTTTGGTACTGCTATACGAGTGTTTGTTTAATGTCGACACAAAAAGCTACTTAGCTACGTGCTGCATAATTGAGCTGATAAATTGTGGGCTGACGATAGGTTTCTAGCAACTCTGCTGGCTACATAGTACAACATAACTTCCAGTGTTTGAGGCATGATGGATGCACCCTTTCCCCCCTTGGAGTATACCATGGATACTCTTTCGAGCTAGGATCTGGTGTTCATGGAAAAAGGGTTCTTTGATTCATAAGGTAATCCCATAGAAAGTATTCGCCTTTTGATTTCTAGGTGATCCAATTATGAGCCAGTGAGTAACTCAATAGCCACGGAGCCGTGAAGTGACCAATCTCTAGATGGTACTTATTTTCTAGTGTCCGAGATAATGAAGAGTCATCGCATGCGAAATTGCACTTCTCAGCATTTTATCATGACCATTCAGGTGTTGCTTAAGTGCGCGAGCACTGTAAAGTTTGTTAGGTGCATAAAAAACCAATCATTTAGTCGTTAGAAACTGGTGGAAATGTTTTTAGTTGGAGTGGCGAATAGAGGAATCTGTGCAACTCACACTGAGTGGTGGTAGCTGTTGGGGTCGCACTAAGATTTAACAGTGTCCGACGCGAAGATCTAACGTGCTAATACCTTAAGCCTTGGTGGCATGGGGAATATCGTCTATTCTCGGCAGTCGGTATCTACCTGTCGGTGGTTATAATGGCGCAGAGTACCTGGTGATTGATGCATACACGAGTTGAACCATCTGGTTTTGTCACTAAAACAGTGAGTGAACGTTCGCGATTCGTTCAGGTGGGTGAACATGCTGATGACAAAGGATTGCCTTCATCTTGTCACAAGTGCTCTTTTTTCATAGTTTCCAAAAATAAATCCATCTGGAACTTTCCAGGGTCTTAATTAATAATTACATTGGAGACAATTTGTAGGCAGCTTTGAATGAAATGATGATGTTCTATAAGATAGTCCAAAAAGGAATGGTGAGCTTATGATCGAGAGAAGGTTGCGTGTGTGCACACCGGGTAGTGAAGCTAATCAAAGGTCTCGAGTCGTTCTAGCTTATCATATTTGCATTATGTAAGACAGAGATTTGCTTCAATTTAATTAGTAATTAATTACTCCTTCATTGTTTCTTAACAGTTCCCTTTTCATAAACAATTCGGGTAAATGAACCCTTTGAATAATAATTGCGTATTTATAATTAGGCGCTCTTTTTACGTGAACGTGAAGGAATTACGTTCAAGTGAGTACAAAAGTAACCCCTAATTAAACCAATTTAATTGTAACTAATCAGTTGAATGGTACTTCTTTAAGCAGTAGGTAAGTAAACGGTAAGGTCTGCACGAAAGACGAAATCACTATCATAACTGTTAGACATGAAACTTACGTGATGAAAATTAGTTTCAGGTTCATTAGCAACTTGTTAACCGGCTGAAAAAATACTTGCTTGTTTTTCATAAAAGCCTATAATTTCGTAATATGTACTACGAGAAAATGGTTAATCGTGCATAAATGAAAACGTTACTGAAGATCCAATTATTTTCAATGCTAATTATAATTATTCCATTATCTTCCATACAATCTTCCTCATTCAACCGTGATCTTAAATGTATGAAATTGATACCGTTTGCTCGTTATCATTTTTACGTTTATATTCTATACTTAATTGGTTGTTTTGAGTGCAAAATGGTATTTCCCACGTATTAAATACTAAAAGTAATTAAAGGAGTAATTTTCATGTAATGCCTTTGATAATTAAATGACCATGTCGAGACCATCATTTATTTTAATATCTTAAGAATGATTTACATGTCCATTCGATTATAGTATAAAGGTGTTTAAAGAGTATCCTCGGGCGTTAAGATTTTTTCGTGCAAATTTCGCTTATAAAATTTATTAGTGTCATAAACGTTGCTGGATTATAAATTTAATTCGCTTTTAATAAAGCTGGATGATTAACAGTATCCTCTAAAATATATAATTCAGTTCGCATCCTTCATTTCATAATAATAACATTCAAATTTGCTAATTAAATTAGGGGCTAAAATTAATCCTAATTATAACATAATTAATATGCAGGAACCTTCATATGGGGGAAATTGCGCATTGATACACTTACATGTACCTATGACAAAAATTTACCACCCAATTAACTACATCTTTCTTTCGAAAGCTATAACTGATGCAGTTATGGACTCAGTGGCGGCGCCAAGGGTGTGCGAAGTGTGCGGTCGCACGGGGCCCCGCGCTTCAAAGGGCCCCGCAGGGGCCCTGAAGTTCCGACTTTCAACGTACGTTTAGTGCCGTGTAGCAGTAGCACACCTACACTCTGGTGCGTGCATGCGTTCACCCCTAAAAGTAGCCACATGCTGTGTGTTATAACGGCTTTGTTGTTCTTCTTACACTAGCTTTCCGGTGTCTGTCACTTCTGTCAGTTTACTTATTACCTGCAACCTGATTGTAACTGTTGATTGATTTTTACTGCAGTACCAAATGGATACTCTTTGGTAGTACCTATATAATGGATTGGATGTGCGCTGTGATGTGTGTATACTATGTACATATTAAGTTGTAAATAGAAGTGAATATCGTGTTAAATTAACTACTATTGTGTTAAATAATGTGCTGCTAAAGTGCCAATTCAAGTGTGTTTTGACAAAACTATTAACTAAACTATTTACAAAACAAAACAGGTTAGGTTAAAAATGGCTTCGCGTGATCGAGACATGGGTAGAAAATACGAGCCTGGAAGTGTTAAAAGGAACAAAAGTGCAAAAAGGAAAGTACTTGAAGGACAGCTTCGTAATTCTTTAACGAAATTTTTAAAATCCGAAACTGCTGCAGACTCGTCATCGTCATCGTCACCTTCCCACCCTGTAAGTGCAGTTTCAGCACAGTCGGAACAGTGTTCACTTCAACTACCGCTGTCAACTTCGCCGCCGCCGCTTCTGGGCGATCTGTTTTCTACACCACCATCTCCGGAAGAAGAGGGAAATCATCATCCGGAAACTGAAGAAAGTGATGGAACAAAAGACATTAAAGACGTAAGTGACCCCTATTTATGGCCAAACCATTTAACACAGTCAGAACGAAGTAGACTGGTGGAAAAGGGCCCTATACACGTTACAAATAAACCTTTTCCAAAAAATGAAAGTGGGCGACATTTTAGTAGCGTTCACTACACTAGACAGCTATCAAACGGGGAGCAACAAAAAAGGCGATGGTTACTGTACTCGGACTCAAATGATTCTGTACACTGCTTTGCTTGTCGTTTATTTTCACATACTTGCGGAAGTGCTTTAGGTTCAGGGGGAGGTACAAACGATTGGCAGCACCTAAGTGTAATTTTGAAAAAGCATGAAAATAACAAAGATCACAGACAATGCATGCTTAAGTGGTTTGAATTGGAAAAACGTTTAAATAATAACAATACCATTGACCGTGAGACTGAAGCTCAAATTAAATCTGAAGCTCAGCGCTGGAAGGATATTATGGAAAGACTTTTAGCAATAGTTCAGTTTTTGGCATCTCACAATTTGGCATTTAGAGGTCACAAAGAAATAATAACTTTATCCGGTTCAGACAGAAGTGGTAACTTTTTAGATCTTGTAAAATTAATTGCTAAATTTGATCCTACATTAAGAGAACATTTATGTAAAGTCTTTAACAAAACCATTACCAGAAATCATTATCTGGGGAAAGAAACTCAAAATGAGTTTATTCAGCTAATGGCAAGCCATGTCATATCCAAAATTACTGACAAACTAATAAAAAACAAGTACTATGCAATCATTTTGGATTGTACCAGAGATATCTCCAGGGTCGAACAACTATCCGTAATCTTAAGAACGGTAGACAAGGAAACCGCTGAAATTAAAGAGCACTTCATTGGGTTTGTCGCTGTTGAAACCACAACAGCTGAAGGGTTAACTGAGTACTTGTTAACAGAATTAAACAAACTCGGTTTGTCCTTGGAAAACTGCAGAGGACAGAGCTATGACAATGGCTCAAATATGCGAGGAGTACACAGTGGTGTTCAACGCAGAATTTTGAATATGAACCCCTTAGCTTTTTTCGTGCCTTGTGGTAGCCATAGTTGGAACTTGGTTTTAGGGGACGCTGCGTTATCTAGCGTGCAAGCTCAGACATTTTTTGGAACCTTGCAGAGACTATACACGGTTTTTTCATGCTCTAGTCAGAGATGGTCAATTCTTAAACAACATGTACATATTTCAGTAAAGCCTCTTTCAGAAACCAGGTGGGAATGTATAGTAGAGTCCGTAAAAGCAGTCAGGTATCAACTGAGCAATGTTTGCGATGCTCTGTCAAGTTTACGAGAAAACAGCACAGACTGTTTACTTACCAGCGAATGTCAGTCTTTGGAAAATGAAATAACGACATTTGAATTTATTGTTTCATTAGTGGTTTGGTATGACATCCTAGTGAACATTCATTGTATAAGTAAAATATGGCAAAGCCCACACATGAATCTAGATGTGGCAGTAAACCACTTAACAGTTTTCCTAAAATGGCTAGATGAATATCGGGAGCGTGGTTTTGAATCTGCACTGGTGACAGCTAGAGAAGTGGCAGAAGAAGTTGGGCTGTATGAAATGGCCTTTAAGACTATGAGGCCAAGACGGAAGAAGAAATTTTTTGATTATGAATCAAATGACGAGACTCCTGAACTGTCACCAAAAGATAAATTTAAAATTGATTACTTCAATGTAGTTGTTGACCAAATCCGAACCAGTTGTGAACCAAGATTTGAAGCTTTAAAGCGTTATGAAAGTACGTTTGGATTTTTGTACAGAATAATGACTCTCTCAACAATGTCTGACAAAGAACTAATGGATAATTGCAAAGATCTTCAAGTTGCTCTTTCCGTAAGAGACCAACATGACATAGAAGGCATGGATCTGTTTGAAGAATTAAAAATATTTTCACATGTAATGATTGAGGTAGAAGAAGCACAAAAGAACAAAATAAAAAATGAACAAAGTGGAATTGTAACGGCTTTGAAGTACATCGTGGAGAACAATCTGAGTGAAATTTATCCAAACATCAGTATTGCACTTAGAATAGTTGCTACTATTCCCGTCACAGTTGCGGCTGCCGAGAGAAGTTTCTCCAAATTAAAATTAATTAAAACCTATCTTAGAAACACCATGACCCAAGACAGGCTCTCAGCACTTGCAATCCTGTCTATAGAAAATGAATTGTCATCTAGTTTGGACTTTAGTGCATTAATAGAAGACTTTAGCCAGAAAAAGAGCAGAAGAGTTCATTTTTAGCATTCTTTGTCACTGTAAGTTTTTGAAATTTTTACTGTCCTGCATTTTAAAATGTCAACATTACAAATTTACTGAATTTATTTAGATTTTTTAATTCTTAAATGGTTTTTATCAAAATGTTACATTTTCACAGTCGATCCAAGTAAAAACTTGTCGTAAAGCCACTAATATGTAAGACCCTCAGACGTGAGGGCCCCGCAAACCTCGATCCGCACAGGGCCCCGCAGTCGCTAGCGCCGCCACTGTTATGGTGGCGCTTGGGTACGGAATTCGCTTTTAAAAGGTATTATTCCAACCATAAATTACGATTTGAAATGAAGTGCACCTATACAAATTGTCACCAATATTACTTAGTAATTCGTTATTAAAAGGAATGTACATACACTGATTGTGTGCTAATTCCATCAAATTAATTAGAGAATGAAAATTTCAGTTAATTTGTTAGCTTGCTATTAGCGTTATAGACTAAAATCTACTTAAAATAGTTTACATTTAAAAGATACTTGTCACATAAGTATCGTTAATCAATTTTCATTACTATTCATGATTAGGCGCAACCTAGTTATTAAAATCTCACTCTACAGGAAACAGTTCTAAGATAATCAGCATTCTAGGTTTTATAACTGTCCTTTAAATTTTGGATATTTCTGTAATAGTACAGATAAATTATTTCTGTTTCTAAACATTTTTCTTTTCCAGCTTATTTAATTGCGTTAATTAGAAACCAATTACTTGTAATTATACTTCTTCCTCTTCCTTAAAGTACGAGTAATTTAATTAGCGTAAGGGAAAATTGCGACTAATTACGACAGATTTACGAATAACTTAATATTATGCACCTTGTTAGATAGTGATAATGCCAAATATTTTTGAATTGCTCATCAATGTGTGTACTTGGTTGGAACTGAATATGTAATTAGGGTGCTTCATTTAGGGGGAGCGGCGTTTGAATTACCACATATGTAATTAAGTTCTGCGTTAGAAACGTTTTAGAAAATGATTAATTACAGCCTTGCTACCAACACAGGGTACAAAATCAAATACAACTACGAACAACTACTTTGACTCGTTAACTTCAAAAAAAGTAACTAGAAATATGTAATTTTTAATTATTTGAGTGATTAATTATAGTTCAATTAACGTTTAATTTCCTAACGAATATATAATTAGAACGTAATTATCGGTGCCAAAGCAAATCCAGTCGATTCGATGCATTCAAATGTCAAAATTACGAGATTACATCACCTAATTGTGTACAGTGTGTGTAGGAAAAAATGTAATTTTAACCAAATTACCTTAGAAAACTGGGAAATTGTGGATGTGTGACCTTTCTTATAGAAGATTCCAATCGGCGTGATACTAATTAGATTAGTCGCAGTTATGCAGTTATCGGATTATAGTTTCAGCTGTGGAGGAATTTTTTTAATTGAAATTAGTAAGCCGTTCTTTGTTCTCATTTAGGGTAAAATGTCTTGAGGCCACTGACGTTTTTGTGGGGAACCGTTACGAAGACAATTAATTGTTGTACCTACGCGACTACTGCTAACAAGCAATAAGGAAGGTAATTAATTTTGTATGCCGAACTAGTCGGTGATTAAGTTTTTTCAATTACCGTATATGTAAAGCAAACATCATTTATGTCATATTTACATTTCAAATTAAAAATCGAAACCTACATTCGTGAAAACGAGTCCGCCTGACGTAATGTTTGTTGTGGGAGATTTTAACGATCGATCGGGTCACAAAATCTAATTTTCTTATATTTGCAGATATGAGTAAGTCGCCTTTCTAATGGTTGTTACCGCTACTCTTACCACCACCTTTAAGTACACTTATGGACGAAACCCACTTCATTGACGGTAAACGCGCTATCGAAGACACTGTGACACGGTGTTACGGTGGTAATGCAATCACGTCTTCACTACGTAACTTTAGTCCTACTCTTTAGTGCATTTATAACCTTTTACTTTAATTTCCTTCTAACTTTCCCTGTCAACCCCAACCCCAGCACACCCAAAACCAACCTAAAGGAGATAGTCAGTTACTCCTTGTTGAAAAAAATCGAAATCGAAAGTGAACAGTTGACCTGTACGAAATTTAATCGGCCCAAAAAGGTGAATTTTCAAAAATCGGAAATGTGGACTAAAGTGCCGCGGACTAATTTGCACGTTTTTAACGTTTACTACGACGACAGATTGAAACCTTTTCGTTACCTGAGACTGATTGGAATGATGAAAGGTAATCGTTTACATTTACACATTAAAATCTCTCACATATATTAGCGCCAATTATCTTCATTTGACTATAGATATGCAAATTTTATCGTGAGGGGAAAAAAAGCGGTAGGAAGGCCCCGTTACATTTACATATGAAATGTACTGTTAATCTCTTTTTTTTTTCGAATAAAAAATGAAAATGGTGAGATTTTTAGTGCAGTAGATCGCAGGAAGTTTGTAAACTAGCGGGAGGTTAACCGTTTGCCAAAATCTTTCCGATCTAAAAACTAATTGGCCATATATTTCAGTTTTGTTATTAGCATAAAATATCCATACCTACTTACTGTTTGGGGGAGTTTATAATTAACTACATCGTTGAGTGCCATGCAATTTAATAATTTATTGCCAATTTTTTTAGGCACTTAATTGCTAACTAAATTAAGTTGAGGAAGTTTATAGGTACATAAAATAAAATCGTGGGAAATTTATACTCTTTGTATTGTAGGTGCAAAAAAGTTGCACGTTTAACCTTGAAACATTTTTACGTTGAAATTTCAAAATTTCACCAAAAATTAGCACAAATTGCTGGGCGAAGGGGAGGGGTGGGTGTGTACCGTGAGACACTAAACCGATATATTTATTCTTAACATTTATGGTGCAGATAGAGCCCCCATCGAAGAAGAAAAAAAGAATCTGTCTAAGAAAAATAGGCGAAAAAATATTTTGGATTTGTCTGATTGTTCTTCAGGACGGGTGAAACTGTTACCTTAAGTAACGCATTTCAAGATTTTTCATTTTACCCTTTGATCGTGCCTTGAGTTCGTGGGGTTCGTTGGATCATCAAATCTTTTCAAATTTGATGGTCTTCCTGGAAAAGGTCGTTTCTCGTTTCTGGGATGATTTTCTCAACGTATCTAATACCTTTTTTTTGTAAATTCAGCCAAAACATTTTCGACTGGGTTCCTATTGGAACCGCTTCAGGATCCTGGAAGGTTGAATTGTCAGATGATTTTTATAGGAAGGCTTCCCATCTTCATCCACACTATTACTGTTGTCAAATTATTTCAAAGGACGCATTTGATCGTCTTAATTTTCGAATAAGGTTTAAGTTTTTTTAAACTCCTCCTTTTCAGTGGTGTGCGTTGCAATCATTTCCTCCGTTAGATTCCTTCATTGCTTCAGTTACTCCTCCCGTCATTATCTTCTTTCCTCGCTTTCGTTCTAATTCATCGATTGACTCGTCTGGCGCTTCTATGGCTTTTCTTCCGACTTTCTTCATTTTTGATTCTGTCTGTTCCTGTTCTTCGTGGTCTGAATATGGCTAATTGCCGAAACATGTAACGATTTTTAATTTTTTAAATTTTAATCTTAACTTTCATCATATTATAATCATGGGGAAGGTTTAGTCTTATTGTTAAACTTATTACTATCTACACATCACTCCATTTGGGGATTTCAACAACAACGATGCGCTCCATTACCTACCTGGTATACATAAACATAAAAATGGTAATAACGAATTTTAAATTATTAATTTAACACCTACAATTTGACATTTTATTTATTTATTTTAGCATTACATTCTAATTGAATTTTGCTATCTCTCACTGAGATTTACAAATCCGTTTTCTGGGGTGGATTAATCCCCTTCTTACATTATACATTTCATCCCTATTTTAATTTCTTCCGCCATTCATAGTCCTGTGTATGTGTGTATCTCTCGGCTGCTTCCACGATATTTCTCCATCCTTTCCTGTCGTTGATTTTCTCCTTCCACCCATTCACCTTTATGGTCCTAAAACCTAAGGTCTGCATCGCCTGGTCTGCCTCTCGCTCTGTTCGTGCCTGGTTTCCTTTACCGCCGATGTGTTGCTTTTGCTCATTACATATCCCAGCCAGTTCACTCTCTGGGCGTTAATCACCTTAACTATGTCCTCTTCATTCATAATTTCGTCGATTTCGCAGTTCAATCGCCGCCTTGGTTCATCATTTGCCTCACTCACGGGGTCTAGTATCGTTCTCAAGACCTTACGCTGAAATATTCTTAGCCGATTTTCCTTCGCTTCCGACAAGCACAGTGTTTCGGCTGCATATGTTGCCATCGGCCTAATCAGTGTTTTGTAGATTTTCAGTTTTGTGTCCCTCACCAGTTATCTACTCTTTAGCATCTTCTTGTTTCCATAGAAAGCTCTGTTTTCTGTCCTAATTTTTCTTTCCAAATCTTCCCCTCTCTTTGCTGTTCTATCTATCATCACCCCCAGGTAACAGGCTGTATCTACCTCTTCCAGTTCGTATCTGCCCACCTCCAAACTTTGTCTCACGTGCGCATGATTTCTGCTACAGTTTGACAAGTAGAATTTATTTTGCCCTCTTGACTTGAAATCTCCTTTACACAGTGTGTATTCGCCTTTTAGCGACCAAATTGTGTAGACAGCCTATCACTTGGAGAGAGAGCAGCAAACTCGGTTTATCTACCCCAGCGTTTCCCAAACTTTTTTGACCGCGACCCGGTACGAGGTTTTAAAATTTTTGGCGACCCATCTTCTGAAAAAACCCCACTTCTTTACAAAACAAATTTTATTTTTTAATTAAAAATCTAGTTAATTGTTTGTTTGTTTTATTTCATACACAAACATTTCAAAATAATTATACATATAAGAAAAATAAAAGTAATTAAAAAATTAGTAAATGAAGTAAACTAACAACGTTAGCAGCACAACGCGCGGACGCGAGCGATAAAGCTACGTGAAAGAGTGCAAATGCACACTTTTCCACTATTCCTAGTGTATAACGTATAACTGATGTAAAAAAACTAATAGGTACTAATTTTTATTGTGTTTTTACCATTTTTTTCCGTGACCCGGCAAAATTTTTCTACGGCCCGGTGCCGGGTCGCGACCCACACTTTGGGAAACGCTGAATTCTACCCCATCGCTTTACACTGGATTGTTCAACATTGTGCGTTTTGCAAAATAAAATTTTTCCATTGTAGGTTGAATATAGCCGTGAACAATCACATGTTGCGGGAGACGGAGGGAAACATTATTCTATCAAAGCTTATATGGTGTATTCTTTCCACAACAGATAGGTATACCTTCAGCCTATATTTGGGAAACACCAAAAGCTGCACCAAAAGTTGTTATTTACGGCGTTATCCGCATGAAATGCGAAGGCGATGCTTACCTCAATTATGGAATAGAAAAACTTCACATTTTGAAAATGTTACACAGTTTCTGAAAGATGATCGCCATTTTAAATTGGTATCATGGTCCAAATTCTCACGAAGCAGGATTTTTACGGAATGTCGTCTAAATCGTATCATTTGCCGAGTTTGGAGAAGCAAGAACGCACTTCTTGTTTGAAGAAACCAACATCAACTATATCGTGTGCATGTAGAAGAGTTAAAAAAATATCTCCTTCTTCAAATTTATGAAACGGATGAGAAGAAGAAGGAAGTGGTCAAGTCGTTCAGATTTAAGGATAAATCAAACTACGAGGGTGGTTCAATTTGATACGGATACTCGATGCAATACAAGCAAAGGCAGGTTTAGTACAGACGACTCTTGGTTAACCCTAGGATGCATAGCGTGGGTCTTTTTGACCCGGGCGCTACTTTAAAACTTCATATTTTTGAAATTTTTAATTGTATATATTTGACAGTTTATGTATGCCTTGTATGCTTATTTTTAAATAGCCTTTAAGCGATTTCAGTTTTCAATAATATATTTCTTCTGAGAAATAAGTAAGAAAAGAAATGTTGCGCCTTTTACATAGGGTGGGTCTTTTTGACCCGCATTGAAATATTCTCAAATATCTTTAAGAATTTGCATAATGAGTATTATGAGTATGTATTTATTTGTCTTATTACTTAACAAAAGATTCTTATTTTCTAACAAAAACAAACTTGGTACATTTACAAAACAAAACAAAAATAAAAAAGCACTTCCTACACTTGTCCCCTTCCCTCTACCCTTTCCCTACGGTACGACAATAAGGATGAGGCGCACATCAGGGAATTGGCAAAGAAGGGAAATAGACTAGTGGGGAAAGTGTGGGGAGTGGGGGAAAGAGTTTTTGGGAAGGATATGGAGAAGAGAAGATGGATTTTTGACAAGTTGGTAAAGAGCGTGATGGTTTACGGAGCGGAGATATGGGGATGGAAGGAGTGGGAGAAAATTGAAAAAATACAGGAAAAGTTAGATAGAGAGACGTCAGGGTATATAGTAGAGGAAGAAGTAAAATTTGAAAAAATAAGAGTGCAGACAGGAAAGAGAGCGGTGAAGTATGAGGAAGAGGTCAGGAAGAGAAATGAAATTGTAATGGTAAATGAGTGTATGAGAGAGATAAGAAAAGAACGGATAAGGTATGGGCAAGAGGAGAGGAGGTTGTTTTATGAGAGAGTGGGATATGCGAGGGAGGAGATAGAAAGGAGAAGAGAGGAAGGAAGGGATATGGTAGAGGAATTAGTAGCAAGAGACAAAGATGTCCAAGGTCAGGAAAGGAGAGAGAGGATAGCGGAGGGAAGATATAATGAGGGATATATGGAGATAATGGTGGAAGGCAAGGCCGATTATATAGTGAGTGGTATGGAGTTAAAGGAAAAAAGAATGGTGGCAAGGTTCAGGTGCGGGAACGAGGAAAACGAAAGCAGATACTGGTGGGAGGACGAGAAAAGGATATGTAGAATGTGTGGGGAAGGGAGGGAAAATATATGGCATATGATGAGGGAGTGTGAGGAACTAAAGGAAGAGAAGAGAGAAAGAAAGGTGA
The DNA here is from genome assembly GCA_036250285.1 of Pyrocoelia pectoralis. NCBI lineage: Eukaryota > Metazoa > Arthropoda > Insecta > Coleoptera > Lampyridae > Pyrocoelia > Pyrocoelia pectoralis. The sequence continues at coordinate 40,268,186 of CM070080.1, forward strand.
TTTTGGGAGTGAAGGGGGAAGGAGTGGAGTGGATGAAGGGGGTGCTGGAGAGTAGGGAAAGGGTAGAGAGAAGGGGACAAGTGTAGGAAGTGCTTTTTTATTTTTGTTTTGTTTTGTAAATGTACCAAGTTTGTTTTTGTTAGAAAATAAGAATCTTTTGTTAAGTCATAAGACAAATAAATACATACTCATATATACATGTACAAAATGTGTAAATAATTAGTACTATTTGTAAATAAAAAACCTATTAAAACAACTTAAAGCCGTAATTATTCAATAGACATCTACTGGGTCTTTTTGACCCACGTTATGTAAATGTGTAGATTCCGACAATCATGCATCCTAGGGCAGGCTAAAATCCAAGAAGCCTGAACTCAAATTGATGGAGTGGAAGATCAGATCATCCTTCAACAGGAGGATAGTACTAACTCACTTGTGTACAACAAGAGTTGAAGCAGAAATTGATCCATTAGACTTCTTTCTCCGGTTGATCCGCTGTAGAAAGAAAAGACTCAAAATGCGATGCAAGAATGAATAAGAATCAAAGTAGTTAATCTTCGATTTATATTTCTATCTCTGGGATTATGCGAAATATAAAATGTACAGTAAAAAATTGGAAAATTAGTAACACGAGCCCAACGAAGTCGTTCGTTATTTCTTCACACCTTTCCATCTTCACATTTATTTAACTCCGGAAACTCTGCCATCAACTTCTGTAAGTACCTACCAAAAAATGCAAACGTCAGAATCTTAATTGTCATTATTTTTATAACGCGTATAAGGCAACTTTATTACAACTATAAAAACTCATAAACGTGTGTGATTGAACTAAGATGTGAACAAAAAGATGGTACCACCAGACAAAAAAAAAGGCTTAACAAATACATTAACACCTCACCATGACATTGCGGTAATATTAAATAACATTTCATTTTAATAACAGCTGACAGCTTACTAATTATAATGGCGGTAGCACCATACAGATAAGTCTTAACATCTTTACTATACTTTTGCAAATTAATTTCGGTCTAATGACTCATATTTTAAATTTAATTAGAAGGTAATCCTAATCAGATTAGAATGTCAGGTTTTATAATCTAGTTTAATGACATTAAAAGTATGCAAGACTTCTTTGTTTCTTTTTACGTACTTGTTTTCCATGCTGATGACTTCTGGTATCTTCAAACTCATTTCTTCTTTCGAATAAGTTTTTATTGAGTTTATAACATTGAATAATTTTATACGTCCATTAAACACACCTTCCAATTTTTTCTTTCGAAACAAAACATCTGTTTTCTTCATATTGGGTTGGGCTTAAAGGACACTGCTGATATGGTACTGAAGAACATAGGACAAGATGGACACAGAAGGACTACCTCAACGGGCAATAGATTTTAATACCGGGTAGTATAAGGCCATTAATTCACAACATGGATAATTAGCTCGGTTCAGAAAATGGCAGCCGACCAAGTCTCCTTACTATGGCCGATCATATCAGCCATGGGTGTTGAAACTAATGGCTCTTGGTCAGGTCAGGAGTTCCAACTTTTCCTCCATTTATTATTTGCTGAATTGTGGCGATTGCGTGAGGGACCCTAATTGTATGTCATTTGTTTTTTGCACTATTTATTATGCTTTCGTGTTCTACATTTAGTTCTGTTTAGTTTAGTTCTACATGTCTCAGAATTCAGCCGCTTTAACCAATTTTGGCTCTAGACTCTGAGACCTTTTCAATCTTTTCCATTCGAATGGCCTTTTTCACGTTTACTTAAGTTATCGGGCTCATTTGTTTTCTTTTCCTTCCATTTGGAAGCGCGAAGCAGTTCGTGGTAATTTTATATGCTCGGCTGAGTCGCTATTCAGTTTCTTAAACAGGTCTCTCCATTTTATCGCCTTCGCTCTCCGGATAGCGGCTATGTATTCTCTTCCTACTCCCCCCTTGGTCTTTTTTGCTCTACATTTTTGATCGCGTTCTCTTCTTCAGTACATTTTCAGTAGCAAATAGGTATTTGTGAGAGTCTACCCGCTAGTTCTTCGTAAGCTAATTCGGTAACTTTGGTGCACAGTCCTCTACAAGATGGTGATTCGACCAAGCCCATACGGTGTGTGTGCTTGTTCGGTTTACAGTGCCCAGAAACTATACACACGTAGTAGTCGCAGGTTCTTTCTGTGCAGAAAAGCGCCAGCTTGCGAGCTGGTTGCCTGAAGACCCCTCTTATGTGACGACAATCCCACTTAATCTTGTGCTGGATTTTCATTGCCTTATGTTTCGGAGAGCTCGAAGATATTGCTGTTTGGTCTTAAAGTCAAATTATTGTTCTACGACCCAGAAAACTTGGACTCTGGCCTACTTGTGCTCATAATTTTTATTTTCAAATGATGGCTCTAAAGTTGGTGGTGTTATCTCTCATCAATTTACTACTTTTTTTTAATAGAGCGAGAGCTGGCTGCAAAAAAACTATCGCCTATCGAGTAACAGCATGAAATGATTTTTAAAAGCTAGTACTTATACAGACCATCCATAAAATCTTTGGCTGCCTGGGCGCAACTTGTGCAGAAATTCGCCATGCCCTCTCTCCTGAATATTTTTTGGCACGTTACTGTACCTATCGAGTAACAGCATGAAATTACTCTTAAAACATAGCTTTTATACAGTTAAAAAAGAAAAAAATTGGCTGCCTTGTTAAATCTTGTGCGATACCTAGGCAGCCAACTTTTTATTATTTTTTTGGCACGTTACTGTCCAATAAGCGAATTTCATGCGTGTTATGCTACCAATACGTGTCAAATTCATCAAAATGAGTGATGATAACACTGAGGATCCTTCGATATTTCATTGTACTGATCAGTTTATTGACAACCGAATTTCAAGCTTAAATACTAATTAGACGCACAATTTAATACTCCTTAATTTTTATGCAGTGAACTTTTCGGTCGAAAGGGCTGTTTGAGTACCTATATTGTGAAACTAACGTTCTTTTTGACCACTATTCCGCATTCTATTTCTTCCAAGAGTTTCCGATTGTTCTTGATTTCTTCTTTCAATTTTCCTTTTATTTATGTTTGTTCTTCTTTGTTCTTGTCTTCCTTGATCACTTTCGAAACCTCTTGGTAAGTGCCATGTAGAAAGTCCTCGATTTCTTTTCATTTTTTATTACAAACTAACAATTTCCGGCCATTAACTGGATGTCCGAAGATAAATGAGTAAGGCATGTATTTATTCATCGCCTTTATACAAAGTTAACATTTTCGGTACAAAATGCGGCTGTAAAAGTCTACAACGAACAACAACAAAACTGATGTAGGTAAATGATTTATTAATTCCCTTTCGAACGTTATTCAGTAAAAACGCTAGCACGAAATTACATTATAAACTTTTGCTTTTATTCTCAATCGTGCATCTCTTCTTCACCACCATCCGGTCACATACCAAAGCCTTAAACTAAATTAATTCGTTCAGAATTGTAAAGTAGGCACCTATAATTTTATAATTCATTAATAGTCTGTCATTATTTATCTATGTCGGCCAATATCAAGCCGCATCTAATGTGCTAATGAATTCACGATTATAATTTATTATTCTCAAACTGTAGTTTCCATATAATTTTCTTCCGATCGTAAATTTTCGAGCGATCACAAAACTTGGCCACAATTTTCCATCGTCGAAATATTAAAATCGAAAGAATAATCTAAAACAAATCTTCCGATTCTGCACTGCAGGAAATGATGTAATTGATTGAAACAACTGTCAAACCTTTTTTGGATTTTTGATTGATTATTGTTTGCTATCCGTAACTAATTGATGTTCTAAATTAAGAATGTTTGAGTTCTAGATTGATTCAATTATACTATCCACTTATGTTAATGATTTCGAGTACATTGTGAACCTATTATTCACACGCTCAAAGTATAGCCTTGCCTATGAATGGTGGTCACCATTAAAGGAATTCTTAAAATGGAAAAGCCCCAAAAGTAAACTGCTTTGTTGTTTGTATTAAATAATGCATTAGTTTTACATTCCATAGGGAAGATGAGCTATACTTTTATCAAAGATCATAAAGTCTCAAAAAAAAACTGAACCAGTAGAGAGCAAACAATCTAAATTTAGAACAATCTCACCATTACATTAAGGCAAGAAAATGCAGAATTTAGAGCTCGGCTCATAGAGCTACCAGAATCGAACGGGAGCCTAAACTTCCTGTCAAACAATCTCCTGGCAGAGTGGGAGAAGACTTAGAAAAGCAGAAAAATCGATTAAGGGGATCCTAAAGAAATGGGAAGCGAAAAAATGGATATAGTACTCCATCTATCTACTAGAAAGACCAGGAGAGCAAACAACACCTCCCCTTTATAGTGATAATAATCTAAAAGAGAGAGAAACCACATGAATGAAGACCACTTACCACTAAACTTTAGCTAGTTGCGCAACTAAAGTGTCTACTAACTCCCTGTTTACAGAGCCGTAACAAAAATGTTCTTAGAACAAGGTTTCAGTTTTCATACATTTGAAAATAGAAACTGCAAAGCGATTCGTGTAATGCCCAGTCATCGACACCCTACACGGATCCTGAAGACATCATTTCTGTAAGAAGCACCATCCTGCTGAAAGAGCGGACACTGGACAGCATAATGAACAGAGGAGACAAAAACATCTTTCATTATTCAGCATTCACTTGAAGTGATGGACAAGTGACATGGATGTCAAAAATATTCTTGGAACAAAAATTGAGTTTTCACACATTTGAAAATAGAAATTATAAAGCGATTCGTGCCATGTCGAGGTATTTACACCCCATGCGGATTCTGAAAACATAATTGCAGGAGGAAAAATGAAGCTCCGATTACCTGCTGAAAGAACAGTGAACAAAATGAACAGAAAACACACTTCCATTATCCAACGGATTTCAAGGATTTGGAACACGCAAAACCAGTGAATCTAGGAAAGAGGAAAGAACCCAATCCTACTCGACACAGCGGATTAGTGTGGAGGTGCAACTTACACTACTTCAAGGAACTGACAAGACAATAAATCGCAGTCAAGATGGAAAGGGGATTGAAAAATTGGTAAAGAACGGTCAGATTTAATGATCTCAGGAAAGTAGTGTAATGGATATTTTGTATATTACAAATTCCATAAGGAATTTTGGCTTATCTTCGACCTCGCCCGCTCAAACTTCCGGAAGATGGTCATGTCCCCCTTTCCTACACTACTTTCGAAGGGCTGTTCACCTTTTGGCTCTTACCGAACGCAAACAATGTTGTGGTATTCATTTTTTAATTTCGTTTGGGGCGTCTAATTCTTGTCCATTCGTGAAGGTTTTTAGGCTCCACGGAGATCGCCATGTATGACACCCCGCCATAGACCAGATTCTATAGGGGACCGAGCCTTGAGGCACTCCTCCATACATTTGGAAAGAGTTTCTGACAAATTTCTCCAATTCTGATGCTCGTCTTTCTTCTTTCATCATGCGGTATAGATGTGCGTCTTTTCTTCTTTTTTTTCCGCCGACTACGTAATGTATTTTACACTCACTGAGATTTCCTGGTCTTCCACCTGGCACCCGTTTACTTTCTGTCCATGTTGGAACTTGTCAGGATGATATCTGTCATTTCTTCTATGGTTTGCCATCTTCTGTTTGTTATTGCCTCCTCTTCCACTTCCAGACCTAAGAGGCTTTTACGTCCCTTCTCACTATAACTTTGAAACGATTTATTGAAATCACAGCGACTTTTCTCCAAATTTAGAGACCATAACAAGTGGCGATCAATCAATTGTTTATTGTATTTTTTTAAATATACAAGTATTTTTATTCTTTCTCTTTCTATCCTCCAATACCTCCTCCATCCATCCCAGTCCGTGTCGTATTCTCCTATTTTTTACATCGTTCCAGCAGTATCTCAGAATCCCCTCCCTCCTCCCTTCTTTCCATCTTTTCTTCATAGGCCATTGCTCTTCTTCCCGCTTCTATTCTTATCCGTTTTAGCTTTAGCTGTTCCTCCAACACATACTCCGGCGTTTCTCTATCAACCCCTAACACCCACTTCCAGTAGTTATTTTCGTTGTACCATTTCCTCCCACCCCCACACCTCTGCACCAGACAGCATCACACTTTTTACCAGCTTATTCTCAAATATCCCCCCCCCCCCCCCCATCCACCTTTCCCCAAGTCCTCACTCTTGTCCAACTATTGCATTCCCTTTTCTTTCCAGCTCTCTTATCTGTCCATGGTCCTTGTTATCGTATCTTATCTTGTACCCTAGGTGTGTCACTTCATCCACACTTTCTATTATCTCATCTCCCCACTTCCCTTCTGCGTTCTTACCTCTTCCTCTCCTCTTTTAAAATTGCACCATTTTCGTCTTTCGCAGCATCCATACTTTCTTCCTTCCAATCACCCCGCCATAACGAATGACGAGAGACCTACAATATCTTGGCCATTTGATTCGAAGGCAGAGGTGTGCACTGTTGTAAATTATGATGGAGGGGAGGACAGATACAAGACAGGAGAAGACGGATCGAGTTATTTGGAGTTACACACTCAGTGATGATGCCTCTTCCACATGAAGAAGAATAAAAAAATGAGTAAACATTTTAGGACTTTAGGAGTTTTAAAAATTGGGCGTGTTTGGCAACGAAATTCGTAATATTGGGGCACAGTAGAATGGAAAGTAATGATTGATAGTGGATTTGGGATCAAAAATGTAATACGGCCTTGGACATCTTTATCTCTTGTTACAAATTCGCCTACCCTATCCCTTCCTTCCTGTCATCTCCTTTCTATCTCCTCCCTCGCATATCCCACTCTCTCATAAAACAACCTCCTCTCCTCTTGTCCATACCTTATCCGTTCTTTTCGTATCACTCTCATACACTCATCATTTCTCCGTCCAAAACCTTTCTCCTTTTTCCTCCCACACTGTCGTCACGCATTACGTTGCCAGTAATCAGTGGAGTGGTATGGAGAGGTTGCCGATCGTGGAAAGGCGATGGAGGGATGGATGAACAAATATTATTCCCATGAAAGTGGAGGCGATGACACATGAGAAGAAATGAAGACATTTTGGAAATCCATTCTTTTCCGGAATAGAAAAGTCTTAATTAATTCAATTATTAATGGCTCAATTTTGTTTCAGGTACCACTAATCGAACACTCTACTGCCAAATGAAAATGGAAGACAAAATCACAATCACCAAAGCGGTTAAAAGCGAAATATGGCTAAAGGAGTGGGATGAAGGCGACGAAGAGACTTTCAATCCAGTTTTAATATCTTGCTACCTACCAAGTAGTTACATCCCCCAAACGTTGTCGATCAACTCCGATCAGTGTACGCTAAACCCACAGACTTTCAAAGTGATCGTACCACACGTACAGAAAACCGAAGACAATTACACCATGACCATTTGTGTAAAACCCTTAAATTTCCTCAGTGACATATCAGTGCGCTTAATGCAGTGGATTGAGATCAGTAAGGTATTAGGTGCGGATCGTTTCGAATTTTTCGTTGATCGAATTCACAAAAACGTGCACAACTCTTAAAGTTTTACTCGCGTGTGCTTAAAAATAGGTTTGTTATTAACTATTACAAAAATGTAGAAAGTGTTAACGGAAATGAGGATAATTTGGTGGAACAAAGGACGTCTCGTCACTTAAGCACGTTAAACAATAAAAAGCGTCACAAATGAGTTCGAGCGTCAAAAATAAAAGGCAATTAAGGCGTAATGGTACAACATCAAGAACCGTTAACCACGACGAAGTATTTAATAGAAAAATATGGCAAAAAAGACGAAATGAGGTAATAACATACAATGACTGCATGTACCGCAATTTACGTTCGTCACACTTTGTTATCCCGCTTGACATTGATGAGGTAATTATCCCAAGGATATTTTACACGTGGAAAGAGGCTTTGCGACATATATTTAAAGAAACGCCTCCGTTACATGAGAGTTTCGCGTCGTTTTCAGTGCGAAACGCGTACTTCCTGGAGGAATTTGGCAGGACTGCCAGCACCAACATCTTTTTCTTCGATTACACCAAGCGTAGCCAGTTCAGTGACGAAGGCGAGTCGGGAAAAAGTTTCGTCTACATCAAAAAACAACCCTCAGCGTTTTCAACCACTACTCGCTCGAGCCTCTTAAGCCCGGTATCAGAAGAACCTTTTTCCTACCAGAAAACTTTTTGCAAAAAAACCACTACAAACCCACCTGTTCCATTGCACTGTTACCAGAATGTATTAAATACACAACTAGTCAAATTGAAATGGACGATATCCTAATAAACAAGTATAAAACCGATTTTTTCAAAAATTACGGTAAAGTTTATGAAATGTTTACCAATAAAAGTGAGTAACTAAATTGGATGACCCACATATTCCTTTCACAACTACCTCATTTGAATAAAAAGTGTGAAGAGAAAAACTCGTTTGCAACTGGTTGCAAAAGTATAAAAATGTTAAATGTTGTACATAACTGAATTACAGTTGTAAGAGCCCGTGTTAATTAATAAAATTAATTGCGGAATGAACACGCATTAATTTGTTTTTTTTTGACCGAGTGATGATAGGTTACGAAATGTTGGAAAATGTTCAGGAATCTACTGTGATAGCGAGCAGAATCTTTTAATTATTATTATTATTATTATTTTTGTACGATACAAACGTTGAGTAATTCATCGCTTCCTGACATTTTTGCAATGTCAACTAGATATTAAAGCCTTTCATGCTATCCGACGTTCTTACATTTGTTTATGGTAATGAACTAAGGTAATTTGTAACCGTCATGTCAGCGGAAAATGGCAATCCCCTTTAATGCAGTATCTGAAGGGATTATAAGACTTACATTGAATCAGTATAACTGGAGTGATATTTCTTCATCCCCTTACAATCCTGGATTATTTTTCGAATTTGGCTTTGGCCAAGAGTTTTTTTTGGATGCTCTAACAATATTTTTTTTTCAAAATTGTGTTTTTGCCACCCCAAAGGTTTCATTGTGATGATAGGAGATTTAAAATAATTTCCAGCATTTCTCCTCTGGCCATATTATTATAACATTTTTTATTTCACTGCTTAATCTCAAATAGTTCTGAGTTATGGGCCGGCCTCCTTTCTTAGTTGTACACCCTGTACGTATGTCCACATTTTGATGGGATTAAATAATTAATTGATTACTATATTTACTAACTAACAACAGACCAGTTACTATAGACCCGAATGTCCCTCTACCTTCTTTTTATGTCCCTCTGTGCCCTCCTACCACTTGCACTTCCCTCAATTCCTTCTTTTCCTCGTCCCAATCGTACGTACTCCCTTCTATCCAAACCTTTCTATATCCCACTTGGCTCTCCGCCCCTTATCTCTTCCGACCCTCGCTATTTTTTTTAACTCCTCCTGCTCTGGCCTTTCTTCTATCGTCAGGTCTTCGTCGATGAACATACTCGTACCTTTTAGCCCTCCCCTTACTCGCCTTTAACTCCCTCTTCTCCTCCCTGGATCTTCCACCCCCCTGACTCTAACAAGTATGTTCTTCCTTCTTCTAAAACCATTCCTACTTCTCAACGTCAACCTTCACCTGTCTTATCTCCTCCCTCACTCCTTTACTTTCTTTCGTCCATTCCAACCCATTTCGTGCCTGTTTCCTCCCTTACATACCCTTACTTCCTTAACCCACTCCTGCTTCATATCCTCCTCTCCTCCCTTACAACGCCCCATTTCTTATTGTTCTCTTTCAGCGCTCTCCCCATGTTCCCCATCTTCCTCCTCATTAAATTCATCTCCTTCGCCTGCAGTCCAATATGCTCATTATCTAATTCATCTCCTTCGGTTCTATCCTTGCCACCTCCTTATCTTCCTTCCCTCTTGGAGACATTCTGTTAACACATTTTGAGAGGCAGTGAATTATAAACTAAATTATGAACGATATATTTACAACGAGAAGATTACAAAAGAAAACGATAACAACTCAATGAAATAATTTGACACACACTCACTCGACTTAGGTACTACTATCGTCGTAATGACCGTAACGTAGACAACACGTAAATTTCTAACACTCCCTCTCGGGACGACGATCGACTAATCCCATGATTTCCATGCATCTTCGGTGCTTGGGCCGGAACAGTGCCTTCGTAAGCATGTCCGCAGGCATCTCGTCTGTAGGTGTATAATTCAGGATAATCCGCGTTTTCTTGTATACACTGCCTGATGAAATGGTAGCGAATGTCTATATGTTTACTCCGGTTATGATGCACAGGATTCTCGCTAGACATATGGCCCCTTGGTTGTCATTGTGCAACTGTACACGATCTTCTCTTTCTAATCCCAATTCATTCAAAAATTTGCGAAGGTATATGGCTTCTTTGGCGGCTTCGGCGAAACCTATATACTCTGCCTCGTTTGATGACAGCGCTACTGATCTTTGCTTTTTCGCATCCCACGCAATAGGACTTCCGCTCAGCATGAAGCAGGCGCCGGTATAGGATCTTCTGTTGTTGGGTCTCCGCCCCAGTCCGCATCGACGAACCCGGTCAGATGGAAACTTTTGTCCGAGGTATAACGGAGCCCGACGTCCGGTGTTCCCTTCAGGTATCTCAACACCCTTTTGGCTGCGTTCCAGTGAGATCGATTGTAGCGATGATTGAACTGTCCCAGGTAACTACAAGCGAATGATATATCGGGTCTTGTAGCCACCGACAGATAGTTGAGTCCACCTATCAGTTCTCGGTAAGGTAAGGCTTTCTCCTCGTCGCTGATGTCTCCCTCTGGTTCGCATAACTTCATACTAGGATCTAAAGGAGTAGGTACTTCCTTGCAATCTGTCATACCAAACTTCTTTAAGAGTTCCCTCACATATCCACGTTGACACAACGTAATGGACCGATCATCTGCATCGAACTCAATGCCTAAACAGTATTTCGCTGGACCGAGATCACGCAGTTCAAAATGTTGACCTAATTTTTCCCCAATGGCGGCGGCATGATTTTCTTTCGGAGATGAAATCAAAATATCGTCCACATACGTCACAATATACGAGGTGGCTCCCTCATGTACCATTGTGTACACGCACGGGTCGGCACTTGTCGGAACTGCTCCCATCTTCATAAGAACATCGTTTAGTTTCGTATGCCAGCATCGACCAGCCTGACGAAGTCCGTACAACGACTTCTTCAGTAGGCATACCATGTCACCTGACTCGAACCTTTTCAACCATGTTCTGGCTTCGACATTGATTTCTTGATCTTGATCCCTTTCGGAGAGTCTTCTTAAGCCTTCTAAAAGATATTTGGGGGCCTCCATGTACGTCTCCTTTTCCAAGATTCCGTTCAAATATGCAGAACTGACGTCGTACTGTCTTAGTTTCATGGCCTCGCATAGCCGATACTGCGACCACTGTTCTAATTGAGCTCAGTCTGGCAACTGGCGCAAATGTCTCATTAAAATGAACTCCAGGCTTCTGAAGGAACCCTTGGGCCACAAGACGTGCCTTCCGCCTTTCCACGGATCCATCCGGATTCAGTTTGTTCCGCAGAACGATTCGACTACCAATCACCTTTGCTCCTTTAGGTCTTTTTACAACGTCCCACGTTTGTTTTTGATTATTGAGGATACCTCCTTAGCGATGGCTTCCAACCATTCTTCAGATTGGCTCCCATTGATGGCTTTATCCAAAGATTCCTCACACACAAAGGCTTCAGCAAATTGAAATTCGTCTTCGTGCTCGTCGTTTTCCTCCGAGGTACCAGAGGCAGTCTCGTCGGATGAACGTGTGGTGACGTATTCTTTTCTTGGTCTACCTGGAAGTCCGGTTCTGACAATTCTTGGACGACCACGCCCTCGTTTTGGTGCTAGTTCTTGAGTAGACGTGTCGTTGACTTCCGGTGTGTTGTCACTCGGAGTGATCTCCACCTCGGTTATCGGACCAATATCTTCTTCAGGACCGAAATCTTCGTAACATCGTGTTTCTCCGAAATCATTCAAAAATCGGACGTTGCGGCAGATTTCCACCTTCTTTTCAGCTGTGATCCACACCCTGTATGCCTTCGAAACTTCCGAGTAACCCAGGAGCACTCCTTCCTTTGATCTGGGATCGAACTTCCCTTTGTTGGGATTTGTATCGAGGCAGTAGGTCTTGCATCCGATTTCTCTGAGATGACTCACTTTTGGTTTGGTTCCGTGCAACAATTGATATGGAGTTTTAACCATCCAGGCTACTTGACGGGCACCTGTTTCGCAAATAATTCGCGGTATTCACGGCTTTCCGCCCAAAAACCAGGTGATAGGTTACCCTGAATCATTAGACAACGAGCCATATCGAGCAATGTACGGTTCTTGCGCTCAGATAAGCCGTTCTGCTGAGGAGTTCGGGCGACGGATAATCGCCTTTGTATTCCACATTCTTTCGCCAAGGTGTCTAATTTGTGATTAACGTATTCACCTCCGTTGTCGCTCTGGATATGTTTTATTTTCTTACCAGTTTTGGTTTCGTACATCGCCTTCACAGACTTGAACGTATCGCACAGCTCGTCTTTAGTTTTCAAAAAACGAACTTCACACCAGCGAGTTGCTTCGTCTGTGAATGTAACGAAATATCTTCTCCCCGCCCAGTGAGTTAACGCGCATGGGACCGCACAAATCAGTGTGAATGATCTCGAGGATTTCGAGATCTTTCTTCGGAGTACTGGGATATGGAGACGCGCACATTTTACCCTTGATGCAGGTTTCGCATTCTAACTTGAGATCGCTCTTCTCCAGTTCCATTCCTGTCACGACTTGCTTCTATACGCGGCGGTTAAGTCAGCAACATTGAGATGACCCATTCTGCGGTGCCAAACCTCCAGAGGTAGCTTTGGGTATCGCGACGTTATTCCAACAGACGCGCACTCCGAATTCGGCTCGCTTTCACTAACGTAATACAAATCGTCCTTACGCAGAGCTACAAGACGCACATTTCCATCTCTCTGTCCAGTACATGGGCTTCATTTTTCTGAACAGGACGTCATAACCGTTTGGGTTATTTTGGAAACTGACATCAGATTTGTTCGTAGTTCCGGTACTTGCAAAACATTGTTAGTGTAATAGTTCTCATCTCACCAGATACAATGCAAGATAATTCAGTCTTGCCTCGTGCCTCAATACTAGTCGAGCTTGTTATCCAGCCATGTGTATTTTCCCTGCACCTTTCTGAATGTCAGTGAGAATCTCAACATCTTTGCACAGGTGAGACGTTGCACCGCTATCCAAGCACCAAAATGTCATTTGTGACACCGGCGATTGGTGAGCTTCATTGCATTCGTTAGCGTAAAATGTTGTTTGATTTTGATCAGACTTCTTCTTCACTGACATTGAGAGGCTTTATGTCCTACCTTATGGCATTTGTGACACTTGTACTTGAATGTAGAACTATCATCTTTTGTGTCTGCATTCTTATTATTCGGTTGTTTCTTTTGTGATTGTTGCCGTTTTACGTAGAGCGCATTTTGTTCAGCACTTCTAGTTTCGTTCGTTCGGGCGTCGTGCTCTTCAACGATCTTTATTCTCAAGGTATCCGCGTCAGGGAGCGAGTCCCGTGACTCGATTGCACATCGGAAATTTTCGAAGCTTGCTGGCAGACTATATATGCATTATGGAAAGTAAATCTTTATCGATCTTTACGTCCATTTCCTCCAGCTTGTCCACAGCATCGAAGAACTTGTTCAAATGCTCCTTCATATCGCCTTGCACATCCATCTTTTGAAGCATAAGCTGTTTCAGTAGGGTGGCCTTTCTCGCTGGACCCTTGGATTGATAAATTCCTTCCAATTTCAGCCATACGTCACGCGAGGAAGTGCAGCCCTTCACTTGCTTAAGTTCGGAGGGACTGATGGATAATATGATGTCCGACTTGGCTTTACTGTCGGCCGTGCACCAGTCTTCAGAGTTCGTTGTTTTTACTAAATTCCCGCTCACGTATCCCCATTCGTCGTTCTTCACTAACAACGCTTCCATTTGGAGTTTCCACGTGTCATAATTTGAACGATTCAGTAATTCAATACGTGTTGAAATGACGACATTTTCACTTACTGGTTTTTCACACTTTACAATTATATTGTTCGTTAATTAGTTTACTTTCGGGTTGCCTGGGCCCATAACCTTTTGAGAGGCAGTGAATTATAAACTAAATTATGAACGATATATTTACAACGAGAAGATTACAAAAGAAAACGATAACAACTCAATGAAATAATTTGACACACACTCACTCGACTTAGGTACTACTATCGTCGTAATGACCGTAACGTAGACAACACGTAAATTTCTAACAACACATTCTTAAGATACTTTTCCCAGAGAATCAACGTTGGCTTCGCCAGATTTGCACTCCGATGTTTCGGCTCCTAGATAACATCATCAGGTGAAAATTTGTTTTTTATTATTTTTGTTTGCTATTTGGTTGTTGTAAAAATAGTAAGACAAATTGCAATATTTTTACGTTTAGCCTGTCAAAAGTCCATCAAACATGTTCTTTTTTCATTTTATTTTTACTACGATCCTGGATCATAATATGAATGAACGAAATTAATTAAAATTGGCATGAGCTACTAAAATTTTGAGGAATCTCATAAAAAAAAATACAAGTTCAGTTTTAAACCTACCTAGATGGTAGATATCCGGAACGAAGACAACCTACTAGGTACCTAATCAAAAATTTTTAGGCGAATTAAGGCAAACTGCAAGAAAGTCCCTTGATAATTTTAAATACATTAATAAAATAGCACAAGATGTCCGCTTTGTTTAGACCATGAAGGGAATCAGATTGAACATTTCTGGTCTGGCGTGGCGAACCCAAAATACTTGACACACTCGTTTTTTTATATCATTCGCAACCCAAATCAGATATAGGATCATTAACAGAAAGAGAACGTTGTTTAATCACTATACCTTTCAAATGACGTTTAGAGCTATAAAATCGGTCCAGTAGATGACCAGTAATGAAATTTTGAACTCTACTACGTGCAGTCTCATGTAATGAGCTCTCAGAGTAACCGATGAATGGTGCAGGGTCCATAAACCCGACAAAATCGGAGGTAGTTCTCTTCACAAGAAAAAAAGAAGATTTAGCGTCTTCGAGCTCCTCTACTCTTCCAAAAACACCTCCAGTTTTCAGAATCAGTGAAGTATTTTGGTATTACACTTGACAACAAACTGAACTGGAGTAAGCACACCCCGCTTAAAGCGGAAAAGGACATAGGGCTTTCTGGGAATCTCGCCGCTCAATTGGAAGATTTTGGGGTCCATACAAAGACTAGCGTGCCTTGTGTGCACGGGCGCAATCTGAACAACCCCCACAACCGTCATGGAAGACCTCCTGGGTCTGCCTCCACTGGTTCTCCTCGTGAGAGAGCAGGCAATGCAGGCAGCCTTGCGTCTGAAAAATAAAGGGTTGTTGAACAGCAGAGGTATTGAGGTGGGCCGCTCTCGAATTCTGGACGAGGGAGTTAAGCAACTGCCTATACTAGAAGGACGATCTGACTCACTCAAAAATAAAATGAAACTCGTCGAATTAAGACGATCTATTTTGAGGGAATCCTGGCCGGACATGGCTAAGATTAGAGCCGCTTCTCCGTCTAGTATTGTCAGGTTTATCTCACGTGTGGAATGGCTTGAGTGATGTTGCGGGATCGAACGATTCTAATCAGGGAGGTAGCACAAGGGCCCAAATAGGTGGCCTATGTGCGCGTGGACTTTTAACCACCCTCCCATCGTAATCCAGAATCCAGCTGCTTCTGGTATAGGTACGTCGATGATACCCTTGTAATTTGGCCTAAGACATAATTCTGTACCTACGGTTTATTCCAGCGTTCCATGATTTCTGGCGAGAACTGCTACCTCCACCTTGAAAAACTTTGTCAATTTGGCAGAGATGGTTTATTCTTGGTCAGCATGACAATTTCAATCTCCATCACGCTGTTACTTGCTTCGTTCCAAGGGAGAAATCCACTCTCCCATAAACTTCGATACCATTGTTCACGTTCAGAAACGCATCCTTAATGAGAATCGACACAGGAAAGCTGACTCTAGACATCCGACCCTCTAAGACTTCTCTTACGTGTTAAGATAAGTCCAGTTCGATTGACAAGAATGTATTACCCGAACTGTGGGCGAGGAGTGAGCGCAGTAGTCGGATGCATCGTTTCGGCTTTTCAAACCCAAAAGTGTTTTTGATCATTACTGACGATCGCCTTCTTCCAGGTTCAAAATTTACACGCAAACCCCTGAATCGATGACTGATGGTGTAGGGACTGATGCGCGAAAAGGAGTAAACATGACAATCGCCGGTGAGGTTACGCTACTCTGTTAATCTACTGACTCTGTCTCTGTCATAGTGGCTTGTCGCGTGTGCTATCCATCGGTGACACGAGTAAAGCTACTTACGCGCCACTATCGCCGACTACCGCGACCGCTGTAGCTATGTGTGCATGTATTAATTTAATTCTGTAGCATTCGACAAGAAGCCAGTAGCAATATCACGCGTTCGCCATTAAAAGTGGCCTCGTCTGCATCGGCTCTCTTGATTCTGGATTACGATGGAAGGGTGGACATAGTCCACGTGCACGTTGGCCTCAAATTGGGCCCTTTGTACTACTTTGCTGACCAGAGTCGTTCGACCCCGCAACGTCACTCAAGTCATCCCACACGCGAGATCGGCTCTACATATTATAATATGATTCTCTACACCTTTTTCAATTGTAATTCAGAAAGTATAAGAGTTTTAGGAAGTGTAACTGGTAATTCAGAATAGTCAATTGTAATTCAGATAGTGTAACTTGTAGTTCAGATTAGTAAGTTAGGATGTGTTCAGCTTCTTCACAGGATGTTCACAATGGCATTTCCAATTAACATTTTGATCTATATGAATTCCAAGAAAATTACCAGTTACACTTTCTAAATTACAAATTACTAATTTGAATTCTTATGCACAGCATAAAGAATCAAAGTATCAGAATTTCCAGTGACAGCAGAGCCGCTCTGCAGACACTTAGTCAATACAAAATCACCTCTAGGCTGGTTTCCGAGTGTCACGAAGCACTAGAGCAAGTGACAAACAGCAATACCGTCGTGCTCATATGGGTCAAGGGCATACTGGAGCAATAGGCAGTGAAAAAGTCGATAAGTTAGTCCGCCTGACCTCAAAACAACCGTTTTATGGTTAATAGTTGAAGAGACCCAAGT